>VWZO01017540.1:17827-49357 GCA_013396975.1 Bucco capensis
TTCAGCCTGGAAGAGAGAAGGCTTCGAGGGGATCTTATAACAGTTTTCCAGTACCTAAAGGGGGATTATAAGACAGAAGGGGAGAGACTTTTTAAGCGGTCAGACTGTGATAGGACAAGGGGGAATGGTTATAAGCTGAAGGAGGGGAAATTTAGATTGGAGATTATGAGGAGGTTCTTTATCTGGAGAGTGGTTTCGGCACTGGAACAGGTTGCCCAGAGAGGTTGTGGATGCCCCATCCCTGGCAGTGTTCAAGGCCAGGCTGGATGCAGCCCTGGGTGACCTGGTCTAGTGACTGGCATCCCTGCTCAGTGAGGGGAGGTTGGAATTAGATGATCTTTAGGGTCCCTTCCAACCTGGCCACTCTATGATTCTACACAAAAAAGTGTAATCCCTTGGGGCAGGATGTGGGTCCATGTACATAATTCCGATGGTGTGGAAGCTTCCAATTAAAGGTAACTCTATCTTTCTCCATTAATATCTTGCTGAGTGTCTGTTTTCTAGAAAAATAAGGCATCATTTAGATGCAATTGCTTTCCATGATCTTCAACAGTTATTGGAAGTTAGATTGTTTTGCTTTCTTGCTATAACACAGATTTCTAATTACATTTGTCCTCCCTTCTCTTTTTGAGCAGAGCTTTTAATGCAAAAGCAATGAAAATGAAATCTGACAACTATTAAATGATACATTCTCAAAGCAGCTACTCCCTCCTCTCCTACCAGCATCCCAGGACAGCTTGTACTTATCTTGACCACCAGTGTACACATGTAGCTCAAACCAAGGCTGTGAGAGGCTTGGCAGCATTTATCTTCACAGGCTTGCTTCTCCCAGAATTTTGTTGTTTTCTGACCTGCATTACAACACATCAGAAGCAGCCAGAAATGCCTAGTTTTGTTTGACTGAAGAGTCACAAAGACGTGAAAACTCACAAGTTCGTATGGTTAAGGTGGAAACTGAACTGGTCACCTAATTTCTCAGAGTTTGACTGAGGCCCAGATCTCGCAAAATCATTTTGGAGAAATGAGGATTTTTTTTTTCCTAGGCCATATTTCAGGTTAGGATTGGAGACCAGATTAATTTCATATTCATTCCCCTATATGCAGTTCTTTTCAAGTGCAAGGAAAGTTAAATTCCCCCAGTACTTCCACATTTAAGTAAGATTAGCAGAATTTGGATTTTTGGTGTTTATAGCTTATGAAGTAAAGCGACAAATTGAAAAAGCTTCTTTCCTTTTTTTTTTACTAGATATCATTTTCTACCACCTAAGGAGAAAGACAATTATAGGATTTCAGTTTTAATATCTGTAAACTTTCACTGATGTTGTGTGACCTTCAAGACTCAAACAACCTTAAAACTAAAAAATAAAAATTAAAAAAAATTGTGGCCAGCATTTTTACAGAACCACTGTTATCACAGGTCACTAATGGCTCTTAAAACCTTTCAAAAAAAGCAAAGAAAACATTTAAAAATATCAAACTTGTCCCCAGAATAAAAAGCAACAGTATTTGATTAAGACTCAGTGTCTATTATCTGAACACAAAAGGCCAGGGAATTATAAACTGAGCTAGAAAGGGAATATGACAGGATGAAAATAAGTATAAACCAAAGAGCTCTTATCCTAAATTCTCCCTCTATGAAAAGAGAGAAAGTGGGTTAAGGCAGAATTGTGTATGTGAATTCTGGCTATATCTACTGCTGTGATGTTGCAGCTGGGGATATGCCATCACAGATAAAATGCGCAGTTTGTCAACAACATACCAAACATTAGTGGTCTCTAATATACATTAAACTACAGGTTTTGCTCATGATAGCATTGCCAAATGACAGCAGGGTTTTTGTTCAATTGCTTGCTTCCCTTTATCACTATGGAACAATTGCCTGCCTAGCTATTGAAAAATATGTGCTTATAAATGTTTGTTATAAGCATACAGAAAACCCATAAAGTTTCATTCAGGGCCTTTAACCACACCAATCATCTATCAAAACAACCACTGTGTGAACAGTAGAAGGAAAATGCCATGGTTTCTCACAAAATAATACTAACCAACCCAAAACTGGAAAAGAGATTTCCACAGCAATACTCAAAGCATGTTAAATAGGAAATTTCAAATCTAGCAGCTCTTCAAGTTCATTGGCTTACTTTAATTATCCTTTTACAAGCCATGAAGTCCTAGTTTAAGCACAGTCTTTTTGTTCCTCTGTGGTCAACCTGTACATGATCAGTTAAAAATACTCAAAGGCAATGAAAGGTAAAAATAGCTGGAGTTACTTAAGAAGAATAAAATACCACCCCATGCCCATCCATGACTATGTCAAAGTTCACATCAAAGCAGATCTAGTTTTCCTTCAGGATACACAAAACAGAATGATAAGTGCTTTCTTTACTCAGCTAAACCATTTTAAAACCCTGCTAGTGTAAAAACACTAGCAAACTGTCTTTTAAGGGCAGAAGACCAGCATCCGTGTGCAGTCTGTTCAGTCACAAATGGCAAGTGGTCTCCTGGAAAACACTATTTAAGGAAACTGAAGACCACCAGTTCAGTACACTACAGACAAGGTTCATTAGCCCACATCCAAACCGAAAGAACTAGGCAAGACAAATATTAGCATCTTGCCTTTGCCAAATCTAACAGAGTTCAAAGTAAAATCTTTGCCGTAAAACAGAATAAAATAATCTAAGCAACTATTCTTTCCAACTACACTGCTTAGACTAGTCAGTTGTCAAAAAACACAAAACCCAACCCGAAAAGCCCAACAACAAAGCCCCTCCCATGAAACTCAGTTGTATGAGATGTTATTTCAGAATTATTAGAAAGTCTTCATGTTATAAAAACTTTTTTCCCCAAACAAGAATGCAACTGCTTGCAACATTCTGTGTTTCAGTAGGCAAGCTAATGCCTGCAGATGCATCAAACTTTGCTGTCCTTGTGTCCTGGTTTGACCAGAAGAACTAAGAGTTTGTTAGGGTCAAAAGAACAATCTCTTTGAGAGGACCACCCAGATGCCCCCTCTCCCCAAATGGGGACAGCAAAATTAAAATAAAACACTGGGCCCACAAATAGTGAGTTATAAGAATAGCTTTATCTATATTTAAATACTATAACAATATGAAAAGAGAAATGATAGGGAAGTAAAAGTCTGTTAGTTGAGAATACTTCAGGCCTCCTTAAATTNAAATGAAAGTTAACAATGGCTGGAGCAGTAGAGGATCAAAAATTGAAAGTTAAAAGAAGAAAACTTTGAGAACTTGAAAATAAACAGCAGGAAAGGAAGTGACTGTTATTTGACAGTTGCTTCATTACTCTAAGACTGACTAGGTTGGGTTTTTTGGACTATGTCCTCTGTGGGCCATTCTCTTCTCTGTCTCTGTATCTCTTCCACACACCTAGATATCTCACTAAAATGACAATGCTTGTCTCCACTGGAGTTGTATTTATGTGTGCCTATGACAGCCCTATCAAGCCTCACACAGTCACTTCCCACTCTTTCATCAAAACAGGATCACTTAAGTACCACTGCTGAGGGAACCTGGTGCTATGTGGATTCCTTTTGCTACCAACCAACCAGCTCAGGAGGACATGCATATGCTGCATGACGATGTCATGTTCCCACTGCATAGTCCAATCCACTCCAAAGATGTTTGAGGATTAGACAAAAAATTCACATTTGAAAACTTCCATAGGCTACCACAAAAAAATACAAAAATGATGATTCATTAAGTTAGAACAACCAGCTCAATCTCCTAGCGCGTTAATAATCAGCACACTCAGAGAATCAAATAGAAAACCTGCTTAAGCAGCAGTGAGACAAGGCTCAAACCTCTACATTTTCCTTCATGAAAAATATTTCTGTGCAAAACCACCACTGTTATTTTTCAAAACCCAACAGGCAATGTTAATGCAGTACATTAACAATTTTAGTGCCAAGTCAAAAGCATTTGTTTCCACACATCATACCAGTGGGAGTTGGATACTATGTCGAATTAAGTGTATCACTTAAATTGGAATGATGTTTGAATGACGATAGCAATGTGCAAGGAACTGCAGAAACATGGGAAGATCATCAGTCATGCCTGAAACAGTCCTAAAGTCCTGACAACCTAATTTAGAAAAAGTACGGATGATTTCATACTGATCTTCAACATGTTGTAGTAACTATTCCACTTTGTCCAGGTAAGCTCTAGCAGACAAAGTAAGAGGAGCAAGTGAAACAAGTAATTTAGTTAACAACTGGATAATTGGCAGATACTACTGACATTTAAATTCCAAAGTGAAATTGCTAACATTGTCTAAACACTTTGCTTATGAAACCTGATGCATCCTTCAGTCATTTCTTCTCCAGACAGATCATCATACTTCCATTTTTGCCCCTGTAACAGCATTAGGATCACAGCCTGATTATTCAATCCACTATACTGAGGCATATCATATTTCAACTAAAATACTTTCAGTAACCTGGTTGTTACAAAGGAAAGTTAGCTCAGTTCTTACCTTTCCTTCTTTCAGAGGAAGTGAGACATTACTCATCAGGCATCAAAAGTAGCATCTTGCTTATATGTTTTGTTGTTTTCCACCACTTAATTCCGAACAAAAATTTCAGAACTCCTGGATTAACTCTATGCATAAAGAACAACTTAAAATTTCTACATCGCCAGTGTGTCTTAAAATAGCATCATTAAGAGTCAAGACACATTGAGTTGGGTACATTCTGCACCATCCCATATTACAGAATTTGATACAGTCTCACACAGTATCCTTGTCTCTAAAGGGAGAGGCATGGATTTGACTGATGGACCAGTCAGTGGATGAGGAATTTGTTGGATGGTCACACTCCAAGAGTGTTTGCTGCAGTCCCTTTTTTAGTCTGTGTGGAGGTTATGGAGTCAAGAGTGACCTTGGAGATAGTAAAATGTACCACAGAGCAAGGGTGTAGCAAAGCAGAGATGACTTGCCAATATGCAAATGCTAATCAATGGTGCCATATTATGGTTATATCTAACCAGTAGCAAAGAGACACATGTACTAGAGAAAAGATATATAAGAAGACACTTGTAGTTAATAAAGAGACTTGAATTTGCTGCTTCACCAGAAGATGAAACCTTGCAGTGTGTTTGACCACCCTGACCGTGACAAGTCTGATATATTCAATGGCTGTAAAAAAAAACAAACCACAAGAAAAATTGGAAGATAGAATTTCTCACTGGGAAGAAGTGAATAAGAAGGCATTCCAGTGTATTGCTGTCCATATGCAGCACTTCTTGTCTCTGTTTCAAATGAGAATTCAGCACTGCTGAAAGTTTGCCCAGTTTCAACCCACAGTAATGGAGCAGTAGAAAGCCCATCCAGTTGTCTCCCTTGGTCCACAGGGGAACTGCCAGAAATTCATCTACAAACTGACTCTGCCTCTCCTGAAGAGTCAGCAGTGCTGATGGTATGGATCAGTGACTCTAAAGGTAAGACTGGAAGTGACACTAGAACTCACTACTCATATCTACATATATCTCTCCAGCAGTCCAACAAAGCAACAGTAGCCACATGAAGATATCAAATAACTTTGCCTCCTGCTTATGACGGGAAGTAAATCAGTACCTTGTGATGTCTACTTCCAGAAAACAGTGCCAACAGGTATCGGTCATCAACTGGCTTATCACATCCAAAGAGGGACAGAATAGGACTACCTGGCAGCCTGGGAAGCGTGTCGCAGTGAGCCAGCCACAGCACTCTCCATTTGTCTCTAGAGTGCTTGCTGGTCTTCAGCTGAGCTGGAGATGACGCTTCAGCAAGCTCAGAAGCAATCTTGGTTCCTTCCAGAAGGAAAACCCTACTCTTCCTTCTGATACACTTTCAGAAGACCCTTTCCTTTTCTTATTTCACCATCTCAAGGGTAGATTTGTGAATCTCTACCTCAAATTCCTTTCACAAATGGTTTTCAGATGACTTCCTAGAATGAGTCTAACTTTTCTGTTTACACGTTTACAGTATTTGAATATAAATTTCAGCATAAACTCTCCTTGTCTTGGCTACTTTGTTTCCTTCTTCTCGATGTGCCACCAACTGCCTAAAAACAATCCCAACTCTATTGCATTTGGCAGGAATATTCAGGTAAGGCAGAATGTAGAGATTAGGAAGTCCAAAACCACTCCTTTTCTCAAAAACAAAGAAAAGCTTCATTATCTACACTGATTTATTGAGGAGAAAGAGAGAAAAGGGAAGTTGGGAGAACTGGAACACTGGAAAAATTGTTCTGAAAGATTTTAAATTTTTAGTGCAGTGGGTATTTCAAATAATATTACTGTATTTTAAAGCATAGCATTGATCAGCTGCAGCTCCTATAAAACAGAGCTGCCCAGAGACAGCCTGTAGGTACTGCTTAAATAGCCAAAGACGTTCTCCCTTTGCACTTGCAGAAACTGTCTGTGATACTGAACAAAGTGTGTTGGTACAAATTTGTTACATACAATAGGCCAAATTATTGATGGACTTAATAAAGTGCTTCTAAGGAGGTATTATCACCAGCATGATTACATATGATGAGGCATATCCATTTCCCAGGCTTTCCACTAGAAATTTGAATTTCTTCATTATTGTGCCCTTATAAGATTGACATTTTAAGTACCATTTCTGAGCCTTGTGGTTATGTTCATTTATGTAGCATCAAAATGAATATTTTCTGGTTTTCTGTTAGAGAAACCAACAAGGGAAAAAAACCTAAAATGTCTCTAGTTAACTTGGCAATGTAAAATCATCTGCAATGTTGAGTATGTTTTATAGAATTCGAAAGAAAAACAAAGTCACACTTATTTCCTAAACCTATCAAGTAATATTTTCTATCTCATAATTAAATATACCTAATTTTTCTCACTCTAGTTCAGTTTCACTAAGGAATCACTAACTGTAGACTCCCCATAAAGTTGTTATTACTCCCCATGAAGTAGTATTTTTCTCATGCTTTCAATACTGAACATCTCCAGGCTAAACAAATCACCTCTTACCACTTTAGTGAAAGCTATTCAATAAAATTTAGTTTGTGCCAGAAGGCAGACTGTTAACAGCTGTTTAATATAGGCACTTCTGAAGATTGTGTTACCTGCTGGGCAGCTGATGAAAGCCACAAGTGATCTTGTCTAGAAAGGGAAGTGTCTACAGGAAAACATACAAGTGTTTGTAAAGGAAATCATAGAACAATTATTTTACTATTTAGGTAATATTTTCTGTGTGCGTATCTATCAATATATATTAACTGCAACACAGGTTTATATTTTGCTGATATAAACAATGGGTCAGCTCCAGGCAATGCCAGTGACAGCAGAATAAGATGTAGTAAAAGTCCAAACTGGCAACGGCAGTTGGCCAGATGTAGGAAGGTAGCCTGTATCAAAAATAGTGGGGCCAGTAGGACCAGAGAAGTGATCATCCCCCTGCACTCAGTGCTGGTAAGGCTGCACCTAGAATACTGTGTTCAGTTTTGGGCCCCTCACTACAAGAAGGACATGGAGGCATTAGAGCATGTCCAGAGAAGGGCAACGAGGCTAGCGAGGGATCTGGAGCACAAGTCTTAGGAGGGGTGGCTAAGGGAACTGGGGTCGTTTAGTCTGTAGGAGAGGAGACTTAGGGGAGACCTTATCTCTCTCTACAGCTACCTGAAAGGAGGTTGTAGTGAGATGGGGGTAGGTCTCTTCTCCAGGGTTAACAGTGAGAGGAGGAAAGGAAATGGATTCAAGTTGAAGCAGGGGAGGTTTAGATAAGATATAAGGAGGAATTTCTTTACTGAAAGGGTTGTTAAGTCTGGGAATAGGCTGCCCAGGGAGGTGGTGGAGTCACCGTCCCTGGAGGCATTTAAGAAATTTAAGAAATATTTAGATGCTCTACTTAGGGACATGGTTTGTGGTATGTTAGTGATAGGTACAGTTGGACTTGATGATCTTACAGGTCTCTTCCAACCTTTGTGATGCTGTGATTCTGTACCTGCTTCCTCCAACACACAGTTCAATAGAGAAGTCACATCTCACCATCAGGAGGTGACCCACATGTAGCACTACTTAAGCCTGCCACATAGTCACTTTGAACCAAGAAGGGGTTGAGGAAGAGTATGCCAAGTCTGACATTAAATGAAAAAAGTGGGGTCCAGACACTCTTTTCAGAATTGTGCTTATCCATAAAAATTAGTTTTGACATTAGAAGTATTTTGTTCCATTAACATCTTTCAGGAGTGGATTTTCCTGGAAGAGGTTTCGTATACTACTTTAGTTCAGCAGAACCTGCCTCCCAGGAAGTATTAAGGTGTGCTATTTATTCTACTTTGGGAAATTGTTAAGTATTTTCTTATTGATGTACGCTGCTCCTAACAAGCATCTACAGCCCCCTCAACCTGATGGTGAATACACATACACAAAGGCATGGTTGCTCCTCCCTAAAACCTGAACTATAACACAGCCTGAACCGCCCCCCCCCCCAAGTTTCCAGTGCTAGACAACTCATATCATCACCTCAGTCAGAAATCTACCCTACCTGATTTCACAGTTGTGTTATTAAGTATCTTCTCCAGCCACTAGTAAAACAAGACAAAACAAAAATGCTAACTGGAGAAGCCATTTGCAGCAGATAAGCTCCTTGCTAGCTCTCTCCTGCTTGTTGCTAAGCCAGCCTTCTATCTAGAGGAAAGACCTTTGTCATTTTTTCCTGCTTTATTATTAGGCTGGAAACAATAGCCTTTTTGTTCTATGGCAAGAACATAGGAGCCGAAGCTCCGTGCACAATTGTGTGATCATTGCACGGCCTTGTGTCCCAACCTTTCCGAAACACAGCAGGCACAAAGCTATCCAGCTGACTAGGGAGAAGTTAAAGGACGGTCCAAGGGAAACAATGAACAAAATTGTCACTTCCAACAACGCAGAAGGCCACTTCTATATTCCCACAATCTCTTGCCAATTTTTCTTTTCTTATGCCATTTCCTCCATCAAATAGCTGCTGTCAGTTTTGACTGCTTAAATGATTAATTATTCTGACCACAGATATTCTCAGGAGAAATGAGAACACAGACCTAGATCTGGGACATTTATTTGTAATTATAATAACAACTTTATGTCCTTGAACCCTAAGGAGGGTCTGAGACACTGAGCAGTTTACTCCCTAAGCTCCAAAACCCAAATACTGCCCTACTCAACATCTCTAAGGTAGGTCCAGCCTACAAAGGCCAAGTTCCAGACTGCATAGTCCCTATGGAGTACACCCACATAACAAAACTACTCTACAAGCCAGTAAGAAGTATTATTTCAGAAACTGAGAGACTCTTTTAGAACTGTTTTTGGCTGGTTATGGTATAACCAGAGCCTTCTGGCTGTGCAGCAGCAATAGTTGCTGTGCAGATTTTAAGCTAGTTTACAGCTGTGCCACTTCTTCGCAGCATCAAAGGATTTCAGTTAGCTGCTTTACTCAGCCACACTAGCAGATATGATACCAATATGCTGTGCTTATGTTTTGTCTTTTCAGTGGGTCACAGTTCCTCAAACAAGCAGGAAATTTTTGTGGTGTTCATTCATAAGAGCAAATTGTCCCACTTTGATGAAAATGAAGGGAAAACCAGATAAAGCTCACCTTAGAGAAATTTTGACTGCCAACACTATGCTACAACCAATTGACTAAATGTAGCAGCAGGGCTGCAAAGTGCTCCTACAAGCCTTGCTCCTTCACTTTGCAAAAGTAAACTGCAAACCTTGGTGAAATACTTCATCACAAATATAGGTCTTTGTCAAAAAGTGCACCTGTTACTTCTAGATGAAGAGGTGATCATTCTAGCACAGTCTGTTCTGCAGGTGGTGACCAAGCATGCTAAACATGTATATTCCATTCAGCAAAGCCATTCAAATTACATGGCCAGCAAGAAACCCAAACACAGTATGAAAACAAGAGGCTTGCTTCAACTGACACTGCCCTAACTTGGCAGCTCAGGTGCTTGTGATTCAAGGTACTGACTCACATGCTGGGGAAGAGAAGATTCATCCTAAATTCACTACAGTTCTAAGACAGATAGCACTCGACCTCAGCCTAACTGTTCTTTGAACTTCACACGGTATTCATTATATTTTGGGGGTGAGGTTAGGGTGGTGTGTCTTTCCTCCCTTTAAAAAAAGGGGGGGGGAGGGAGAGAGACTAGTATTTTCTTCACATCTCACTTCTTTTCATTGCAGTACCCCTCCTGCAAGACACTGATGGAGCATTTACCTCTTGTATTGTTGATGTTCAGCTATTAAATTATATCTCATACAACATGTGCTACAGATCTGGTAAAAAAACCTACGTACCAGAAGTGTATTTAGAGCAATCCTAACATGCCTCTGTTCTTATGACAAATATCTCCCTCCAAGCACTGAAGTAATAACATACAGCCCCTATTTGGGAGGTAAAAATAAATAGCTCATATTTGGGAGGAGCCCCTTCATTTGCTTCAGATCATGACAAAATGATAATTTTACTGCTGTGCATTTACTCAACTAAATATAAACTTAAACTGCCTGGAAAAACTAACTGAAACATCAGCACAAAAAGGCCCAGATATTGTTAAAGAAAAATATTTTTATGTAACAATGTATTTCAAATTATTATATAATACTACATATCAATATATTTGAATGTGTTACAATAACAGATATTATAATTATATATGGATGATAATTAAAGAAATTATAGAACGCTTTGATTTTCAACATCTAGTTAGCATACAGATAAGGAATTCACAGCATTATAGAAGACATTAGCTATCACAACTCAGACATTTGCTGAAGGATACATGTGAAAAAAAAGTAGCATGCGAAATGATCAGTCCAAAGAGGAATTTCAGGTGAGTGAAGTGTCCGAAACTAACACAACTCTTAAAATGGTATGAAGTTATATTACAGTAAAATTGTAAGTTAAAAAATATTTTACAGTAAGTTGACAGAGATTAAAGAAAGCTTTGATCTGCCAAAGTTATGGAAGCTAGAAGTAGAAATAAGACCCTGAAACCCAACCCCCCCAACTGAAAATGGCACAGGTTTTTAGACCATATGTTTCACATGGAGACCTGTCTTGTTCAGTATCCTCATGCTATCACATGCAAACCCATCCAAGATCCATCAAATAAAGGCACAAAGCAACTGAAGTTACTACAAGGAAACTGACAATCAGAAGACAGGATCTTTACAGAAACTGCGCTATTCGTTAAGAACACTATCTGCATTGGAGGGTAAACTGTAGATATTTTAGTTTCCCTGCCTCAGCTTTACCTTTCCCATATGAATTAAAAAATATTTGGGGAAACACTCTCCCTTGTATTACATAGCACTTACCACAACAGGGACCCCAGTACCTTTGCCAGTTTCTGATTCTATGACAGTAAGTGCCACAGTAAGAGATGGATGAGCAAAAGCATTGCCTTAGGCAGCTGAAAGCTAAATTTGCAATGATTAGTTGTTCTTACACAGTGTGCTCCCTCCAATGTGACACAGGACATTACTTATTAACTAGAATGATTGTTATAGGCATCTTATTTATCACACCAGAAAATGAACTCAAAACACTGGAATATCCTTATTTTCCAATGCTGTTGAAGTTCCTTAGAGTGATAACATTTTTGTAATGCAGTCCTTGGCAAAAAAGGGAGCTGGAGAACAAACAGCCTCTCTACAAATACTACATGTAGTAGATGACCTAGGAAATGTATACACAGTCTCTGTCAGCTCACTCTGATTATATTGCTATTGTAATTCATATTTACAAGTTTTCTAAAGTTAAGTTATAAGTAACTACACCTGAATACTATATACAAAATAAAAACAATTATCTAAATTCAAAGGATTTATGACCAAATGCTTGCTAGTTCTTGGCCTTTCAACTGTTTTCTTTCAAAACTCATGACAGTCACTGAATAACATCTTTTTACTGCAAGATTGTTCTCCTAGAAGTCCACATTGCACAAATATGCCAGAAACACTCCCTCTAATTTTAAATTATTCTAATATTTATGTTCCTACATTTTGCATAAGCAATTCTTTTACTAACAGGCCGTAAGACTCAACAGCTGCCTCTTGCATGGACATCATTTCACTCAGGTGTGGTTGCACTAACCCCACAGTGAAGTGAATAAAATCCCCTTGCCTTAAAAGACAGTAGATGTTTAATAAAGATTTGACCTCCTGAGATGGTACACAACATAGCGCTAAGATACATCATTCATAACTTCCACACAAACAGCCCTGGTGAATCTTTGATTAACTTAACAGCAGAACAGCATGCTGAACTTTGTCCAATTCTGTCAAGTAATCACCACCTCCACAGGGCACAGCACGTGCGAGTGTTGTGAAAACAGACAAAAGGGAAGAGATCATAAGGGCAGAAGCTGCAGATAAGAAAAAATTGTATTTGCTGACCAGCATGTTTTTGCCATTCAAAGAGAAAGCACAAATGGATTATTTTGGGATAAAGTCCTAATAAGACTGCATAGAGAAATCTACAGAGAAATCAGCATGCTAGCCGTAACAGCTTTACATATCAATAACAGCTGAAGGTGAGAGGATGACTTCACTACCTAGGAAAAATAAGCTCATGGTCATTCACTCCTTGGTAGTAAACGGAGTTATCAGTACCTTGCTCACATGGATACTGGTGACAGTGAAGAAAGTTTAATAAAAAGACACTCTTTCCTCACTCTGTCACTCCCTACCAATTTTAAAGCCTGCTACAAAAGTGTAGCCTGATCCTCACCATCAAACTAACTATGCACATGAGCACAAGCTAAAGTGCTGCAAACACAGCTAAGGTACAGCAGATCACAGGAAGATCTGCAGCTGAAGGGTTCAAAAGTGAAACAGCAAAGAAAATACATTAAGCCAGTGCAAAACTAAGCAGAGGTACTACACTGCACTTCTAGACATCATAGAATCCTAGCTTAGCTTGAGTTGGAAAGGTGCTTTAAAGGTCATCTAGTTCAAACCCTTTGCAATGAGCAGGGACCTCTTCAACTAGATTAGGTTGCTCAGAGCTCTGTCCAACCCAACCATGAATGGTTGAAGGGATGGGGTATCTACCACCTCTCTGGGCAACTTACGCCAGTGTTTCATCACCTTCATTGTAAAAAATTTCTTCCTTATTTCTAGTCTTAATCTACCCTCTTTTAGTTTAAAACCATTACTCCTTGTCCTATCGCAACAGCTCCTGCTAAAATTTCCTCCCCATCAGAGAGGTGTAGATGTACATGTAGATATGTATGTGACAAGAAGTAGCAGCAGGCCACATAAACTGAATCCTGATTCTAAGGATGCCAGTTTTCAGAGTCCATCACCACACAGGTATCAGATATCCTACTTTTAATCAGTATTTTAATGAAGTCTAAACATACCACACAACTGTATAAGCTCACAATGGAAGCTGCAGTCTCCTTTGTGCAAGGATTCTTAAGTTAGTTTAACTGCTGCCTGCTAAAGAAAAAAAATAATTCCTGGAAGTTTGATGACTTCCTAAATTCTACAGTGTAGTCAAATGTCAACCAGTCAAGAAAGCTAGAAAGGCTTCTCAATTTCACTAAAACTTCATGTTCCACATTCACAAGCAAGTATGACGAAAAGCTTTACTAAAAAACCAAAATCTTCAGGGCTAAGAGAGGGAACAGATCAAATAACTCTAGTATACTAAACACATGATCTTTTACTTCAAGGTCTTCTCCCCATATGACCACCCCTTGGTTACAAACAGTAGTTGTTTCATTAGGCTATGGCTGCTAGACATGTGCTGTGAAGTATTTGTAGTGCTTGTGATGTTAGCTTGTGCTGATACCAGGGGATTTGCAGTCATCCTCAAAAGAGTATAAACTAATTCTGACAATTCATGACATACCCTTAATTGTGATATCAAATTGCAAGGGTTTCTCCCAGGCTCATCACCCTGAAATTTAGCAGTCTGACTCTTCCGCACTGGATCCCATAGCACATCGGCTGTAGCATTTACCACTGCAGCCTAATAGACAAAGCAATAGAAGAGAGTTGGCAGGCAAAAACAAAAATGTGATTTTATGAGCTAGCACATACCCACAAAAACAGTGGTGGAACACAAGCCCAATCAATATAGGACCATAGGGACCCCTGTTTATGTAACGTGAAGCCAGAACACATTAAACTCTCAAGTTCTTTCCAGTGTTAGAGGTTTTCAGCATGCGTCGTACAGACCTTGGAACAATATCTAATTTACTCTGCCAGCAAAAACATTACAGATGGAACTGTCAAGTCTTCTTGTTTGGTGGCGCCTGCTTTTCTAACACGTGACTTTTAAATAACAACCATTGCTCATAGGATAACCTCAATGTCTTTTCCAGCACCTGCAAAAAAATGCTTTAAGGGCAAAGAACAGACTTCAAGAATTGACGATCTACAAACCTCCCTTCAAAAAGCCATTCTAGATGGTTTTAAACGTCATGCTTTCACTGTTATAATTATGGTTTATTGTTGGTGTGTAGAACTGTACTTGTTAATCACTTCAAACATTTTGCTATTCCTTAATTTTTCCACAGTAAGCAAATAGTGGGCACGTGCCAGATAAGATCACCCTAGAGATAAATTTGGTGTATACATGGTGTAAAAATGGATGCAACAAGCTTAAGACGCCTGTCCTACAAGTCTCATTCATAATTTATTTCCTCATACCACTCAGGATTCACAGAGGGCTGAAGAATATTCTCATCACACCAATGGGAATCAGCACAAGGTGTATTCAAAAGGCAGCCTTGGAAGCAGGACATCACGAAATTTCACTGGGACCAAATCCTAAAACCAGATGCTGAAAACAAATTCAAAGTTAGGACTCAGGGTCTGATTCCTGTTGCTTTCCTCACTTGTCCTTAGAAGTGAGCCCCAAAAAATTATTTCTTCTCTGTATCAGTCTCTTTATTTAAACAGAATGATATTACAAAAAAAGTCCCCCAATTAATTTCATATCAAAGAACACTTTATTATTTCATAATGAAGAACCCATAAGAGTGCTGCAGCAATACAAGCAGAGAAAGAGTTAATGAATACAACACAGTTTTGTTAGGGCCTCCCAAAATTGCATGGAAAGTTTGCAGAAAAATCACTGCTACCAAATAACATCATCTAACAATTAATTTTAGACCATGAACTTTCCATTATGAAAGCATCAATAAAAAACACTGAAAAAAAAAACCCAACCCCAAAACCAAAACCAAACCATCTTTAGCAGAGCTGTAGCTAATCAGAATACCAGGAAGGGAAAAAGCAAACTTGGAAGACTGACACTGGTACAACCCTTGCTGAAAAAAAGAAAAGAGCGGGAAGCAGGCAGTTCATGTGCTATGGCTCAAACCATACATACATTTGCAAAGACTTAAAGATCTACAAGCAGAAAAACGAGTACTTGCTATCAAAAAGATACATCACACAAATAGAAGAGTATTATTTATAGAAAGGTCTGGTTGTAATAGGTACTTTGCTTTTTATTATTTAATTGCTTGTTTCTGTGGAAGACATGTTTTTGCAAATTTTGACTGGCTGAACTACAAGAAAATATTTCACAATAGTTCCTGCTTTGCCACAAGTGTGGCATAAAGACTGGAAACTATATTTCACTTGTAAACTCAGAAGTATTTAAAGAGCTCCACAAAAAGACAGCCGAGTATAACAAGGTAGTTCTTTTAAAAAGTTTTTCTAATACCAAGCTGCCTTGAATGTCCATACTAAATGTAGGGATATTAAAAAGAAACTTTGTGAAAGGCAAAGTTACTTGCTCAGGCTGGTAGCACTTCAGTGTCTCCATGTCCAGTCACTGACACATTAAGAAAATCATGACCATTTGCCAAAACCACCAGTAGCATAAGCTGTAGTTGTTATTGGAAGCAACTAAATCTATGAATTTCATACATCATGAATTTCTCTTGAAAGAGGTGGCCATCTAGCAAAGTACACCTGAAATTTACTCAACCAATACAGTTTTAATACATATATTATAACTCCAGCATTGAAAGAAAACTGTAGCAACATGTTTCCGTAATAGAGATAACCACTTAATAGGAAGCCACTGTTGACAGGAGTCCATTAGATGCTTACATCTAATTAACTACACACTAGTCAACACTTTGCTCAAGTGCTCAATGTTAATCAGAGCTGCTGGCTAATAAGGGCCTATATGCATATATCCACATTTATATAAACATGTGGTATTAAACATGATACTGTCAGTCTCCTTTAAGAGAAGATTTTGTCAGTTCACTCCATATTTCTTGCAGATGTTTTTGCATAAGTGGTTTTAATAATTTCTTTTTTTAGGAGGGTGTGCACTGGTTTCCTAAGGGGTGATTTCCTTGGGTTTTTCAAGACTGTTCATTCCACCAAGATGATGTTGAGAAATTCTATTCTGTGGAAAATTTGCATGACACCAAAACAGAAAGAGATCAATCTCCCACATCTTCTACAGAAAAAAAGACAGTGATTGCAAACTACCTGTTACTCACCCTGAACAATGGTTTTCTGATCTAATCATCATTCAGCAACACAAATATATTTGCTTTCTTGCAATACTACATTGTATAAATTCATAGAGCATCCTT
This sequence comes from Bucco capensis, assembly GCA_013396975.1. Taxonomy (NCBI): domain Eukaryota; kingdom Metazoa; phylum Chordata; class Aves; order Piciformes; family Bucconidae; genus Bucco; species Bucco capensis. The sequence continues at coordinate 34,413 of VWZO01017540.1, forward strand.
GCTTTCCCTGAGGTTACATGCAACATGAATCTGATTGGCAAAACATAATCATAGGAGATTCCTGTAAGATTTCCATTTCAATTGACTGAATTCCACATGTTAAACTATATTGTCTTTACTTCCATAAAGAAAGAGTCTGGTAAGTTTTAGTAAACCACAAAACCACTGTAGCTTTATCAATTACAAGATATCTATCAGATCTAAAATATTCACCAGTACTGCAGTTTGACTGAGGCAAACTGAGTGACAATGTGTCTAAGAAGGAACTGCAGCAGTTGCCCTGCTAAATCCTGAAGTCCTAGGTATGCTTCACGTTGCCATGGGAAGCTAATGGTCCTAGGCAATCTAGTGCCCATTTTGCTGTAAGGACACAGACACAGGACAAAGTCACTCTACCTCCCCACTCTTTATTAGCCCAGGAACCATCCTGATTCCCTACTAGCTGAACAACAACAACAAAAAAATTGCAAATAAATTCTTTAATATGTACTAACTCAACAACAGTGTTAACAGCCACCATAAAATTAATCTCCTTCCCTAAGGCTTTTCTCCCTCATGAGCCTCATAATTCCCTCAACAGTCAGAAACAAGTTTTTGACATTTTTAAGGTTTTAAAAATATCACCTTATTCTCATGAAGGTTTAGAGGTAGGATGAGGGAAGCATCTAAGAATGTTCAGTTTGGTTGAGACACTCCAACATTCAGGTCATGAAACTCTTGCTCTCCTGCTTACACATCTAAGGGTGCTGTCATTCACTGGCTTCAAGCCACATGCTTCAAGTGCAGCTCCTCTGTCATGGAGCACGCACCTGTACAAGAGAGAGGGAATGCAAACCAGATCCTTTCAACCTGACCATGCAATGCTTCATTAAAGGTTGCCATGAAGATTTGTGAAATCAGTTGGTGGCATCTACTGTGGCTATTTGGGCTGGGATCCCCATATCAGGTGCTAACAAATCCATTTCCTCAGAAACAGTGATATATCAATTACTGTGGAAACTTCTGACAGTCAATCTGAATGCAGCTTGTTAGATACAACCAGAGAAGAAGGAAAGCTACTAGACAGCATCAACCTAATTATTGCTCAGGTGTATTAAGGGCAGCAGAGGCAGAGCAAATGGGAATACACCTGAAGCCACTACTGCCTCCAGAAGCAGCTGAAAGTCTGCCAGACAAAAGACTTCCAGTGTCTACCATGGTTATGTTGCTGAATATCTGAGTAGGAATCAACCATGAATATTAGCTCACTTCTGCAATTGCCTTCGCTAAAGAAGGCCAGATTCCCAATATGTTCCTGTGCCAAAGCATCTCTGATCAAAGTGGCGTTTTGAGGGTGGGACCTATGTGGATTTGTTTGTTGTTTGTTTTGGAGTGGCTTTTGGGGTTGTGTGTGTAGTCTTTGTTTATTTGTTTTAAATTTGTTTAGTTGGTTTGGTTTTTTGTTGTGAGTCTTGCAAGATTGGGAAGGAAAGCAAGGAGCCTTTTTTCCAGTCTGGATGATACTTAGTAAAGAACATACTAAAAGAGTTCCATCACTGTATGAGAAAACAGAAGTTAAAGTGGTGTGTGCAAGCTGTGATCACAGTGAAGTGCAGATATCTACACATACGAACAGAGTCTAACATCCCATGACAGATTTAAATTTTTATCCTCTTTCCTATGTGAAAGGCAGTAGCAAAGTTGCATTTTTAAATACAGAAATTATTCTTGAGGTAGGGATATGTTTTAATATATGCAAATAATAGATTTTGCACCTATGGGAAAAGATATACAATTATTTTTGCTTCATTCATTTTGCTTTCCATTCTCCTGTTCTAGTAGAATTCCATTCCTGAATGCTTCCAGCTGGCCAAAAAAAGACAGGCAGATCACTTAATGATTCAACTACCGGAAAAATTACTCACTGAAACATGTTTCAGGAGGGGTTTGCCTTTATAAATGGTTTGAGATCCACTGAACCAGAATTACCTGAATTATCCTGTTCTGTCAAAGCAAGGACAGAAAAGTATCTTTTTCAACATGTGTATAAACGTGAGGCACTGACAAGAAGGATATGCCCCAATTGTTCTCCCCTTCCCTATTGATCACAATGCCTTGGCCACTGCCTGATAAAAAGCATATGAAAGAGGCAATGCAACAACAAAAAGTTCTCACGTTCCAAGCATTAACATCACATATGGCGAGCAATAGAGTCAATTATATTTTCAAAATGCATTACATATGTAGCTCAAACCAAATGGGTACAAGATGTACAGTCAGATATGAGTTTAGAGATGAGTGTTAGGAAACAGTTGGCAGAAGACAGACAATGTTGTTTGCATTTTGCCAGCCCAAATCTTCTCTCTTTTCCCTCCCCTTCCTCCTTTCTCTTTAGGAGTTTTGGCACCTGTGTCTCAGTCTCTTCGAATTACTTTTCTAATTGGATATTGCTGTGGAAACAGACTACAAGATACAGTACCTCTCCATTAAAAACTACAAGAACAAGAGGTGCACCATGAGGAAAAAAAAAAAAAGAGAAAGAAAGAAAGAACACAATGGGAAAAGTTGTTAACAACAGTGGGAAATTGTACAGCCTTCAACAGTTATAACAGCACAGGGCAGACCAGGATCATACTGATGCTGCCAAGTTACTATGTAACCAGCCATGATTCTGCAGAGACGGCCTTTGACGGAAACAGCAACTGTTGTGCTGTTTTTCCCATAAAATCTCTGCAGGGCTCAAGTACCTACACTGGTGGTCTTACATAGTCTATGTCTGATCATATTCTCTGCAATATAAAATTCTCTTGTGACTCCTCTGCAAGCATTTACTTTGACAGACAGTGCTTTTAGCATCATCTCAGAAGGCAGATCTCCTGGTATGTTGTAGCATTCAAAGCAGAGGAGCAGAGAATGCCAGCGTGCCCAGACTGTACATCATTCCTTAACAAGGTTACTTAGATTAGCTTTTTATTTGGTATTTATTTTGTACACCTAAGTGAGTTTTGCAAATTGTTAGGATAGTTTACCGCATTCAATCTCCAGCACAGAGCTGGTTGTCTATGCTCTCGCAACAGCCACCAAGAAGCTGCAGCACGATGCAGAAAAACTCGAGGTTCTGATACCCCAACAAGAGAATGCAAGAGTGTGTATGCCTCATACAATATCTGGAGTCTTGCAGGGAAAAACATTTACTTTGTCCAATCTATTAAGTAATTATGACTGCACAGAAGTTAGACTTCATTTAAGTATGTTCAGTCTCTGATACTGCAAAAAAAATTTAAAGCTATTGATTAGAAAAAAAACTATATCCCAACAATGTCAGGTCATTGGTCATGTCAGGTCATTTACAGGCTGAGAGAGTTGGGGCTATTCAGCCTGGAAAAGAGAAGGCTTTGAGGGGATCTCGTAGCAGCTTTCCAGTACCTAAAGGGAGATTATAAAATAGAAGGGGAGAAACTTTTTAGATGGTCAGATTGTAATAGGAGAAGGGGGAATGATTACAAGATGAAGAAGGAGAAATTAAGATTGGAGATTAAGAGGAAGTTCTTTACCCGGAGGGTGGTGAGGCACTGGAACAGGTTGCCCAGAGAGGTTGTGGATGCCCCATCCCTGGCAGTGTTGAAGGCCAGGCTGGATGTGGCCCTGGGCAACCTGGTCTAGTGATTGGCATCCCTGCCTATGGCAGGGGGGTTGGAACTAGATGATCTTTAAGGTCCCTTCCAACCTGGCCATGTTATGATTGGGCCTTAGCACTCAGCCCATCACTTCAGCCCACTATGAATGAGGGAATCAGGAACAGAATTTCTATCGCTTCACATCTAGAGTCTGTTGTGAATCAATTAAAAGGCACTGCCTACTAGTGAAGAAATATCAAAGTAGCCTCAGCTAAAAAGAAAGTGCCTTCAAGACTTAAATTAAATTACAACAGGGGAAGAAATCAGTTCTGAAGCATAAAACAAAATTAAAAATTGGTGGAGGAAGAGGACTTAATTCTTCATTACTCAAGATGTCTAATTTTCGGGTGAGGCTAGGAGTGCTCAACAGCTTTACCAACCCAAGCTTACTCCAAGACTGGAGTCTTAACAGCAACATCAGGCCTTTAACAACAGGCCTTTAGCATTTTCAAGCCCTAGTCACAGGACCTGGTAATGAATTTAGTTTATTTTTTTAATTAGTCTTCAGATGTTCCTCTCTGCTTTTAGGGATGCTGAAAACACTACACTCAGTAAAATTTTCTCCCAAATTCTAAACTGCAGTTGTTGTAAATACACACTTGTCTCTTAGTTCTAAATCTACTAACTTCTTTCCCCCTAGACTGTTGACAGTCAACTTTTCCAAAACGTACTGCAAAAAAAGGTGCTGCTTTCTGCCTTTGAGCAGTGCCAGCAGCTGCTTCTACTCAGGTTCTCTTCTCAGCTATATCAAGGCAACAGAACCTTGTAACTGCACTGGAGTAACAAAGCAGAATTTGGCAATATATTTTTTTCAGGGTTAATGAAGAACAATTACATTTATATTCCATGCAAGATAGTAATTTATGGTAAAAATGAATAATCGCTACACTGTATCTTTATAAAAAGGAACACATTAGTTTCCAGCAATTAGTGGGATAAATTTATTAAACCCTTGACATTCACAAGTGGTAGTGAGTACAAATTAAGGATTTTTAACCTTGAAGTATAAATCTGAAATCCACTGAACGTTTTATGCTATTCTAGCAGTGAGAAGTGAAACAATGAAGTATCTTTGGTAAAGACCATCTGTTAGGTTGGGGGTTTTTGTTGAAAATCTTGTTAGAAAGCTGCACTGAAGACTGCTGTACTTATCAATCTAGTGATTTTTTAAACAATATAAAAGTTAACCTAATCTGTTGCCAAAGCCTAAAAGCTCAAACTGAGGTCAAAGTAGACAGCAATAGGTCATGAAGAAAATAAAACAGTAAAGGAGGTGACCATCTGCAAACTGTTGCCGTGGCATCAAAAAGCTCATTCTTCACCCTCAATCTACTCCACCTCTGCCAAAAAACTCTGTGAAGAGGACAGTGAAATTTGGCACATGATCAGAGCTGATAAGCCACCCCAACAATGCTGTTGAGACTAATTTTCCTCTAAACTGTAACTAATACTGCCTCCCACCCCAACAAAGTTTCTCAACTACATTCAGAAAAATAATGATACAGGTATTTGGGAGTTTTTCTATGAACCTCTTACTTAGGTGAATAACAGTTTGTCTCCCTGAAGTGCCAGGTATTCCTGTCTGCCTAAGAGATGCAAAAGACTTTAACAATTGCCCTGGCAGCAGAAAGCAGTATCCTGTAGATGCATCTGGCTAGTATAAAATTCATACAGAAGGAATATCACAAATGATTACAACTAACTTGGTAGCAAATCCTTTACTCCCAGGTTTTTGTTTTTCTTCTGCTCACCTGGGAACACAGGGAAGATGAAAAAAAATATTTTTTTTATTTCTTAAAAAAAGTCACCCTTTAGAGCACACATGAGCACAAAACCACACATAAATAAAGGTATTTATAAGAACATCATAATTTACTAACTCAGTCCTTCAGCTACTCTTGATTTGGGAGAGGTTTTCTTGTACAGTCTTTTGACGAAGAAAAATGTTTTCAGGAAACAAAACCCACTCAAATTAACTTCTGGAGAGGCCTGCATATTCACCTCATGTTAGAAAAAGCATTTGCTAAATTTCAAGACAGTGATGATTTTCAAAATTAGGAATGGCTTCTTTTATTCACCAACTGAATACGTTATGTGTGACTAGACAAAAGTTCATCTTTTACAACAGTGCTACAAAGAGCCTTCACTTTCACCAGTTTCTTGGTCACTTGTTCTAATTTCCCCAGTGTACAAGGAACTCAAGTTCTCAACATCTGGAGTTCTTGTCTTTGTATTGCAAGTTATTTAGTAAGAAAAAAAGTTGAAAGCAAGACCCCAAATAAGAGATCTAATTACTTATTTTTAAGTCCCATTATAGTATTTCTTTAAGTGTGAGAATATTTTCCTTCCATACTCAGGAAAAATCACTAGCCAAAAAAAAGTATCTCAAGAACACATTTCCTAGTTTAACATGAAGAAAACCACCAAGAATTTCAATAGAATTAAGAAAAATATCAGTTTCCTTTAAACAGTTATGAAAAGTACATGATACTTGCAGAAGAGTAGACTGATGTAGACTGAATCTTTATTTTAAATTACTTTTAATAGCCTGTAAGCTCATTTCTGAGCAAGGCAACATGATTTCATTAAGCTTTGTGCAGCACCACACAGATGAGAGAAATAATAGGAACATGTACTGCTGAGCACATACATAAATTGAAGCATTACAGGCCTCTCATTCAGACAGTGGGCCAAAGTCATACCTAGATACAACCTCAAGTAGGCTACTGATTTACTACAAAGTGGGTTCACTGCCTAGAAAAACGAATGGAGCTGTATGTGGTGTAGAAAACAGCTCCCATATAATCCAAACCCCATTTACACACAACAGGAGTAATTCCTGCTACCACTGCGCTGAACAGCTGCAGTATGTCATTGTCATTTTCCATCTCAAATCTAGATAGAAAGCAGAATCATTTTTGGTACACGCTCTGCTACAATATTTTCAAAAGGAGAGAAAAGGAAATTGCATACTTAAAAAATTAATGCTGCTTATTACTCAGCAGCACACTGGAACAAAGGAGAGGAAATTGAAGAATTACATTCCTTCCAACATCAACATAATACACTACCTCTCATAACATCTTATTCCCTCCATGTGTGCCTTCTGCTGTACCTGCCCAAGACACTGAGGGAAGCAGGATTGTGTTCATTTCCAGCATTTTGAAGGACAGATAAGTAATCATGTACAAACTGACCCTATTTCCCTGCTTGCATAATCTGCAGCTGTGCACTTCACATTTTCACATGACATCTCTGCACATCTCCCAGCTTTCACTGAAAAAAATGAACAGGGAGCATGCAAAAGGAAGCAAAAAGTTCAGTTTGTCCAGGTAGCTGCTTATTGTGCAAGCAATAACAGTCTTTGAAAGATGGTAGCTCTGGAGTAGGATTTGAGACTATACGGCACATCTTCAAAATATTCCCAGACAAGTCATTAATTCTGGTCTATATTTTAATATAGAGTTAATATTCTTAAACATCTTGCCCATACTACGACCTTAAACTATCTTGTCCAAGAGATGCTTTATGCAGATCACGCCATCCTTGTCACCCATACACAAGTAGCTCTGCAGCGTCTAACGTCCTGCTTTGCAGCCGCTGCTGAGCTTTTTGGGCTGGAAGTTAGCTTAAAGAAGACAGAAGTTCTCTATCAACCTGCACCTCAGGAAGTTTTCCATCATCCTCATATCATCATCAGTGATTCAGAGCTTAAATCAGTCCAGCAGTTTAATTACCTGGGTAGCCTCATTTCCTCGGATGGTAAGATTGATGGAGAGATAGACAATAGGCTAGCAAAGGAATCTAGTGCTTTCGGAAAACTTCATAAAAGACTTCGGTGAAAAAAACACCTGAAGATAAGTACAAAGATCAGTGTTTACAGAGCCATTGTGCTGTCTACTCTTTTATATGGATCTGAATCATGGGTCATCTATTGCCACCACCTGCGACTCTTAGAACGCTTTCATCAGCGCTGTCTCCGTACAATCCTAAACATCCACTGGTCAGATTATGTGACTAATATATCTGTTCTAGAACAAGCATTAATTTCAAGTATTGAGGCCATGCGGCTGAGAACACAGCTGCATTGGACAGGTCACATCTCCAGGATGAAGAACTACCACCTTCCTAAAATCATGCTTTATGGTGAACTTGCCACTGGCTGTCGTAAGAGAGGAGCCCCGAAGAGGAGATACAAGGACTCCCTGAAACAACATCTCAGCCTTGGCCATATTGATCAACTTAACTGGTCTACTCTGGCCTCCAATCGGGAGGTCTGCAGACATACTATTTCTAATGCTGCTGACGTTTTTGAGAAAGAACACAGGATCACTCTTGAGGAGAAAAGACAATGTAGAAAGAATCGTGTCCTGCAGGTTATATCATCTAAGGAGTCCTTTTGCTGTGCCTTTTCCAATTGGTCTTGTCTATCTCGTATTGGCCTTCTTAGCCATCAGCACGCTTGTAAAAAACATGGGTAGAGCCCTCCCTGGATCTTCTTTCGCGAAGCCTAGCCATGACTGACTGACTGACTGACTGACTGACTCTTAAACATCTTGCAACAGGATATTTCTAGCAAATATTTTGTAACCAAGTTAATAAGGAAATTAAGTCAATACAGCAGGGAGAACACAGAATGAAACAAAACGCCCTGAATCTGGCTGAGGAAAAATTGTCATTTAAAAATTGACTTTCAGTTTCAGAAACATTTACCTGGTTGGTGGCAAAACTTGCCCACATGACTGGGTAAATGGTTGGGTGATTACACCCTCCTTGGGCTCCTGAAGGCATGACCAGTGGTGCTGGTGATGCTACTAAGTTTACTTTGCATGGGGTTGTTTGGGGGTACTCAGTACTAATTTGCTTTAAAAAAGGAAAACAAAGAAAATTACCTGGAGATCACAGAATCACAGAATCGATCGGGCTGGAAAGACCTCCGAGATCATCAAGTCCAACTCTCCATCAACTCAAATCCATTTACTAGATCATGGCACTCAGTGCCACATCCAATCTTTGCTTAAAAATCTCCAGGGATGGTGAATCCACCACCTCTCCAGGCAGGCCATTCCAGTGCCTGATCACCCTCTCTGTGAAGAACATTTTTCTGATCTCCAACCTAAATTTCCCCCGGCAGAGCTTGAGCCCGTGCCCCCTTGTCCTATTGCTGGGTGCCTGAGAGAAGAGACCAGCTCCCACCTGGCTAGAACTTCCCTTCAGGTAGTTATAGACAGCGATGAGGTCTCCTCTGAGCCTCCTCTTCTCCAGGCTAAATAACCCCAGCTCCCTCAGCCTCTCCCCATAGGACTTGTGCTCCAGTCCCTTCACCATCCTTGTTNATAACACACCATAGCTTTAGACAGGCCACAAATGATCACCAATCTCCTCTAGTTTATTTCAAACCACAACAAAATTGCCTAGGTTTCACTAGGATTTTTACAGGAGGTAAAATTGATGCTGAGGTCTAAGCCTGGAAAGGGCTAAACCAGCAACATCTCTGTAGCAAATGTGAGACCAGTCACAGCTCCATTTTATGCCCAAAGCTAAGTATCAAGCTTGAAGCTTGTATAAATAATTCATGGAAATGGGTGGAGGTATTTTCTATTACAGAATTTCACAGAGAACAAGAGTAGCTTACTGGCTTAAAATAACAGCAACTTAAAAGCTTGCAATTGTATTTTGTGTGTGTGTGTGCAGAGCAGTGCCATTTCAACCCTCTAAGCAATTGCAAACAATTCAGCCTGGTGTCTTAAGCAACAAGCTGTTGCCTAACATTTGAAAGGACTGTATGTGTGCATGCATCTGTGTTCTTCCCAAGAGAAAGGAAAATGGCTGGGCTGGGTGCGGACGAACAGGTTCTTTCGTTTTCCCAGAAAGCAGCGAACAGTGAAGAACAACCTCAAGTTCATGGTGTCCTTTAAAATCCAATTTCATACTTCCTTAGTAAGCTACAAGGAAACATCACAGGTCATCTGACGGAGCAGCAAATATAAACCAGTGTCTGCCGCAGTTTAAGTGATTCTTCTAAGCCTTGCATAGGCAGGAAATACCTTTTGTTTACTCCTTATAAACACTTTTCGCTGCAGTGTTACTAAAAAAAGTGATAGTATTTGGCAACCAGCTGGCTCTGACGGCACCACGCAGTTTAATCACTCAATGTATATACATCTTATGCTTCACCTGTACTACACAGAGCATATCAATTCCTCATCTCAAAATAGCTAAATAATTTAATATTAAAACTCTTAGTGTTCGATACTGAGATTAATACCATTCAATATCTTCACTAGGGTCTGCCTAACCCTCATCAGAGTCCACTGAGTGCTTCCTCATAACAAGGAGAACTACCTTATTGATCATATTTTAAAATTAGAAGATGATGGCTAATTTGATCATAGGAATAATTTGTAAACAAATGCAAGAGATGCCACTTTGACATCTGAATTATCCATTAGAGTTACATTAGAATTACCCATTCAAGTACTTGTTCTAACACCAACAGGCAGAAAAATAACATGGTTACTATTTATTCACACTCAGATCAGAGTCACAGGATGATTCAGGTTGGAAGGAACCTCTGGAAATCATCTAACACAAGCTCAAAACATGACCGGCAGCAGTTACAGCGGAAACAATCTTCGACCCAGGGAGCGGCGGTGAGCAGCGGCAGCAGCACCCCGAACACCAAACACCCCCTTCCCCAACATGACTGGACGCAAAATGAGTGGCGCGCCAGGAAATGCATCATGGGACGCGGCGCATGGTATATTATATTCATCATCACTTCCGGTGCACGCTCTCTGTGGACCACGCGAGCTGGACATGTGGCAGGGAGGCAGTCGGTCTCAGCAGGATGGCACTTTGTTCACCCGATCTCATCCACCCGACCCCATCTCTTCGGCACCTCATTCACCATCCACCATCCCAGTTTACCCCAGCCCATCGCTTCTCCATTTCATGGCACCTGGACTGTATTTTTTGCAGGCTTCTGGCAGATGGGGGGGTGTGAGCCGCCCTCTTGTGGCAGGCTGGGGGGCTTGGGAAGTTACCAATTTCTGTTATTTTACTGGTTTTCTTTGTAAAAAGTTATTCTTTCTCACTTTGCCTTTGCGTGCGTGTGGTTTGTTCTACTTGCTTTCTTTTCTGTGGGAGGGGCAGAGGCTTCTTATTTGGGTTTTCCCCCATAATTGTCCCCAAACCGGGACAACCTCCAATGCTGAAGATGCAGAACTTGCAGCCTGGAATGCAGTAAATCCAGAATGGACTTCACAACTCCAGTTAATCAGGGGGAAAAAAAATGTGACTAACTCACTATCATTGGAAATGAGCATTTATTGAGCTCAAATATATTGTTTGAAACATCAGATGTCCTAAAATTTATGCCCAGTCTCTGGTAGGACTCTGATGAAAATCTCAGTGACTCTGCACCAGCTCAAAGGTCTCAGACAGTATAGGTCCCTGGGAAAGTGATATTCTACACTAGGGCCAACAAGTTCCTACAGCCATCCAAGAAAATGTGACATCCTGTGACTCAACCTGGAAGGAGAGTATTCAGGTTGAAAAAGCACAAATGATGCAATACGAGAACTGAAGTCAGCTAACAAGTAGAAGAAAGGCTGGCTCATATTCAGCAGTGCTTGAACTCAGGAAGTTATCCCACATGATAAGTGCCCTCAAGGGAGGGAAGTCTCTAAGAAGGGACCGCTGATTTTCTTGGAAGATGACAACATCTAGGCATCTTCTTGGAATACAGGGGGTGCTGTTAGGTAACAGGAAAACACCAAAAGAAGCACTGGTAATGGTCGAGAAACACGGGGATATTAGACCTTGAAAGATTAAAATATCTAGTAGGATGTTCTTCAATTATATTTAAAAAAGAAAAAAGGAAAAAGGTAAATCAGAGGTAAGTAGTAGAAATGCTAATCTGGAAGAACGGCAGATGAAGATCATTTAGAAGCAGCCTGGTAACTAAAATCAAACAGTAAGAAAAGAGATATTTTAACTAAAAGGTGTTGCTTAAGAACAAATAGGCATTTTGGCGATGGACAATTTTATGCTTTGAATGAAAGAAATTTTCTGGATCCTCAGAAAAATAGAGCTTTGCCATTATCTCCCACAGAAATGCAGAGGAAGGGACAAAGTGGTTTCACAAAAGTCTCCACAAGTTAATGAAAGAGATTACATAAGGCAGTTGCTTCAACAGCAGAGCAGTTGGTCCCAGTGTCCCAAGGCATACTTTCAAATTCTTTGTTCTCCTCCAGTAAAACCCAGTAAAATCCTTGCCCACCTTTGTTCCAGTAGTCAGTTTGACATTCACACACACTAATGATTTGCAAACCTTTTTTAACCTTATAAGTACTATTTTGTCATTATGTGGGGGGAAAAAAATCCAGCTGAAGAAGTAAGGAGTCTTAGTGCTAAAGAACAAAAGCTGTTAAGCATTGTTCTGCATAGCCTTTTCTCCTCTACATAGAGTTTTAATCCATCTCCAAAAAGTGATTGATCTGCATGGGAGTAAATCAAGTTGCTAACACCCCAAATTGCCCTAACAAGTGAAGAAACACTGAAAAGCTTTTCCTTCAACCCTAATGACCTTGTCCCAACTCTGAGACACACTCAGGGCACAACATGTTAATGTGTCAATGTTAATTCAGTTTTACAAAAAAATGGCTGGAAAAGCTTCAGTGAAAGCACTTTGGAGAGATGTGCTTCTCTCAAAATGGGTATCTTTCAGAAGACTGGTATAATAGACAATCTTTTGCCAGGTTTTAGGAAGAAGTCACACAACAGATGAAGATTTTTGAAATAAATGTCACTTTTTTTCATCGTGAAATTAATGCTTTCTCTTGCATCAAGTATTAGGAAAAGAGTATTAAAAGGCAAAACAGAAATAAAGTTTCAACTGACAAGAAAGAACTGAAAATTCTGGCAATTAAGTGAAAAACGTTTCCTCTTTGGAATAGTCTTGTAAACTATCTTTACAGAAAATTTTGACCTCTATCTCACTCTTATCTATACTCCCAGATTGTACAAACCACCACATTTTTCTAAACTTGCACTATCCTTCATTCCCTTACAAAAAGTTAAGACAGAGTTTTGATTTTATAAAAGTTTACTAGAATGAGAATATAAATAAAACAGAGAGAAAACTTTCCCCCACAGTAAAGAAACTTGACTCTCTCAGTCAGTTAAATACAAACTCAAATTAGTCAACTGACTATAGAACTTAGAAAAGCAGAAATGGAGTAAGTCTTCAGGAATGTACTATTTTTCCTATTGCAGCAGAAATGCTACAAGGCATATCTAGTTATGATGAAAGGTTAGGGGTAGGAAGACCTGGGTCTAGGGATTTGCAGCATGTGTGTAAAGGGCTTCTTTTCAGCTGCTGGAGTGTCAAGTGAGAAATGGAATAACAGAACTGAAGCCTCCCTAAATTAAATACTATTCTAAACTGCAACTAAGTTGTTCCCTGCTACCAGTTTAATAGTCCCTGCTTGGTTTCATCTGCAGCTTTCTGTGGCTTACATTCCTTGCAGGGATACGTCAATCTATATAAACCACAGCAAAAATTGTTAAAACTGCAGTGTCTAGGCAGCTGCATATACCCAGCCAAAAGCAATCAAAAGCATTTTAAAAAAAGTAGTCTTCTCTTGCTTCTATGTTTTAAAAAAACAACAACAGACTTTACAGGGCCTGTACGGGGGTCAGATTAAGTAAATTACTCATCTCCACTAAAAATATTAAGTCCCACTTTGGGCACACAAACACCATGGTGAAAACTGGCATCAGCCTCTGATTTCTGATTGACAGAGCAGATGGGGAAGAGGCAGGAAGACTGGTATGGGCTTCAGAGGCATCAGCTTTGTGGAACAGCCTTGCTTGGAGGGCTACCTGGTGCCACAGCTGAATGGAGATAACATCCCCATGAGGGCATGCAAAGGATGCACGGGCAACTGAGGGGAGGGGTTGTGAGGAGGGAACTTCAGAGCAGCCAAAAATCTATTGTCTCCAGGACCTGTATTTAAAACTCAGCGATACCAGCAGAAGAGGAGGGTGAATACTGTCCCTTTCTAGTGCTGCTGGATCAAAGCCACAGGGGAGTGCTGAGAGAGGACTTGGCAGAAGCTGTGGCAAGCCTGGAATGCCATGGCAGGAGAGCAGCACCCATGCAAAAAGCAACAGGACTAGGCCTAGAAGGGGTGAACAAGGCTGACAAAGCAAAGCTATGACTATAATAGCAAAGAACTGATTGCTGAGGAAATTTTTCATGCCTCCTTAAAGGTAGTAGGAACATCTCTGCCAGATATTTAACATCTACCAATTAATTCAATAGTTGTTTCAAAACTATATTGGCATAAAATGGTAAACAGCTGTCTCATAGGGGTAAAAGGGTAATGTCTCATGAGCTTGCAGGGTTGATAGATAAGGGCTTTAAACTAGGTGGGAAGGGGGTAGGGGATAGAATGAGACATAATAATGAGGAGGGACGGGTTGGCTCCTCAAGGTTTGTGGGACTAGGTGCTGCAGGTAAGACTTCTGCCTGATTCAAAGAACAGTGAATGTAAAGGGTCACTCTTGAAATGTTATTATACCAATGCACACAGCACGAGGAATAAGCAGGAGGAGCCTGAAATTCTAGCCCAGTCTCAGAGTTATGACATTATTGAACTATGTGAAACATGGTGGGATGAGTCCTGTGAATGGTGTGCTGTGATGGATGGTTATAAAGTCTTTAGGAAAGATAGGCAGGGTAGAAGGGGCGGAGGAGTGGCATTGCATGTAGCTGAGGGGCTGCAACGCACCCAACTCACTATTGATTGTGATAAGGTGGAGAGTCTCTGGGTGAGGATCAAAGGACAATCAAATAAAGCTGATGTGGTTGTGGGAGTCTATTACAGATCGCCTAGTCAGGGTGAAGACACTGATGAACTATTTTTTGAAGGAGCTAAGGGTTGCTAGTAAATCATCTGCCCTTGTCCTTATGGGTGATTTCAATTTACCAGATGTTAATTGGGAATACCATACAGATGGTACTAATAAGTCTAGAAGATTTCTGAAACACATTGATGATTGCTTCTTGGAGCAAGTTATAAGGGAACCGACAAGGATGGGTGCTCTCCTGGATCTGTTACTTGCTAACAGAGAGAGCCTTGTGAGTGATGTGATCGTAGGAGGCCGACTTGGCCTCAGTGATCATGAGGTGATCGAGTTTTGTATCTCTGGAGATAGGAAGAAAACTTTTAGTAAAACTTCTACTATGAATCTGAGCAGAGCTGATTTTGGGTTGCTCAG
>VWZO01017540.1:49451-61177 GCA_013396975.1 Bucco capensis
ATTTTCAAGAAGGGTAACAGGAACGACCCTGGTAATTACAGACCTGTTAGTCTTACTTCTATACCAGGCAAAATTATGGAGAGGATCATTCTGGGAGCCATAGTTAAGCATGTCTCAGACAACGCAGTTATTAGTCTTAGTCAGCATGGGTTCATAAAAGCAAAGTCTTGTTTGACAAACTTGATTTCCTTTTACGATGAGATTACCTATCTGGTTGATCAAGGGAGACCAGCTGATGTCATCTTCTTGGACTTCAGTAAAGCTTTCAACACTGTCTCCCATAGTATCCTTTAGATAAAATGTCGAGCATTAAGCTAGATAAAAAAATCATCAGGTGGGTATACAACTGGCTGAGAGATAGAGCCCAGAGGGTTGTGGTGAATGGAATTAATTTGGGCTGGAGGCAGGTGACAAGTGGGGTACCTCAGGGATCCATCTTGGGACCAGTGCGGTTTAATATCTTTATAAATGACTTAGATGTAGGTCTTGAAGGACTAGTAAGTAAGTTTGCAGACAATACTAAGTTGGGGGGTGCTGTGGACTCCATTGGGGGAAGTGAGGCTCTCCAGAGAGTTTTACATAGGTTAGAGGTCTGGGCAGTCACAAATCAAATGAAATTTAACAAGACTAAGTGTCGTGTTGTACACTTGGGGAGGGGTAACCCAAAAACACCTACTTTCTGGGGAATGTTAGACTGCATTGCAGCATGGCTGAAAGAGATCTGGGAGTAATAATAGACAGTAAAATGGAGATGAGTCAACAGTGTGCCTCAGCAGCCAAGAGAGACAACCGAATACTGGGGTACATCAAGCACTCCATCACTAGCCGAGTGAGAGAAGTGATAGTCCCGCTCTACTTGGCATTGGTGCGGCCTCACCTGGAGTACTGTGTGCAGTTCTGGGCTCCACAATACAGGAAGGACATGGAGTTGCTGGAGAGAATCCAGAGGAGGGCAACAAAGATGCTTAAGGGCTTGGAGGGGAAGTCATGTGAAGAAAGGCTGAAATCACTTCGCCTGTTCAGTCTGAAGAAGAGAAGACTGAGGGGGGATCTCATAGCAGTTTATAACCTCCTCACCAGAGAGAGGAGTGGGGGATAAGCTCTTCTCTTAAGTGGATAGTGACAGGACACAGGACAATGGTATGAAGCTGTCCTGGGGGATATTCAGGCTGTATGTTAGAAAAAAGTTTTTTTACCCAGAGGGTGGTGGAGCACTGGAATAGGCTCCTCAGGGATGTGGTCATGGCTCCAAATCTTGTGGAGTTTAAGAGACGCTTGGACAATGCCTTTAGTCACCTTGTGTGATCTTGGGTTTTTTTGTCCTGTGCCTAATGGGAATTGGACTTGATGATCCTTGCCAGTCCCTTCCAACGCTGATTATTCTATGATTCTGTGATTCTATAAGTTCATTGAAAGATCATTTCTTGCATTGCACAAAGCATCTGAATAGGTCAGTCAGCCTAGGGTCTGGTATTCGAGTAAGGCTTTGTGTCAAAACAATTTGCCTGTTCAGTTTCCAATCCTACTGTGCTGTTAATCGGTATTAGCTATGGGAAACAGGAAAATTCATGGAATTTTCAGCTCTGCTGTTGCATATGAAAATCTTTTCATGGCAAAGACTCTGGTATGAGAGACTGCAGCAGAATAATCACCCTGCATTTAACAGGTTTTTGAACTGGGCCCATCCAAATCTTATTCAAGTCACCTCTCTTATTTGAGAATTGACCCAAATTTCAGAGTTCAAGTGTGTCGTCTCTTGGAATCCATCTCTGGGCATGCGTAAGAAAGTGACCGGGAACAGTCAGCACTGCTTTAGCAAGAGATGGCTTATCTGACTGCCTTCAGTTCTTCAGTGACCTTAGCTTTTTAAAGCCTTTTAATTCTTGTAACCACATTGGTACATGGATGCCTGTACAACCAGATGAGCAAAAACTGGTTGGGTGATTGGTCCCAGAGTGTGGTAGTGGCTACTTGGTTGTACTCTGCCCACGCTAGTAACAAGCACCAGAAGTATCAGTCCTGGGATATCTCCTGTTTAACATCTTTATCAATGATCTGGAGGATGTGACAGAGTGCAGGCTTACCAAGTTTGCAGATCACACCAAACTGGGAACAACTATCACCACACTTGAGGGCTGGGCTGCTATCCTTAGGAAACCAGGCAGATTGGAGGAATGGGCCAACAGGAACCAACAGGAAGAGGACATTCATCAAGGACAAATGCAAAATCCTGCACTGCTGGCATCACACAGTTTAGACAGGTTTACTCTTCACTGGGTAAGGAACTGCCTGGAGGGACGAACCCAGAAAGTAGTGGTCAGTGGGGCTCATTCTACTTGGCAGCCAGTCACCAGTGGTGTTCTGCAGGGCTCAGTGTTGGGGCCGACTCTGTTCAGTATCTTCATCAATGATCTGGATGAGGGGACTGAGTGCCCCCTCAGTAAGTTTGCAGACAATACCAAGATAGGAGGGAAAGTCGATCTGCTAGGTAGGGAGGCTCTGCAGAGGGATCTGGATAGGCTGAATCGGTGGGCTGAGGCCAATGGGATGAGCTTCAACAAGGCCAAGTGCTAGGCAATGTTATAGGCTTGGGGAAGAGTGGTTGGATTGCTGCTTGGCAGAGAAAGACCTGGGGTGCTGGTTGATAGTCGACTGAACAAAAGCCAGCAGTGTGCCCAGGTGAAAGTCACACACTGGAACAGGATGCTCAGAGCTTGTGCAGCCACTGTCCTTGGAGGTTTACAAAACCCAACTGGATAAAGAACTGGGAACCTGGTGTGACGTAACTGACCCTGCTTTGAGCAGGAAGTTGGATTTGTCCATTGAAGTTTTCTTCCAAGCCAAGTTCTATAATTTTGGAAAATACTATTTGATTTTTACAGGAAAACATAACTGTAGGATGATGTACTTAAAGATAAGATGGATTTGCTAGCACAAACCTACATTAGTTATATGTACACAAACTTTTCCAAAGCAGCTCTTCTCAGCATGGATACTGGATACTCTATATCTAATCCAATGAGAAAAATACCATGAGAATTTCCCAGAAGGATCTAGAACTAAATATCAAGAGTGCCTCATGTCATTAAATTATTAATAATATTGCCCCATATTAAAAAAACAAAAAAGAGTTAATTATTTCATATGGAAAGAACAAACTATCACAATCACATTGTACATTAAAAACTAGGAGTGAAGTCTGCCCTGTCCAACCCACAAGATTCCACCTGTTATGCTGCATTACAGTCAGCTCTCTCCAAAGGCTTCGTATCACCAGATGTACTAAGAGATCTCCTTCCTGTCTGCTTTATTAACAACAAGGTGAAGACCAGGCAAAACACTATCTCACACATGCAAGACTGGACTCTACTTAGTACTTCATTCTGCCAACTACTAAATAATATTAGGGTCTTGGTCCCACAGGATAACTCTCTGTAACAAACTTCATACCACAAGTGTAAAAACAGCACATACGATTAAGCATAAAGTTACTACAGACAAGTCTACACTCTAGAAGTTAACTAGGAACACATAAGGAGTTGATAAAATGAGTCTGGAAGAGACAAAAAACAGGCTACAGCATTTATTTCCAGGTGTCATCCAGGTGTACTACTTCATGCTTCTTTGATTCTTAAAATCTTTAGCAACAGACCTATACTAGAGCATTTTTTATTTTGTGCTATCCTAAACCAGAAAATAAATGTAGAAAACCTTATTTTATTCTCACAATGAAAGTGTTGCCTTTTGGGGACAAAACAATGTTTTCTTTTTACTGGAAATGGTGGAAGGGAAGAAGATTCAGACCAAGAACTTCCAAAAGATTCATAAATCGATGGATTTTCCACTTCCTTCATTTGCAATCTTTGACCAACCACTACAGCTTGGAAGTTATCTAGATAAATCACTCACTTTTGGAATATTCCAGATGTCACTGATATCCTAGAATGATGTCTGAACAAATGAAAACACTTTAGCAAGAGTCTGATACCAGCAACCAGAAAATCTCACACTAGTAACTTAGTTTTACTGCAAGTCTCAAGATACTGCTAATATAAATGCACTTTGTCCCTTGGCTCAAGGAATCAGTATATCTTAATTTTTGAGACAGCTTTTACTTACCATACCTGACAATATGAATTCATAGAAATTCAAGGAGCTGACACTGCTCAGCATTACAGCAAGCACATCCCCATTGGTGGTTCCTAGAACCCCAATTGTACTTTTGGAATCAGGGTCCTGAAAGCAAGTTTCCAGATTTTTCTTCTGCAAAAGGACTTCAATAACACTTCTAAGTGCAGGTGTGAATGGCAAAAACTGGGTTTTTACAACAATTGTATTTGAGCTTAATTCTGTATAGCTGCAGTTCTGAAATGACATTTAGCTAT
This sequence comes from Bucco capensis, assembly GCA_013396975.1. Taxonomy (NCBI): domain Eukaryota; kingdom Metazoa; phylum Chordata; class Aves; order Piciformes; family Bucconidae; genus Bucco; species Bucco capensis. The sequence continues at coordinate 53,837 of VWZO01017540.1, forward strand.
TTTGTAAGGTGACAAGGTGGTTTTGTTTCAGAGCTGCCTACTCTATGCATAAAAGCATTCAAAAAGCATTACTTCCATCACATGGGAGAGAGGGGGAAGCTTTCAATCATTTGCAGATTCAAGTTACTGCAGATAGTTAAACATCTGATTTATGGGTATAGGCTCTGTTTGCCTCTGCACATTATGGTAGGAGGACTTCACATTTTGTTTGTTGTGGCTCCAAGTTTGCTTCAACAAGTCAATTGTGGGTGGAAGTAACCAAACAGCATGTAAGATGCCAAGTAGAGGCCTCTGCAAACTTGGCCCACAGTGTGCATACTTCTTAGTCTTAAATTTGCTGTTCTCATTTTAATCCCCTGTGCTTCTAGCATCTGCAAATTGCTTAGCAAATTTAAGTCCTTCATTTATCCACTTACAACCCAATCTGCTTTCCTATAATATTTTCTCATCAGATTTGTGGAGCTGCCATTGTTCCACTTGGATGTTTAATGAAGTTGGACAGTAAACCATACTAATCTTCAAGCAATTGTCACCAAGAAGGTGGGGGTTTTAGTAACAGCATGCTGCTTATTTTAAATATTGCTTCCACAATTGAGAGGGTTATAAGAAATACTAACAGGTAGTTTGAAAGTGAGTTAAATACAGCCATGTATTTCAACTCCTTTATATCTCCAGCCACACTATTACAATATTACCCATCATGATGGGTAACTATGATGCGCTACTGAGATATTAGCTACCCTACAAATGATTTAAGATTACACAAATTATTTATTAATTTATAAAACTAATTTTATCAATAAAAATTATTTATACAAAGCATATCTTTGTATGTTCTTGACCAAATTTCCTGTGACACACAAGATATCTTCCTGGCATATATTTCTATGTTCTTATGGTCATTTGGCCTACCCTTCAGTTCACAGTGACATATCAGTGGATGGGGTTATTACTGGTGTTTCAATGTATTAATATAGTAGTTGTTCCCTATCGAAAGGAGCAAAAGATAACATGATGATACTACCACAGTATAAACACAGCATTTTTCTGGAAAATACGACACAAAACTGTCTTTAGTAAAAACCCCCACAAACAATGAATAAACAAAAAAGCGAAGTTCAGAAGCAGCTCCTATTTTACCTACCACAAAAAATAAATACAAACACACACAAAGGGTCTGGCATACAGTGAAGCATAAAGAATCTTTCCCTTACTTGAGATTTCAATGAGTTGCACATTTCCAGACAGCTGTTCTGTTTCAAACAAACAGGCAAAGTCTGCCTCAGGATACAAAAATTTTTCTATTAGTATGTTTGGGGCTAGTTAGGTTAATCTACCATGGAGTACCTATATCTATACATCCTAATCCACTAGGATTATGTCCCTTATTACTCTTAAAAAATACCCACAAAACCAAAACAAACAAACAAAAAAACACAAAAAACCCACGACAACCAAACCACAACAAAGCAACAAACCCAACAGCAGAAAAAAACCACATACAAAGAAACCAGCAAATCACAAACCACACTAAAACTGAACTATTAGGAAACAGATTCATATTTTAAGTAAAAAATGCTACAGGTAGCTTTATTGCCATGGCATAGCATTGTTCTTCAAGAGTCTTTTCTTGCAGTGAAAGTTTCTCTTGCCCTGCAGATCCGATTTCCAGTTCCTAGATGAAATGCAAAAATGAGTCCCATGGAGTTCTTGGTAATTCACTTGGCTCCCACTGTTCTTCCAGCCCTTCCAAGACTGCAGCCGTTCCAAGGCAAGCACAAAACCCCAAGCACATTTGCCATTTGATGTACTATGTAAGCAAATAACATGTCTTTCTTCTGGAAAGAGATGCAAATCTGACAACTGTGTAGGGGAGATTGGCTTTACTTCATGCTGCTAAATTTATTTCAGTCCTGAACAGCTAAATGACTTAATCAGTCTCAGCAGCTGACCACCATGGTTTGATGACTACATATGGCCAAACCCTGAGGGAAAAAGGAGGCTGGAATTAGCACAGCAGATAGAACTTCTAAATGCGCAAACAACAGGTGAGAACACAAAAATCATCTGGTTACCCAAGATAGGCAGCTGCAGACACAGAAAAAAATGAGACAGCTGCTTGCAGTTGGTAGTGTCGATTGTTAGAAAACTAGTTTTCCTTACAAACTTATATATTTGCAATAGATATCCCCAGGAAGACATCTGGAAAAGCACATAGGGATCTTAATTCATTTTAAAAACAAAATTCCGTTGTAATTCAGCTTATCTGTAACAGATGCTCATTTTTAGGAAAAAAACAGAGCTCCCATCAAAACTCAGCTAAAATACTTCAATGAAAACCTGATAATTATATGTCATTCATAGCATCTTGGGACTTAGATGTTGGCCACTCAAACAGTACAGAACATGCTGCTCACCACAGATGCCAGATGAGTATTTCCACCAGACAAGAAACTGAGGAATTCAGATAAAAATCCGTGCTTTAAGACTTGAAACCTCATTTGTTTTGGACAACAAAGAACAACACTCTTCTTTCCATGAAAATCGCATGTTACTATTCAGAAAAACTCTTCGTATATAACAAAAAGGAACAGTAGCTGACTAGTGGGAGAGGTGCAGAGTTACTGATGTCTGAGCAAGAGAAAGCAGTTTAGCTATAGAAAGAAAAATAGCTTCAAAATTACTGTAAAACTTCTTATTTTGTTTTTAACCAGAATCAACTTTCCAATACTGAATTACAGATCTCTTTTATAAAGACAGAAAGAAAATTCAGAACAAACAAAAGATTTTAAAAGATTCACCAAAGGGGTTTAAAACAACAAATAATGGCAGAGAGTGAACAAATAGCTTAAATATGGTAACATGCTGAAGAGATAATTTTTTGTCAACCATGAAGTGTAAGTTGACATGAATGTTATTTCTGGCAATGGGCATCCATATATAGCATCATCAAGAGCATGCTAGTGTGCCAGGAAAAGCCATTGCCAATTAAACAAATTTAGCCTTTTCTTCTTCCCCCTTTCCCTCACTACATTCAACAGCTCTGCAACAGGGAATGCAGCACTGAATTTAACTTGCAACAAGAGACTTAGACCCTTTCTGAAAGCTCCTACAGTACAGGACAAGTGAAAAAGCTACGGTCCATCAGGGACAAAACTCATCTATCATACCCTTTGGGCTAGTCAGACACATGGACATTATTTCGATTTTGTCCATCCTGCCCCAAAGCTCCATCCCTTGTCATGCATGGCCACAGTAATAGAGAATTTGAGAAGATTTTATTATAATGACAGTGCTGTAAAAGAGCAATGTTTACCAGCTCCAGAAGTAGACTGACCTCACCTGAACTAGACTGAAAATTACAGGCAACAGAACAGAACCAAAGCACCTCCCACTGAAATATAGTATGTTCCTTTAAGACCATGGAGGTAAAAAATAGGAATAGGAATCCTTCCTTCCAATTGGCCTCCCATATTTCCCTCTGCCTAGATATACCAGATAGGGTTAGCTTCTTACAGGTCAAAACTCAGTAAAAATTTTCTAGGATAAATAAAGTTGGGTGTACTGAGGGCTGGAACCAACAGTATTTCCACATTTGAGAACAGTAGGTGCTTTTTAAAACATGAATTAATTCCACACAGGAGCAGCACAATTAGCTTAGAATTCTCAAAGCAATCTAAAGACATTAATAACCAAATTCTATACTAAAATAAACCCTCAGGTGAATTACTGTCATCATCAAATGTTTAAGCTGACTAATTACAAGCTTAATGCTTACGAAGATGTTTTTATAACATCTGACTAATGGGCAAAAAATGTTAAGTGATGCTTGGATGCCTGAGTTTACAAACATATGTCAAGGCCTTAACTTTTGGCACAGATAAGTGAATCAAGTACTTTAAAACTCTGTGTCAAAAACAAGAGCTTACCAGTGTAAATGTATTCATATAGAAATAGAACAGCACTGTAAAAGTTCATTTCCTTTTTTGCTGCTTTTTTACTGGAGTAGAAGAAAGGTTCTGGACCACAGATCGCACTCACCTGCACTTTTGGCTGAATAGCCAGTACTGCAGAGAAATATTTCAGTGTAAGGAAGCCATTGAGCACAACAGTATTTGTTAGGTCTTAAAAATCTGATTATATTGCAAAAAGCCTGTTCTACACCACCAAATGCTGGGGTTTAGTATTGTGTATGCAGCAAACATGCTTGCTGAGAATTATGATCTGGTTAGTTTGTGCTCATTTTGAATGGTTTTCTCCTCAGATGACTTACAGTTTTATTTTCTTTTTCAAGGTTCAGTTCCTAGAATTCTTAAACTGCTCCAACTCAGCCACTTCCAGATCATCCATTAGATGTTTCATTAATGTTGCGATCTTAGGGTCCCCACTCAGCATTCCTATCACCAATTTATTTTCACATGGCAATTGAGTTTTAACTAGTAACTATTTCACCTCAAAACTGAGATCTATATTATCTGTATAAGGCAACTTGCCAGCAGGCATGCTGTCACCAACTGGGCATCTGGTTTTAGAAGATCCTCCCAGCACTGCTTTAAGACTTGTTTGAAGATTCCAACCTTTAGCCATGCTTAGTCCTACAGTCCTCAAGCATCCAGTCTCCTTGAAATCCCACAGCAGTTGAACAACATCAGGAGTGAGGATAATGCTTCTGTTTTTCCTCACATTTTCTCCTGACTTATGCAAAATATCTCCTGCCTTAAGACAGCCTTACAAAATTCACTTCTACTACAGCCAGGAAGAGCTTGGAAAATGCACACTTAACCTGTGAGAGACTAAATTAAAATATATTAGTTGCACTGATGAAAAGCCATCTGTTATTCCCAATACAGAGGCAAGGCATTTATAGAAGGCTCTTAAGAAGCCCAACTGCAACTCTCCAAGTCTGTGAGAGACCAGTCTCCATGAACCAGAAAGAGTACTCTCAGTAATACTTCTCAATAAAAACAATCAGAAATATTACAAGTGTGTAGTGTAAGTGAAATCAGTACTATCAGTCACTACATAGTTTCAATATACAGAACTATACTAGCAATGCACTGCCCTGCCACTTCACAACACAGTAAAATGAATTGCATCAGCTGATGAACACAGACTAGTATCAGTGTACACAGGAAGCAGGACTTGACTTAGAATATCAGAATATCTAGTACATTAAAAAAGGCTAACATTTATCAGTGTCCAAATCTGAAATATACTGTGTGTTCTTCTAGGTATCAGATAGATTCAAGAGACCAATAAACCTATATCTTATTGGGAAATTCCTGGATTAACAAAGTTACACACACAGAATACTCCTCTTATGACCACCCATTGACTGCAATGCCTCTGTGAATATTATATGTCATTGTTAAATAAATCACAGCTCATTACTGAGTCATACAATTTGCCTTCATAAGAAACAAAACCAACATTTACTACAAAGAATAAATCTCTCTCTAACAGCACTTCTGCACTGCTGTATTTATCACTCATGGTTCCCATCTCATCTTTGGTGATCAGCCAGTAGTCTGCCAGCTGTGATACTGAGCGAACATACATTATCTGCCAATTTTGGAGCAAGTATGCACTCTCACCATGAAGAGCCAAGACTCTAGAAGCCAGAGGATTGTGTTTAGATAGATTCTATACTACCTTCACTAAAGTACATTTTCTCAGGCAGACTATATATGGTCAGAAAGCATTACGCAGCTGATGCACATTTAGTAACATAGATCTCCACACTAACACACAAAGAGTTTTTGTTAGAAGCAGTACTGACCAAAACTAATGGATTTACAGGCACACTTCATTACAAGTAGGATTGAGCCCTACATGACAGGTATTCACAGGGTTAGCATGTTCATGTTGGGAGTCTTCCATGTACAAGGCCTTTTTTGAAATCTAACATGTAGCTGAGTGCTCATGAATAAAAAAACTATCCTGCAAGATGTTTTTGCAGAGTAATTTTTTATCATTGGAATTCTTTATTTTTTTCATCCTATACTCAGTGACAGTTTTGTTTAATCTGATGCATATGAACATTCTCATTACACTTTGTCACAGTTTCTAGTGAAACATGCCAGTGTCTAGTGGTTCAAGAACTATGGTTGTCAACTATAATTTAAATCTGCACCCAAATAATGACAGTGTTACTCCAATATTTCAAAGATATCTTAAACCAAGATTCCTTAATCAGAAAAAATTATCCCCACTTTGCATAAGCAATGTCCTTTGAAAATGCCCACTAATTTATAAATGAGATTCTTCAAATACTAGCAAAAAAAAAAAAAGCCTCAAATTTCATACTCCAAATTGAGCTAAAACCTCAGAGGCAAACTGCAGATTTTAGCTGGTAATCCACCACAAAAGATTCTCATCATTTCCATTAAGAATATTATCTGGAGAGAGGTTTGAGAGAGAGCTGATATCCTCCAGTCCACAGAGCACTTGACTCCCAAGAACCTACTGTTCTGTCAGATCTCTTAGCCTCCTCTAGGAAAGACACAAGAGTAGAATAGCTTATTGTTCCATGTCAGAGCTGCTCAAACTTTTCACCTTTTACTTATTCTGACATGCGTGTTTCCTCCTAAGTAACACTCACAGATCTAAATCTAATCTGCATGGGAAGCACAACTCAAGCTGACAGCATAATTGCTTAATTATTGCAGCCTGCTGACCTTCCAAAACAAACTAGTCCAAAATAAATCAGAGGAAAACAAAAAGCAACTGATTCTGCCTCATGAGCCAGAGCATAGAAAACAGTGGAATAACACAAATAGAATAATTATTGGAAAATATTTTTCTAGTAATATCAACCAGTGCCATAAAATTTGTCAGAAGTTAAAAGAAACTTTCATATTAGTATTTGGTGGCTTGTGCTCACGTCTTCTTTTCATCCATCTTACTCTGTAGCAGTGCTGGTGTGGTAAAGTTTTAGCAACCATATTCGGTCTTTAAAACAAATAGAAAGTTTATTCCTAGGCAACCTAAGCATGTTAATAGTCACTACTGGTCTCCTACAAATCTTTGATCCCAGCAGAACATCACTGTTGCCTGCAAAGGTTGAACCCAGACCAATTGGGAATACAATTCTTTCATAGTAGGTGCTTCAGGTAGAACACATTACAGCTACTCACCATTTTTCACCAACAGCAGTCTGAGTTAAGTTAGAAAGTTTGAACAGCTGTTTTAAAGAAAGAGATTTTTGTTTTGTATTTGTTTTATGGGATTTGTTTTGGTTTGGGTTTTTTTTTTTGTTTGGCTTTTTTTTTTCNTGTGAAGAGAGGGTGCTATTCCCCTACAGGTCTCAAAGGCGATACATAAAGGGTTGGAGATAGCCTA
>VWZO01017541.1:8382-72761 GCA_013396975.1 Bucco capensis
AGTGAGCTCCTTGGTGCTTCCAGTGAGCTCCTTGGTGCTTCCAGTGAGCTCCTTGGTGCTTCCAGTGAGCTCCTTGGTGCTTCCAGTGAGCTCTTCTTGCAGGCTCCTTGTGAGCTCTTCTTGCAGGCTCCTTGTGAGCTCTTCTTTCAGGTTTCCCAAGAGCTGGCATTTTCCTCTCAGGACTCCACTCCTCAAGCTCTGTGGTTCCCAGAGAATCCAGCTTTCTTCCAAACCCCAAATTAAATTTCCAGTCCTCGTGGCTGTGCAGAAAAAATGAAGCAGGGCTCAAGCCTAACCTGAAGGCAAATGGAATGTGATCTGTTTCCTCCCAAAAGGCAACCAGGAGATCATGTTTTACAGGCTTGACTCTGGATCCTTGCTCCAAAGCTGTTAGCAAGAGGCAAAAGGCAAACTGGCTAATTTTTAAGCAGCCTTTGATGGGTTTGTGGCACCCTCACAGCAAACAACTTGCTCCTCCTGTTCACATGGAACCTCCTGGCTTCCAGTTTGTGCCCATTGCCCCTTGGCCTGGCCCTGGGCACCACTGAGCAGAGTGTGGCCCCAGCCTCTTGCCCCCTGCACCCTTCAGCTCTTGCTCAGCATGGAGCAGCTCCCCTCTGGCTCTGCTCTGCTCCAGGCTCAGCAGCCCCAGGGCTCTCAGCCTTTCCTCCTGCCAGACATGCTCCAGTGCCCTCAGCATCTTCCTGGACTCTGCTGGACTCTCTCCAGCAGTTCCTTGTCTCTTCAGATCAGAGTTGCACCTCTGGAAAGTAGGTCTAGAAAAATGAGGAGGGACAAACATGAAGGAAAATCCTCCTGAGGGCTACAAAACTCACTGAAGCTCCATCTACCAGGTACCTCCTGGCAGTGCCTTTGCTTGCTTATCCCCCAGGTACATCCATTGCACTGCAATGTCTCTTTGTGGGGAGTGGAAGAGCTGATTGGAGAGGTTTGCAGAATTAATGTCTGAACAGGTTGCCCAGAGAGGTGGGAGATGTCCCATCCCTGGAACAATCCCAGGTCAGCTTGTTTGCGGCTCTGAGCAAGCTGCTCTAGTTGCAGATGTCCCTGCTGGCTGCAGGGGGGTTGCACTAGGTGACTTTTAAAGGTTCCTTCCAAACTAAACTATTCTGTAGTTCTGTGATTCTATTCCAGAAGCTATTTTGATGCTGGAACTGACAGACACACTCCAGGTAAACTCAGAGATTAGCCAAGTTGGCTGACCTCCTACTGCACAGAGGTGACCACCAGTTGTCACTGCTTGAAGTCTTCCTGTCTCACCACACACAGAGACAGAGACCAGCTGGAAAGGTGCTTTGCAATACACCTGCTGCCTCAGAGAATTCATCCACCATGCTTGCAGCCAGTCTTCCTCCTGCAGAAAACTCAGATGGGGCTGCAATATCAAAACCAGCTGCTAGGGCTTTGGCAGATGTCAATCCTCCTCCTCTCCAAAGGGCTATCACTTCCAAACAGACATTGGTTGGATTTAATTTCTCTTGCTCCAAAGTTTGGCTGCTCAGATATCTTCTCTTTTCCATGGGCAGATGAAGGTACCTCAGCAGAGCTAATATTCTGTGGTAATCTTTGTGGCATTCAGTGGAGCACAGAGGAGTGGAAAATTCTTCACCAAGTTTTTGTCCTTTGAGAGAAAAATGATGAGATTTGGAAGTGCCAATTTGCTCAGCCAGCAGCAAACAGACTTCTGCCTTCATCCCCAAGCCTGTAGCATTGCCTGGGCTTGTTGTGCCCAAAGTGCAGGACACAGCACTTGGCCTTAGTGAACCTCATCCAATTGGCCTCAGCCCATGGATCCAACCTGTCCAAGTCCCTCTGCAGAGCCTCCCTGCCCTCCAGCACATCAACACTGCCACACAATTTGGTGTCATCTGCAAACTTACTGAGGGTGCTCTCGATCCCCACATCCAGGTCATCAATAAAGATGACCAACTTCAGTCCAACTCCAGGCATCCAGCCACTGCAGGAGAAGCCCAAGCTGTGCTGCTCATCTCCCTTTCTGCTCCACAGGCAACAGGATTCTATCTAATCAGACAGAATGTCATAGAATGGGTTGGGTTGGCAGAGACCTTCCAAGCTCATCTAGTCCAACCCCCTGCAGCCAGCAGGGACATCTGCAACTAGAGCAGCTTGCTCAGAGCCACAAACAACCTGAGCTGGAATGGTTCCAGGGATGGGCCATAAAGTTTTCTCTGTTTTCTCTGGTTGGTGGTGCCTGGGAAGAAAGCAGCTTGGTGCAGAGGAAGCAGCACAGTGCAGGCTGTGAGCAGCTGGCAGCAGCTGGTGGAATCCATCCTTTCTTTGTAGAGTGTAGAAGGGCCCCAGTCTCAGGTAGGACTGCAGGAAGCAGGATTCACCACTAATTTGAACCTTGTACATAACCAACATGAGGTTCTTAGTGGTGGACTCAGAAATCCTTGAGTTGTGGAATGGCTAAAGGAGAGGGGAATGAGTTCCAAAGAGTGCTTGGAAGTTCTGAGCAGCCTAGCTAGTGGAGATGACATTCTGTAAAGGTCTCCAGCACTTAGGTTTTGTATTTCATGCTCAGGAGGAGCAGCACTTGCTCGTGCCCAGTTAGAACCTTCTCCCTGTGTGAGGGCAATGCTCCAGGGAATCACCCTGCATTGTCCATGCCATGCAGGATGAAGGCATTGCAGAGCCATGAATGGAATGAGGTGCCTCTCATGACCCTGAGCCCAGGAATGTATCAGGTGGCATGACAGCACCCTTCAAAATAGCCTCTGCAACCACATCAGAACATCAACCCCATGCTCTGGGACAAGGGTGGATTTGTCCAGTTTGCCTTTTGCCACTGCTTTTCTTCTTCAGAAGCTGTCAGAGCTAAACCATGCATAAAGAGAAGGTTGGCAGCACTTGCATCAGCATCTCTCCAGAAGCTGCTGCCCAGCAGGAGCATGGATGGGAGCTGACCAGGTGTGTTCCTAGTCCTCCTGGAAACCACAAGCTTAAGCCACTCAGTGTGAGGTCTTCCCAGAAGGTTCCCAGAGACATAGCTCCCTCCCATCTCTCTGTATTCTTAGTGAGTTGGAAGAGCTCATGGAGCAGCTCCCTCCTGAACCCAAGGGAATACCTAACCCATGGCCTGCTGAGGGTGCCTTCATCCACTGAAGGCTTTTCAAAGCTCTGAGCATTGCAGGCAGGAAAGGACACAGAGGAAACTCAGCAGGAGAACCAGTCAGGTTTTTCCTTTCATTTTAATTCCCTTTTACACACACCTGTGCTTTGCCATTTTCTGCTTGTTTCTTTGGTCCACACAGAAAGCAGAAGTGGAGGAATGTAAACCAAACAGCTGCCTGATGACACCCAGGAGGAGGAAATGACCCCAACACACACAGAAAGAAATCACACTTTGGTCCTGTAGTTGGCAGGGTAGGTTTTTTTCCTCTTCTGAAGTGAAACTTGTGGAAATTGCCCCAGGGGAGGTTCAGGCTAGACATTAGGAGGAATTTCTTTCCTGAAAGGGTTTTCAACCATTGGAACAGGCTGCCCAGGGAGGTGGTGGAGTCCCCATCCCTGGAGGTGTTTAAGAGCCAGGTAGGTGTTGCATTGGGAGGCATCATTTAGCAGGTTGCTAGGGCTAGGACAAAGGCTGCACTGATGAGCTTCAAGGTCTCTTCCAGCTGCAACTGTTCTAGGATTCTATGATTCTAAGGTCTTCAATCTCATACAAGCTGGCCTTTAGCTCACTTCACCTCTGGCAACCAATGGCTTCTTGTTCATCCTTCCCTGCAGCTCTCTAGCAGAATGACGAGTGGAGATAGAGAGAACTGGAAAGGTGAAAGCTTGGCCTGGGGAGAAGCACTCAGCTCTATATTTAGGAGGGCTCATGCCTGTGTAATGCTCTGGTTTAAATAGATGCTGCTTCTCTGGTGAAGTCATGGGTTTGTCTTCTGTTTTGGGTACCTGAGGTCTGCCTGGTTGGAGAACATCCTTCACTGAAGCTTGTTTGAAGCAGCTTTCAAGTGGCTAGTGTATCTCTGTTTCAGAGGGTGGACATCCAGGCCTTTTGGACACTGATCCCATCTATCTCAAACATTTTAATCCCAGGCCTTTTCCTAGCCAAATATCTACTACATCCTAAATCCTCATGTCTGGAAGCTGTTACCAAACCAAAAGCTGAATGTTGTCACTCATGAAGCATTTCAGGAGAGGGCTGCCCCTCACACCACCTCCTCCCTCCTGGTATCTGCCCCTCAGACCACTTTCTACCTCCTGATGCCTGCTGGCTGGGCTTGTGCTGCTGATCTAGAGCACAAAGACACCCTGAAATACAGAGGAAAATAAGGTTTTGGGGAACAGAAGAGCAGAGCCTGGCAGATTGCTGGGTAATGGCTGAATCTTGCTTCTAGTGGCCAGACCTCATCACTTCTGGTGATCGCCATGGCTGGGTCACCTTGAAGTTGCTGAGATGAAGCAAAGAGGTTTAGCAGCAGCTCTGTTTCTTCATGCATGTCCCAAGGTGATGCAGATAGCAAGAGATGGACATCCTTGGGTAGAACTTTGAGCAAGCTGCTCTAGGGGAAGGTGTCTGTGCCCATGGCAGGAGGAGTTGGGCCAGGTGACCTTTAAAGTTCCCTTTCAACCCAAACCATGCAATGATTCTATGAATTTATTTGAATCATTGCCCTTTTCCTCTTCAGAACTGCTGGGTGAAACCCACTGCATGGAAACCAAGAGGCATTTGGGTGTTGATTTTGATGGAGTCAGGATTTCATCCCAGCTGGAAGCCAGCAGCAAATACCCCCAGACTCCTTAGTTCATATGCCAGGCCAAGAGCTGCTATGGTCACAGGGAGAAGTTCCTCTCTGGGACCCAGGAGAAAATGGATCTGAAGTCCAGGTTCTCATGTTGAGCTTGTTCTAATGTACTCCTTTAAAGGGAAAAGTGCCTGTGAGGATGATGGAGAAGAGGAGGTTGTGCTGGCTTTGTGACCCATCCCACCTTTGCCCTCTGAAGGCAGCCTGTGCTTAGGAGAGGGCAGAGCTGTGCAATTCCAGCTCTGCCAGCCCTGTGCTGCACACGGAGCTCTGCCTGGAAAGCAGCCAGACTTATCAGGCTCCCTCATTGCTGATGAGCAGCTGGATCAACCCTTCCAGCAATTTTCTCTCATTCCTGGCCCCTGCCAGACTCTGAGCTGATTTCCAGCCCTGCCCTGCCTTGCTGGACTCTTGCAAATCCATTTGGAATTAGGACAAAGCTTGTTGCTTTCTGTCCTGGCAAACTCTGCCTTTAGCTGTCTAGTCCATTCAGGAATGCCCTGAGGAGATGCCACCAAGAGATGCCATCAGCTGCTGAATGCCCTCAGGAGATGCCACCAAGAGATGCCATCAGCTGCTGAATGCCCTCAGGAGATGTGGTCAGAGAGGAGATGTCCCTAGCTGGATGCAGTGACTGCCACAAGCCACAGATGCAAAAGCAATTCAAGGGCTAGTTCTGGAAGTGTGCCCTGGAGCAGCACTAGTTATCCACCCAGGGAAGGATGCAGCAACCCCAGGAGCAGCTCAGAAGGTTACATTTAGATGAAATTTAGACCTCATCTGGAATACTGTGTCCAGCTCTGGAGCCCTCAACACAGAAAGGACATGGAACTGATGGAGCAGGTGCAGAGGAGGCCACGAGAATGCTCAGGGGCTGCAACACCTCTGCTCTGAGGACAGGCTGAGGGAGCTGGGATTGTTCAGCCTGGAGAAGAGAAGGCTTCAGGGGACCTACTAGTGACCTTCCAGTACCTAAAGGGAACTTCCAAGCAGGCTGCAGAGGGCCTGTTTGCAAAGGCCTGGAGGGAAAGGACAAGGGGCAATGGTTTGAAATTGGAGAAGAGTAGATTTAAACTGGACATTAGAAAGAAGTTGCTCCCCACGAGGGTGGTGGAACACTGGCCCAGGTTGCCCAGGGAGGTGGTTGAGTTGCCATCCCTGGAGGCATTGCAGGTGAGGCTTGCCAGGGCTCTGGGCAAGCTGATGTAGTTGGGAAAGTCCCTGGCCACTGCAGGGGGGTTGGACTAGATGAGCTCCAGAGGTCCCTTCCAACCCAAACCAGTCTAGGACTCTAGGAGTCTATGAAATGAGACTATTCAGCAGTAGGGTCCCAGCTCTAAACCCAAGCTCTGTGAAGATACCATGTGAGCTCTGCAGGTCAGGCTGAATGGCTAAAGATGGAGGAGCAAAACATGGGTGAGTTCAGCTCGAGGACAAAATGCTCTGCCAAGGTCTGCAAACCTACCCCTGGTCTGTGGGAAAGGTTGCACAGGAATCCTGTTTAATGTTTCTTTTGCTGCTCCCCTGTGACATTCTTTTCCCTACTTGCCTCCCAGGTCCTGGCAAAATGTTGATGTTATCTTGGACTTGGTATACTCCAGGGATAGCTTCAACCTGGAAGAGAGCATGAAAGCTTGGAGGGTCTGAGAGCACATGAAAGGAGGAGAGGAAGGAGGAGGATAAGAAAAAAATCCTTCCTAACTGAGAGTGGCTAAGTGACCAGAATGCATGGCAGTGAGGAGAACAGGCTCCTCAGGGCAGTAACAGCTGAAATGGATTGGATAGCAGGAAAAATGTCTTCACTGAAAGAGTTGTTAAGCATTGGCCCAGGCTGCCCAGGGCAGAGCTGGAGTCACCATCCCTGGAGGGGTTGAAAACACATGGAGATGTGGTAATTAGGGAGATGGTTTAGTGGCATGGGAGTGCTAGGCATGGTTGGACTTGATGAGCTTAGAGGTCTCTTCCAACCTTACTGATTGTGTGATTGTTTGCTGTGACAGCTGATGCCTTGGGTGTCCTTTCATTGAAACCCAAACAACAAGCCTGGTCTTTAGTGCTCAACAGCCTATTTCTGTAGCTAGCTAGAGTTAGGAGCTTTGTTTTAATCCCATTATGCAAATGGGAGCTGAGTACTGAGCTCTGCTCTAGCTTCAGCTCTCTTTTGCCTTGGCATTAGCCTGAGTTAACTCAATTAACTTCAGTGGAGCAGCTCCTGCCTTCTGCCAACGAATATAAAATCAACCTCAGGTCTGTTTCTAACTCTCTTTGCTCTAGAGAGCAGCTTGGAATGACTCTGTCTGCTCATTAGAGCTCTTCTGTCCACCCCAGAGAACTCTTTCCACTTGGAAGAAGGCAGCAAGCCAGACACTGCACAGAGCCTGATGACACAAACAAAGCATAACCTAGAACGATTATTTTATTGTCTAGAAACCTTCTGAAGTCTGGCATGAAGACAGCAAAGCTTTTTCTTGCTCTCTGTGCCCTTTGCTTATAAATAAACCAAACCACTCCCCAAAACTATTTAGCCAGCATGACCTATGACCTTCCACCTCTACCTGTGCCTTTGGGCCAGGAGTATTTGCTGTCCAGGAGGTTCAACTTTTCCCTTCCCCAGGAGAAGTGCCTGCCTTTCCCCTGACTGTCCACAGAGATGGACAAGCTCTTGATTTTACTGATAGAACTGATGAACTCTGATGTTTTCCAGGCAAATCCAGACAGCCAGGACCCATGGTGATGGTAATTTATTGATAGAGCCTTTCACAAACTCCTTTCCTTCACAATTTATTGGTTTGCCCCTTGTTGCAAGATAACCTAGAGAAATGGGATAGGAAAATCTCCTCTGCCTGAACAATCACAGAGGACCCTTGGAAAGCTCTGCAGCTGGCCAGGGCTGTGGGAGATGTCCTCAGCTTCCTCTGCAGAAGGTGGCAGCCCAGCAGCAACAGCAATTAAAGGCAATAATAACAAAGAAATCAAACCTGTTCCAGCATAAAGCTTGTTGAGGAAAGACTAGACCTGCTCCAGGGTGCAAGATGATCTCTTCCTTAGCAGGTGCTGCCAAAAGGTAGGTGACATGGTGAAGACCTACCTTAACCTGCCCATGGCCTTAAACCAAAGCTTCCTCACCTGCTGAGCAGTTTCCAGCTAGCAGCCATCAATGCAGTGTCCCTCTCAGAGAGACAAGGAACTGCTGGAGAGAGTCCAGCAGAGGNCATGAGAAAAAAATATTATTCTTTGAAAACCTTTACATTTCCATAGCTGCCATGTGGTGGGAAATGGTTGGGATGAGTTTTGACTTGTTTTAATGACACAGAACTGGAAAAGAACATCAGAAATAAATACTGGCTTTGAAAGACCTGCTCATCTAGGTCTGCAGCAGGTGGAGAGGTGCTTCAGTGCCTGACAGAGGATTGCTTCTGAGCCACCACATCCCCCACCAGGTCTGCATCCAGAGCTCAGAGCTGCCTAAGGGAGGAAGTTTCTCTCCTTGACTGCACTAGGGCTTTGGATCAGGTCCTAACCTGAGAGGTTGTTTAAAGAAGATGTGGGACACAGAGTCAAGATCATAGAATCATGGAATGGTTTGAGTTGGAAGTGACCTTTAAAGGTCATCTAGTTCAACCCCCCCCTAGGTCATATAGTCCACCCCAGCTGCTCTTGCTGACCTCCTTCAGAGTTTTAGGAGAAGCTAGTCCTTCCTTTGCCCTCAGAAGCTCAGCTGATTCCATCTAGGTGCCCCAGCAGCTCTAGCTAAAGGATCAGGCTAGAGGGTAGATGATCCCATTGGCCTCACCTGCCAAAGGACTTCTGCAAGCTGGCCCAGTGCCTCTTTCCTGTGCCTTTGGAGTAACAGCCAGGGGAGGGCAAAATGCTTCAGGGACTAGAAACTTGCCAAGAAGGGAAAAAAAGAAATAAGAAAAAAAAAAAACCAACCTAAAAGCACCATGAGGAGCTGACTGCTGAGATTGCAGCAAGGGAAGAGTGAGGTTAGGATACAGGCTGGAGAGATGGTCCAGGCTGGCTCAGCCAGAGTCCTTCCTATGGGGCAGCAGGGGCTGCAATAGGAAGCTTGGTCACTGTCCCTAAGTGATAGGAATCTGGATAATCCTACATCATCCTTGGAAATGGGCCAGAGAACCTTCACTAGAGCATCAGCTGGTGGGAAACTGCCCCAGCACAATGCTCTATTGGCCAACAAGGACTGGACCTCTGTGTGTGTCAGGAAACAACCTTTTGGCACACCCTGAAAAAAGGCAGCAGCAAGGGAAACTGTGCCTGGTGACAAAACCTCCCTGGGCTCTGTCTCCTGGAGGAAGGAGACATTCCCTTATGCTCTTCATTCAGAGGCAACCACAACTGCATTTCCTCACCTGAGCATCTCAAGCTCAACTCAGGGACTTTGGTTCAAGTTAGACCTGTTTCCACCAGCTAAGAATCTGAGGGGGGTGGTGTGTGAGAGACTAAAATGCACCCAACAGGGAAGATCAGAAGATGTTCAGAAGGTGACCATCCTCCACAA
This sequence comes from Bucco capensis, assembly GCA_013396975.1. Lineage (NCBI taxonomy): Eukaryota > Metazoa > Chordata > Aves > Piciformes > Bucconidae > Bucco > Bucco capensis. Next base: position 17,698 of record VWZO01017541.1, read on the forward strand.
GCAATCCCTGCTGCTTTTATCCAGCCAATTTTGCTTTTGGATCTCCTGAAGGTAGGTTTGTCTGGCTGCATCCAGCTGCTGGTGCTTCTGGGTGATGCAGGCAGAGTGGGGATGGAGTCTTTCTCCTCATGAGGATTTGGACTCGTGGGACACAGGAGATTCAGAGGGCAGCAAAAGAGCAATTTAGAGGTTAAAAAAATAATGGTTGAAGCCTGTTTCCATGAACACCCACAAAAGTGGGAGAGAGGAGCTGAGTTAGCTACTCTCTGAACTGATTTTAGCCACACAGCCCCAGAGGCACCCAGCCTCAAGGTCTCCTTGGTGGGCTCCTCTCCACTGCTGCAGCTGGAAGAAGGAAGATGCTGTGCCTTCTGCCAACCACATTTTCCACCCTAAATTTGCACTGCTTTCTGCCTTGCTGCTGGGGCTCTCAGAACAGGGAAAGAAGATTGAAGTTTGCAGCCAGCACCCATAAGCTCTTAACCTTCCTCACTCCAGAGGAGCATTTAGCCCAGGAGGGAGGTTGCCCAAGGGAAGAACACACGACTATTTGTCTGTGTTGAGTGCTTGGCTGCAAGACTGGGCAGCTGTGACCTCCAAGAGATCAGCATTACTGGGGTGGGGATGTGTGTGTGGGTCACCAGGCAGGCTTTCCAGGCAAAGAGCAAACCAAACTGAAGACACTGATACCCAAGGTGGCTTCTACCCTCACAAGAAGGTGGCACTGTACACTCCCCCCACAAGACTCTTGCTTTCCTGGGTGAGACTCCTGTCCTCCTTGGCTCTCCAGAAGGTCCAAGGACCATGTGCTGCTTTTGCAACCCTCCCTCACCAACTCTCAGTATCTCTGTGGTCCAGCAGGTAGGAGAAGGCTTGTGGAGCTGGCTAGCTCTGCCTCTGAGAACACCAGGGAGACTTGGATCACCGAGGACATGGACGGGATCGGCGACTGGCCACCGGGGAGGCTTTTTCCCCATATAACTTAACCTCTTGTTCCACAGAACAGAGAAACTCTATGGAAACAGTAGGCATCTGCCACGTGGCCTGATCCTCTTTTGCCCACTAAATGCTCTCCAGGAACCTTTTTCATCCTTCTGCTTCTTGTTTTAGGTTTTTTTGTTGGTTTTTGTTTCCCCTCCTCCTCTCGTTACATCACTGTCTCTCTTTCTTCTTCAACCAGCACTGTGGGTCTGTCTCCATCATAAAGGCCAGAGCCATTCAGGTACTCCTCATCTTTGTTGTACTGCTCTGGTCCAGAAGAAGGCATGGAGTTCTCAGAAATGGAGCCATTTTTGACATAACCTGGCAGATTCCTATGTCCATTGAGGGTCCCTGGGATGAGTCTGGTATTGAGGTGGAGAGCAAGTGCTCCTCTTGTGGCTACATTTGTGATGCTGGTGTGGGAAACCATTGGTCCATAACTGTAGGTTGTGCTCCCACTTCGTGCTTTCCTCTTAAAGTCAAGTGCTAATGTCCATCTGCTCCATGACTTCTTTATCTCTGCTTGGACCTGAGAGAGAAAGAAGGGAGAAGAAGCATGAGTGGGAGGAGAGAGGGGCAGAGAGTGTCAGAAGGAGGTAGGACTCAGAGACAGGGGGGGTGAGAACCTCTCTGGGGGTTGAAGTTGGAAGGGTCAGCAAGTTCACATGAAATTTGCCTTTTCCAAATCAAATATTTGAGATTGGGAAGTTTGAATGGCTGAAAACTAACTGGAGAGGTTCAAGAGTAAGGGATGGTGAGCAGCACATCCAGCAGAGAGTCTTCCCAATGAACCAGGAGTGTCCAAGTGGGATGAACCACATTCAGTGTGCCTCAGTGTCCTTCCAGAAAGGACTTAGCTGACTTCTGTAGACTGAGTCTCCCACTTCTGGATGGCAAAAGTTAGGATGAGATCAATTCCCCTTATGGAATGGATTTCATCTTGGTTTTCTGCTGTAGAACATCAACAACTTTTCCCCTTAAAATCCATAAACTTGGGCCAAAGCAGCCTCATGCTGGGCCATAAAAACAGCTCTGTTCTTTCCTGGGGTACATCCATGGACCTTGTAGTTTCTTAGTTTGCAACCAGAGAGGGAATTAAAGGAAATAAAGCCTTTAAAGCATATCACTCTGGAAAGAGCAAGGAAAAAGAAGGTCAAAAAAGGCTGGATAATCCAAAGAGCTTGATCTAACTACTCTGTCAATCCACTTATCCTTCTGCTCCAGCTCTGAAATTAAGCAGCACTAAACTGCATTTGTGCTGGGAAAAGGAACACCACATTATTTTTTTCCCCTTTCTCCATTAGCTACTTCCAGGAGCTCATTTGTTGGGCACCTATTGACCTGGACTTTTTAGGAGACCAAAACTGAAGCTATGAACTTTTCTATGTGCACTGAGACCTTCCACAGAATGCCCAAGAGGTTTGTGCCTCTGGAAAGAAGTGAGGTTGTGCTGCTGTGCATCATCTGTGTGTGGAGCTAACCTAAAGGAGGAGGGAAATCATGAAGGAGATGCTGACTTACCTCTCCATTGCAAAAACAGTATATGATGGCAACAAAAAATCCCTGCAAGGAAGGAGAAGAAAGAAGAGATTCATGTGGATCTCTAGCAGCTTGCATCTAACCTACATCTAAAGGGATTTATTTTGTGGGATGAGTTATCTTTCAATAGGAAAATGAGGATTTTCTTGCTGGACACACTATATAGGTTGTGTCTGGCAGAGAGAAATGATGCTGAGACCCTTGTGAGATCACCTGCTGAATTGTTGGTGTATGGTAAAACCAGCTCCTGCTCCCAAAGACAATGTTGAGCTCTCATTTTCCCTCCCTCCCTGCCCTCCACTCTCAAATCCTCATCCTTTTCCTCCCTGGTGTAGCAGATACAATACCTGGAAAGAGTTGAACAGCATTTCATAGTGCATTTGGACTTGCCAAAGAATCCCTGACACGTCTGTGTATGGCATAGCCATGAAAACAATATAGTGAACTCCAAACAGGGGCATGAGGACGAGGGTAGATTTCAGCAGCTTCCTGCAGCGAGGAGGAAAGAGAAGGACACAGAGAAAATCAGTGTGTGGAGGGAAGCTCCCAGCCAGGCTGGCCCACATCCTGCCTTGGGCACAAGTCCTGGCTCATTCCCTTCTTGATTGCACATCCCCTTTGGCTGGATTGGGAGAGCTGAACATTTACACTGGGACTGTGTGCCCAGGTGGCCAAGAAGGCCAACAGCATCCTGCCTTGGAGCAGCACTAGTGTGGATCCAGCAGCACTAGGGCAGGGATTGGCCTCCTGCACTGGGCACTGGGGAGGCCACAGCTCCAATCCTGGGTTTGTTTTGGGCTCCTCACTCCAAGAAGAACATTGAGGTGCTGGAGTGTGTGCAGAGAAGAGCAAGGAAGCTGCTGAAGGGTCTAGAGCACAAGTGTGGTGAGGAGCAGCTGAGGGCACTGGGGTTGGTTAGTGTGAAGAAGAGGAGTCTCAGGAGAGACCTTCTGGCTCTCTGCAACTCCCTGAGAGGAGGTTGGAGCCAGTTGGGGGTTGGTCTCTTCTCCTGATGAACAAGTGATAGGTCAAGAGGAAATAGCCTCAAGTTGTGCTAGGGGAGGTTTAGGTTGGAGATGAGGAACAATCCCTTCCCCCAAAGGGTTGTCTAGGCCTGTCCAGGGCAGTCACCATCCCTGGAGGGGTTCAAAAAACCTGTAGATGTGGTACTTGGGGACACCTGGACATGACATTAACTGAAGGGTTAAACCTTCTGCCAAGAGTTGCAGCAAGTCCCCAAGTGCAGGCAGCTCCTGAGAAGGGCAGAGGTTACTCTCAGAGAGACCTGGGACCTCCTCTTTCCAGCCAGGGGAAACCACCAAGGGAATGTAACACATTAAAAGGAGAAGGCTCCATCCAAACCATAATTAATAGCAAAGCTTCAGCCAGGGAATAAATAAATAAATAGATAAATCAGAGCCCTGACAGGAAAAGGGAGAGGAGTTCTATTCCCAAATCTCATTCCTGCTTCCAATGAAACCTCCTGTGTTTGGAGAGGGAGATGGTAGCCATGAGCTCATGGTTTGCAGCCCACAGCACTCTGTTCTCCTCCCTTTGCATCTGTGTCCTGCTGGCCAGGAGGCTACAAGAAGCCTGGGGAGCTCCCAAGCAGCTGAGGTGCCTCAGTAATCTGCTTTTTCTCTCCAGTTTTGACCATGCTACAGATATCCTAACTTATCAGGAGGGAAGAGCTGGCAGAAGAAAGAGAAACAACACATAGAAGGAAACATCAGATTTCCAGCAGAGAGTTAGGAATCTTCTTTTTTTTTCTCTGAGCAAAGGCTTTGGAGCACTCACTGAGGGCTGGAGTTACCAAATGGATCAAGTTTTACAAAGCAGAGGAGAGAAATGAAGAGAAATACATGAACTGATACAATTTGAGGGGCTTCAACAGCATAAGCAATGGCTTTTATTGCTGTACTCTTGGTTCCAGGCCAGCACACTCACTTCCAAACTGCCTGAAGAGACTGGATTCCTCTCCTTAACCTGTGAGGCCAGGTCCTCCAGGTTGCATCTGAAAGGTCTGGGAGATGTTGATTCATTCTGTATGGCCAGACTTGGAAGACAACCTTCTTCTGACCTTATTTGAGGTGTCTACAGTGTAAGACACCATGCACCTTGGGCTCCTCTGAGGTCAGAGAAGGACTTTGACATCTGCTAAAGAGTAGAGAGAGTAGTGACTCACCTGTACTGTTGTCTTGAGTCACACCTCCCTGCATTTGTCTCTCGTAGCTTGGTTGCTAGGACTCTGATAATATTGATAAAGAGAATAAAATTTACCTAGAAGAGATGGAGGAAAAAGAAAATCCAACAGAGAAAAGAGAACTGTTAGAAGAGATGCAGATGGGGACAGAGTTGGTCAGTCAATGTCTTGCCCAAGAGGAGCCAAGGTGCTGTGGCAGTGACCTGCTCTTGCTGCTCTATGAAGCTCCTCCTAGGAGAGCTTGGCCTGGGGAAGAGTTGAGCTCCTCAGGAAAGACCCAGTGTTTGGTGGGATCTAGTCAGTCCTGAGTGGTGGAGAGAACAGTAGGAATGGCTTTCTCTGACATGGTGTGGGGACATCTCACATGGAGCCACCCACACCTGAGCTAGCCAGCCTGGCACACCCCAATCCCAGTGCTTATCAGGCACTTTGAGGTGTGGACCACAGACAAGTCCCAGTGCTTTCCCCATCACCTCCTTTACAACTCTATACTCCACACCATAGCATTTCTACCAGGAGGTCATTTTCATGGCCTCATCAATCTCTCCAGCTTAGTTTGGGGTCTAAGGAGCAGACCAAAATTGGGTTATATTGGTCTCTTGCAGCCCACCTGAAACTAAGACCTCCTCAGGCTAAGAGAGAAGCATTAGTAGGATGTAGTAGGATTTAAATTTAAATTTAGATTGGAGATTATGAGGAAGTTCTTTCCCCAGAGAGTGGTTAGGCACTGGCACAGGTTGCCCAGAGAGGTTGTGGCTGCTCCATCCCTGGCAGTGTTCAAGGCCAGGCTGGATGCAGCCCTGGGTGAGCTGGGCTAGTGATTGGCATCCCTGCTCAGTGTGGGGAGGTTGGAACTAGATGATCTTTAGGGTCCCTTCCAACCTGCCCATTCTAGGATTCTATGTCTTCCCATATCTCCATGTGCCAAAGGAGAGAAGAGCAAGCACTAGGATGAAGACACAGAGTAGCCCCAACTAGAGGTGACAAACCAAGAGTGCAGAAGGGAGATACAACTGTGGAACTTCTGTTCTGTGTCTCCTACTAACTCTTCCTCTGGAGGAGTCATTAACATGGACCAGATAAGGAGAGTAAAGGAACAATAACCATTCCATGGACCCATCTGGTGATCAGCTGCTCAGCCAAGCTAATCTAGTCCTACAGGAAGATGCTTGTGGTGACCTCTGTGGCAAAAGGTAACAGCAACCTCTCCAGGCTATGCTGCCACTTAGAGATGAAAAATGGGGAGATATTTCAGAGGTTCTCAGCTTTTTTGGGCTCTTCAGAGGTTGCTTTCACTGGGGCTGGGATTCCACCTGCTGCTCCCTAACACAAACCCCTTCTTGGTTCTATGGCAAGGCTACAAGCAGAGCTGTTGGGTAATGGTCTGCACTGGGCACAGCCACATTGCTGGTGCCCATGGCTTTCTCTGGAGGCTTGCAGCAGTCCTTTGACTGCTCAGCTGGCAGCCTAGCAGCATTGCAAGGGAAGAACTTACCATGCCACCCACAGGCTGCTAGTTTTGTGCCAGAAGGGCCCATTGTAAACCTCCAGTTTGATCTCCTGCAAAAGGCAGGCCCCAAGACCTCCTTGTATGCATAGTCTGGTCTGAGCTACAGCAGATCTGGGTTTCAGCCTTTCCATGACGGAGATCCTACCACAACCATTGGGAAGTCTTTCCAACAGCTCATTACCCTCCCTGTTAAAACAAGTCCTTCCCTGAGCTGTTGGAGGAACAGGCTCTGGTTTGCTATGGCTTTGTCTTCTGTGGTTGGATTCCTTCTCCTTTAACGAGGTGCAAGCTCCTTTGGAACAGCTCTCCCCTGTGCTGAGCTTCTCCTACACCCTTTCCCCTTGAAGGGGCATGAAGTAGAATTCCTCTCCCCTATCTCTTTTGACTCTTTTCCTGAGGTCTGTGGGAATTTCACACCCGGGCAACCTACATTTGGTTGGAATTTACTGACTGGCACAACAGTTAGAAGGGAGGGATGGATGGAGAGAGCAACAGGCAGAGGAGGACACAGCCTGGGGGCAAAGAACTCATTTTCATTGGAAAGCAGTCTGAAAGGACCAAAACCCAAACCACTGAAATAAAAACAATAGGGAGCCTTTGTTTCTCTGATGAGTTTTTTCTAGCTTCAAAGGCTCACAAGTGGGACCTTGTCCTGCATTTGTTGGATCAATTGAAGATGTCCAACCTTATTACAGTCAAGAGGGAATCTCCTCTGGCTTCCTGAAACAACATGTTAAGCTTTAGCAGAAATCCAGATGACAGCCCTAGCATCAAAGGTGGCACTAGAGGGGAGGTATTTTGAGTCCCTCAGCCTCCAAATTCCCTGCAAGTACATCCAGAAGAATGCATGAGTGAGTCCAGCCCCATCTGACCAGCCAGTGTGGGAACTGAGGAGACAGCCAAGTGAACAATATGAACCCACAGAAATTATACAGAAAGAACCCACAGAATACTTGTGCATGATAAATAGCTCCCTTTGCCAACAGCCAGGGCACAGGCACAGCAGAGCCTCATGGAGAAACCTTCTTTTTATGAGCACCAGCCTCAATTGAGCTCTTTCTCCTCTGCTAATTGGGCCTTAAATGAAAGGCAATGAGGTTGCTGGCATTCCTTTGGTTGAACTAGCTGAACTTTCTTCTCTATCCTCCCCTTTGGTTTCCAATGACCACGCTGTGGCCTTGGTGATTCGTTTCTTTCCAAGGTGCAGAACTCCTTTGCTGGAGCCAGGTGGAGAATTGCCACCAAAAGGACATTCTGGTGAAGGGAAAAAAAGCACCCCCAGCTCCACAGTAGCTCACCTCACTGCACATATGAGCACATGAGGCAGCAATGTGCCCTTGTGGCCAAGAGGCCAATGGCATCCTAGGATGCATGAAGAGGAGCGTGGCCAGCAGAGCCAGAGAGGTTCTTCTCNCCTCAGAAACCTTCCTGAGTTTGTATGTAGATGGTCTGACTTCCTTTTCAGCCACACAGATGATCTTCCAAGGCCTTCTGCTTTGTGACTGAGAAAGAAGTGTATAGAGCTTGATTGAAAACCCTCTGAGGACTAGAGAGAGATTCCTCCAGCCTCCTCTCAGCTACTCATGGATGAATGTAAAGGGGCACTAGGATGTGTGGGAGTGAACAAGCTCTTGTGCATGCACCCATCTAAGCATCAGGAGATGAGAAGCCCAGAGGACAGAGGGAGGAACTGTGAAAGCAGGCTCTCTAGCTAACCAGCACCCTGCTAGAGCAAACACATCACCACCTAACTAATTCCTCTGGCACAGATAATCACATCTTATAATGACCTCTCCAGCTTGTGAGAGGTCAGTCCTGTGTCTGGGCAATGTCACTTCTACCCCTTCTGTCCCCTCTGGCTCCAGGGTGGAGGCTGAAGGAGCAGTGATGATCTGCTCATAGCTGGGATGGTTTCACCTTTGGGGTACCCCAAGCTTTTAGCAGTTCAGAAAGACAAGGCTGAAACAATCTGATGAAACTGAAGCATGCCTGGGGAAAAAGTTGGCTCCAGCTCCAGAACCCCCAAATCCAGTTCTTCCCATGGGAGATACCTGGTGAAAATGTGCTATGAGCCCTGAGGGTTGCCAGCATCAAATGGGCTGGAAATATTGGCTTGAATGTTTGTTTCATGAATGATTTCAGGGTCTCAGCTCTGTGTAATATTCTCTCCTAAACAAAACCTGAAGTTGCTCATAAGCCAATAAAACTTATGCAGCTACCAAACTTAGAGGCAGGTCAACTCTAAAGCCCTTGAAGAGGATATACAGAGACTCCAGGAGCTGTGGGGCAGCCTGGCTCAACTCTTGGCTCAGCTCTGCCTTGAGCAGAGGGCACTGCTACCCCCCGCCCCTTGCAATCAGCCAGAACTCACCACGATAGCTGCCAGGATGGGCACCTGAATAATCCATTTTAAATTGCCAGCACTCAAGTCCCAACACCTGCCAAGAGATTGAGATCCCATCAGGAAATCATTGGTGACAAAGAGCAAGGGATTCAAGTGTCTTGTTGGTTTAATCCACCCTGGAAGGATGAGTTCCTCCAGAGCTTGGTGTGGTGGAAAGACCTAGCTCTAACCCTGCCTTCAGGCAGCATGGCTTTGAAATAGTTCCTTCTCCTGCTGTTATATGTTCAAACCAGAAACCACTACATTTAACAGCATGTTCTCCAGATGGTGGAACAGCTCTTTCCACACTCATCAAGTCTTAGAATCATAGAATCACATAGGCTGGAAAAGACCTTTAAGACCATCAAGTCCAACTGTTCCCCAGCACTGCCAGGTCACCACTAAGCCATGTCCCTCAGCACCACAGCTCCATGGCTTTGAAACCTCTCCAGGGATGGTGACTGCACCACTGCCCTGGGCAGCCTGGACCAGCTCTTGACAACCCTTTTGGGGTTGCCAGTTGACAGTAGCCAGAAGCTGATATTTAAGGTGGAACAGGTAAGCAGGTAGTAACATTTTTCTAGACTATTCTTCCAACAATGTGCTGTTTAAGATGTCATAGAATCCTAGAATCCTAGAATGGCCAGGTTGGAAGGGACCCTAAAGATCATCTAGTTCCAACCTCCCCACACTGAGCAGGGATGCCAATCACTAGCCCAGGTCACCCAGGGCCACATCCAGCCTGGCCTTGAACACTGCCAGGGATGGAGCATCCTGAGCCAGAGCATTACTGAGTATCTAACACTTCTAGAGGAATTTCTGTTCCCTGACTTTGAACAAATGCTTTTTAAACCTAAAGACATGATGGCATCCACATCATGGCAGGAATTACAACTTCACCAGCTCCTTGATGCTGAGCCACCACCTTGCACTGTGCTGGTGCTGCTATCTCCCAACTTCATTTACATTCAGAGGGGACAAACTCCACATCAAAAGAAAGTTGTTTGTTGTGAGGGTGCAGAGCCCTGGCCCAGGCTGCCCAGAGAGCTTGTGGAGTCTCCTTGTGTGCAGAGATTCCCAAGGCACCTGGAGGTGATGGTGGGCAAGCTGCTGGGGGTGAGCCTGCTGGAGCAGGGGTGTGGATGGTTGGACTCCATGATCTCAGAGGTCTATTCCAACTGTGATGATTCTAGGATTCCTCCACCAATTCACCATTGCCAAAAGGCCCAGGAAAAGCATCACATGCAGAAGGGAGAGAAGAAGATGCAAGAGGACTTACTCCGTGTCGGCTAGAGTGGCTCTCACGCTGGCCCACGCTGTAACAAACACAGCAGGGAGTCCTGCAAGGAAACACAGGGCAGAGAGGGTGAGGACAGGACTGCAGGGCTCTGCTGCCAGCAGCCCAGGTGGAGAGGGCTACAGGAAGGTAGAAGAAGTGGGTTTTAAATAGTCAAAAATAATTTTCAATGATAAATGATTTATTGTTATGTGTTAGCCATATATTCCAGCATAATTCAAGCTGTGTTCTGGGCTCCCCAATACAAGAGAGACAAGGAACTGTTGGAGAGAGTCCAGCAGAGGCTAGGAAGGTTCTGAAGGCACTGGAGCATGTCTGGGAGGAGGAAAGGCTGAGAGCCCTGGGGCTGCTGAGCCTGGAGAAGAGCAGAGCCAGAGGGGAGCNTTGTGGGATTCAGGTTTTCAGTGGCTAGAGCAGGGATCAGTCACACAGGTCAAGCACTACAAGTTATGTATCTATAGTAGCACCAGAAGAAAGTCACAAGACCTGTTGATATACCCTGCAACTTGATGAGCCATCTCAGGCCCAGAGCAGCTGAACATCTCCCAGACATGCATCAGGAGGTAGCTCAAGCCTGGACTGCTCCTGCCTGGCAGGAAGTTTCTCCTCCTGAAATACTCTGTTGATCTGAAGCAGAGGAGAGTTTTTGTAGAGCACATCTTCCCCAAGACATTTGATTCCCTTTCCCTGACGTCAAGGAAAGGTGGACCTGGAGTCCAAAGAATTCCTCCCCTTTCTCCCAAGGGCTGGCTGGATGAGAAGGTCTGTTAAATGGGAGAGACTTGCTGCACCAAGCAGAGAAAGGCTGGATGCTTCCAAAATGCTCTAGCCAGAGCTTCCCTCCCAAATGAATCTCCCTTACTCCAGCACTGAGCATCACCTTCATTCCCCAAGAATCACCACCAGCCAGGCCCAATCCTCTATTTATTTTTGTAGGGTCCAGTTCTGCTTTATTTGTACAACTGAGTCCCCTACTGGCTTCCCTTAAAAGGCAGGAGCAAAACCCACAGTAGCTTCCACAAATTCCAGCAGAATAGCCCCTTTCAGGTGTGGGGGAAAAAAAAAAGTAGAAAAATAAATTACAAGAAAAAAATTAATAAATAAAGGAGACTTTTATCAGGGGGGAACTGTAAATATGCTGTTCCCAGCCTCAGCTGACTGGGGCTGGGCATGCCTAAGAAGATGCTTAACTTTCAGCATGCACTTAAGTCTCATTAGGGTGCTTAAAGGCTTTCCTGACCACGGAGGCTTTCCTGGGCTGGGGTGGTGGAGCAGGGACGCCTGACTCCTGTGGAGGAGGACAAGGGAGCTCTTATCATGCTTGGAAGCTCTGCATGCCATGGTAATCTAAGGAAGCATAAATAATTAAAGACAGAGGCTGGCTTGAGGAGCAGGGCAGCCCACAAAGCTGCATTGAGCAGGGAGGCACCCTGCTCTGCAACCCCCCATGGAGGCCTTGGGAAAAGACTTAACCCATTGCACTGGGAGCCAGGGAGCATGGTGGAGATGAGGGCCTTGGCCATGCTGGAGGTTCAGCCTCATGTGCAAATGGAAGATGATCCAAGGTTGGAAGCTCTTTGCTGTGAGGACAAGCTGAGAGACTTGGGGTAGTTCAGCCTGGGAAGGGAAGGCTGCAGGGAGAAGTTACTGCAGCCTTGCAGCACTTAAAGGGCCTGTCAGAAAGATGGGGAGAGACTGTTCAGCAGGACCTGTTGGGACAGGACAAGGGGTGATGGTTTGAAATCACAGAATGGTTTGGGTGGGAAAAGACACTTAAAAGTCATCTAGTCCAACCCCCTGCACTCAGCAGGGACATCTGCAACTAGAGCAGGTTGCTCAGAGCCACAAACAACCTGAGCTAGAATGGTTCCAGGGATGGGACATCTCCCACCTCTCTGGGCAACCTGGGCCAGGCTCTCACCACCCTCAGCATAAAATATTTCTCCCTTCTATCTAGTCTAAATCTTTCCCTTTTACTTTCAAACCATCACCTCTTGCCCTGTCCCAACAGATCCTCTAAGAAGCCTGTCCCCACCTTTCTGCTAGGTCCCTTTAAATAAGTGGCCCACAATTGTGAAGCTTTGCTTTGAAAGACAGATTGTTTCAGAGGCTTGAACATGTCTGACACGTACTTGCTCCTCTCTAGCCTGTCCTGCAGTGCAGAGGAGACACTGCTCCCATTCATTCCAGCCCTGTGCTGTGCTCAAGGTTCCTAGCAACAATCAAATAACCAGGAGAAAATAACTCCACCTAAGCAATCTCCATGTGCTGTGCCCTGTGCCCTGCTGCCTGCTTCCCTGCAGGTAACCTGAGGGAAAAAGCATCCTGGATATTTTCTGCAGAGACACTAAGTCAGTTCCTGGCACCAGTTTAGTGTCACATTTGTCTTTCTGCCTCTCTTCCATGGTTCTTTTTTGTTTGTTTGCAGAAGAAGTGGTACAAATCCTCTCCCTCCCTTTCCTCTGCCTCACATTTAGATTCTATCTGCATCAATGGAACATGAAGCACTTGGTCCTTCAGGTGCTTTCTAGAGCTCAATCTTTTCCTCCCACTCTCATGGGACAAGAGGAAACAGTCTCAAGTTGTAAACCAGGGGAGGTTTAGGTTGGACTTGAAGAACAATTTCTTCCCCCAAAGTTTTGTCCAGGCCTGGCCCAGGCTGCCCAGGGCAGTGGTGCAGTCACCATCCCTGGAGAGGTTGGAAAGCCATGGAGATGTGGTGCTGAGGGACATGGCTTAGTGGTGACCTGGCAGTGTTAGGTTAACAGTTGAACTTGATCATCTTAGAGGTCTTTTCCAACCAAAGTGATTCTGTGGTTCTCTGATTCTAAGGCTTAGCTTTGCCTCCAGCATCTCTTTGGCTTTCAGGAGGCTTGCCAGGGCTCTGGGCAAGCTGATGTAGTTGGGGATGTCCCTGGCCACTGCAGGGGGGTTGGACTAGATGAGCTCCAGAGGTCCCTGCCAACCCAAACCATTCTAGGATTCTAGGATTCTATGACTGACATTTTGCTGTGTCCACTTGAAACTCCTGTCCTGTCACCACCCAAGGCTGACAATCCTTCCTGCTGCCCACTCACTGCATCCACTGATGGGAGACCCATTAATTCAGAAACCAGGACTGAAGTCCTCAAAGATAGACATCCAAAGATAGGCATCCAAAAGGATGCAGATCTGGGAGCAGAGCAGTCAGACTGAGGGATCTGGGCCTGTTTAGCCTGGAAAAGAGAAGGTTGAGGGGAGACCTCCTGGCTCTCTCTAACTACCTGAAGGGAGGTTGTAGAGAGGCAGGGACTGCTCTGTTCTCCCTAGTGGAGAGTGATAGGACAAGGGGAAATGGATGGAAATTGCCCCAGGGGAGGTTCAGGCTAGACATTAGGAGGAATTTCTTTGCTGCAAGGGTTGTCAGCCATTGGAACAGGCTGCCCAGGGAGGTGCTTGAGTCCCCATCCCTGGAGGGGTTTAAGAGCCAGGTGGATGTTGCATTGGGAGGCATCATTTAGCAGGTTGCTAGGGCTAGGACAAAGGCTGCACTGATGAGCTTCAAGTCTCTTCCAGCTGGAAGTGTTCTAGGATTCTATGATTCTATAATGCCTCTGGCCAACCCACCAGAGAAAGGCAAGTGTGTCTCCCAGCCCCCTGTGCTGCCCTGGGTGGCTGTGAGTGCAGTGAGGTGCAGGTGTGGGTGGATGCAGGCATCTCCTCCCCCTGGCACCTCTGTAGGCCAGGGCCAGGACCCGTGTGCTGCAGGATGAAGGCCACGGGGCAGTGATGCTGTGAGTGACTTCTACAGAATCCACATTGTATGCGCTGTGCATTTCCAGTCCAGACACACAGTGTGTACAATGCAGGTGCTATAAAGTCAACTATCTCCCCAGCAGCTGGAAAAGGTGTGAACCTCAAGCTGGGCAAAGCTCTGGGGCCACACTCTGCTCAGTGGTGCCAAGGGGCAATGGGCACAAACTGGAAGCCAGCAGGTTCCATGTGAGCAGGAGGAGCAAGTTGTTTGGTGTGAGGGTGCAGAGCCCTGGCCCAGGCTGCCCAGAGAGCTTGTGGAGTCTCCTTGCGTGGAGAGATTCCCAAGGCACCTGGAGGTGAGCCTGCTTTAGCAGGGGGGATGGACTAGATGATCCTCAGAGGTCCCTTCCAATCCCCCAGCATGCTGGGATTCTGTAGTGGCCTTCCTAAAGCTCTGCTCTCCTCTCACTTTTATTGTCTACATGTCTCCTAGCAGGTGGAAGAAAATGGCTTTCATGGATCAAAGCTGTGATTAAGAGAAGTGGTTGCAAAGTGGCTGCTAGAAAGAACTCATGGACAAAAGCCTCATGTAGGTCTGGAGAAATCTGGGCTTGCTGCCCTGCTCTTTGGAATCCTCTCTGAGGAACAATGCATGTGTTTTCCCTGTCTCTCTGTGCCACAAATTTCCAATAGTTAATGAAATGAACCTCCTGTTAGGTAGGAATACCTCAGGAGCTTTGGAAAGCAGCTGAGAGCTGAGGTGGGAAATCAGAGCTTAGCTCTGCCCTTGGGAGCAGATTGCCACACATAACCTTCCAATGCCTCCAAGCCAATGCCTGTTTCTCAGCAGGAGGCACTTGGCAGAGATGGGGAGAACTCAGGAGGTGTTCTGAAACCATCCACACATCCTTGGAAGGATGGTAAGATGTGTTGTCTCTCCAAGCCTGGGCTGATCCTTCCAAAGATCCTGGAAGTGTCCCAGTGTAAACACTACCATTTAGACAGGCTAAAGGCTTCTCAAGAGAGCTAACCTGTCCCTGTGTCTCTGATGCTCACCCTGCCTCTGTCCCTTCTCCTGTCTGTATGGATATGGACTATCTGCTTCAAACACCACCTCCACCAAACTTCTTCCAGGTCAACCTCAAGGAGCTTACCCCAGCCAAATAATGTGAATCCCCAAAGATATTTCTTCTCTGAGAAAAATGCCATGAAGATGAGGCTGTGGAGATAGAGCCCTTCCACCAGAATCCAGTAGTAATTGGTTGCCAGGAAGTAGAGGAAGAAGGTAACTGCTACTTTACAGCCCACCTGCAAGGAACACAGAAAGAGAAGGTTATGTGAGGAACATGGGCTGAAGATCTTGTTCTACCTAAGGCCAGAATTTACCAACATAGGCTGGAAAGCAGGTGGAGAAAGGAAAGACATGAAAGTCAGAGAATACTGCCACAGGGATTTTACAAGGAGGAGGAATCAATTCAAGAACAAAGAGGTGAACAGTCGAGAAGAAAGCTTCTCCTCAGCCTTACATCATGTCTGCAATAGCAGGGGAGTTGAGAGGTGTAGGAGAACAAGGCATGTGTGGAGAGATGCTGACCTGATCCTACTCTTTCCCAACCCCAGTGATGAGGAACTCACACACTTTCTAGGGCAGCTGTGTTTCATCTTTTCTCTGTGTCTCTTGTCCATGTTAGAGGACACAGGGCTGTGGCCAATGGTCTGGGTGACCTGTGCCAACCACATCACTTGGAAATGCAACTCCCTCCTCAGCTCCTGGAGAGATACAGGCACCTTGCTGAGGGTGAGACACCACATTTGTGGTGGATGTCCAAGACAGGTTCCCTCCAGGGCTGCCTGTCTTTCCTCAATGTGTATGAAGACACTCTAGATGGCAGCTCTAGGCTTGGCTGACTGCTCCTCCAAGAGCAAACAGAAGCTGAAGGATCTCACCCAGAATTCCTAGGTGCTTTCTGAACAGACCTGAGCTGCAAGCCTCCTGATAGAGGCTTCCAGGACACACTGATCTTACATGGACTCCTCATCTGACCTGAAGGAAGGAGTGGGGAGAAGCTGTGGAAGGTGAGGACAGAAGGAAGGTGTGTGGAAGGTGTCTGAGAGGACAAAGGTAGGAAGCCTGGAGAAGCAGCTGCTCTGGTGATACTCACAAACTGTGACTTATCTGCTGGAGGTGCCTCAGTGATGGATTTCAAGTCTTCCTCTGAGATCCTTTCCATCTCCTCCAAAGCTGAGCCCGAGTACAAGACCGCGTCCTTCACAAAGATGCTGACGGCTCGCAGCATGAAGGAGACAAACAGGTGCATGTGGATGTAGTTTCTAGTGCAGTGCAAACGCCTGGAGGAGGACACACAGAAGGGTTGCAGGAGTTTAGCCCATCTCTTGGACAGACTTGAGGTCACCTCTGTTTCTGGAGAGCCCCAGCTCCAACCACCACAGTCCTGTGCCACCACAGTACTAGTGCCACTGCTCACAGATCACCTGTGGGGTTGGCAAAGGGACTAAGATCTTCTCCAGGGGTTTGCTTGGAGACAAATGAGTTTGTGGTAGGACAGTGTGGTGCCTATTCTTGTTTAAGCTCCTTTATTCCTGACTGGGAAACCTTACAGAGAAATTGGGCTGCATTTGGTATGGGTAGAGAGCAGGCAGTGGGCAGTGAGTCTCCATCTGGAGGATGGTGCAGCTGAAGGAGGTTAGGTGATGCTCAGCCCTTGAGCAGGCTGCAGTGCCTAGAAACAGGGAATCAGAGACTTGTTTGGGTGGCAAGGGACCTTCAGAGGTGGGAGAAGCCTCATCCATGGAACTATTCTAGGTCAGGTCATTTGGGGCTGTGAGCAAGCTGCTCTAGCTGCAGATGTCCCTGCTGACTGCAGGGGGCTGGACTAGATGACTTTGAAAGGTCCCTTCCTACCCAAACCATTCAATGCTTCTATGATTCCACGATCCAGTGTGCAGTGAGCCAACAAGCTCAGTGTGTACATCCCTGTGCCCAGGGGTTGCAGGATGAGCATGTCCCTAGAGCTCAGTGCACCAGACATGGAGCCATTCTCCAGGACATCCAGATACCTGCACAGTGCTCACTGCTCCTGAGCTGTGCACCCTGGGTGTGAACCTTCCCCTGTTGGATCCAGCCCTCCAGCAAACCTACCCTTCTCCAAGCCAAACCCTGCCTTGAAAGACCTTAACCTTTCAGGAAAGGGACTACAAAAGGCTACAGAATCTTGCAGAGGTTCTTCTGACCTGCTCATCTTCATGCCCACTCCAACTTGAGTAGCAACTCTAGGAGTAAGCACAGTGTGCATGGGCTGTGTGTCCTCTGTTTGCCACTGGAGACACTTAGCCTTTGGTTGGGGATGCTGAGGAGTCCCTGAGCTCCAGCCCAGCAATGGCAGCAAGCAACCACCCCACACATGCTGATTGTAAAGCGCTTCAAGATCCTCTCAGGGGAAAAGCTGGATGGTGGGAAGAGGATGGCTTGGACCCATCTCCAGGAGGTGTCCTTTAGGGAGAAGGAGGACCCACCTGATGTGTTGGAGTCTCCTGCTGTCCCTTACAACTCTGTTGCCTGGCTAGCAGGGCATGAATTTATGGATGGATTTATAGCCTCTTAAATCCCCAACTCCAATAATGAGAATAAAACCTAAAAGCCATGGTTTTGGGGTTGCTTTTTTTCTCCTTTGGAGGAGATTGTCACAGTAAGAGAAGTTGTTTTCTGTGCTACTAGAATACAAATTACACTTGAGGTACAAATGAAGATGGGCTTTGATCTCTGCATTTGAGATGGGGTCAGTGAATCCCTGGATCATGTGTTACCTGGAATGAAATCTGGCTTGGTCCCTGCTGCTGCTTTGATCCTTGGGACAAAGATGCTTTAGGAGAGTTGCCCATATGGTTTGGGCTGTGAGGGAAGTGCTCTGACTACCTGAACCAAGAGAAAGCATGACACCTGAATCTAGGAGTATTTCTACATCCCTGGACATGAAATATTTTAACAACCTTGCCAGTGTCCAGTGGGCAACGGAGCAGGAGGGAAAGGGTTGAGGGGACAGGAGGGTGGTAGCCCAGTTGCAGACTTTCCTGCCTGGAGATCTTCCCTCCACAGCTGCTGTCTGCTAGGAGAAGACACTGCCAGCCAGCCAAGGGAAGCAAACCTGGGCCTGAGGGGATTGGCACACAGGATCTTGCTCTATCTGCAGCTCACCAGGTTTCCCAAAGGACAAACTTCTAGCTGTGAATGACAGTTTTCATCCCTCCCCTGCCCTGCCATGGTCTCTGTGGCAGCAAGAAGATACAACAGCCATGCCTGAAGAATGGATGGCATGGGTGCAATATGGTATTTAGGGGTCTACATCCCTTGGATGCTGGGAAAGGAGAGAAGGCAATCAGTTAGGAGGCTGAGTGGTCATTTCTGGATCCTTAGGTGCTGCAGCTGCATGGGGAAGTTAGAGTCAGTTTGGCATCTCTACATGGCTGGAGCCACAGAATCCCAGAATCCAGCATGGAGGGGGTTGGAATAGACCTCTGGAGAACAGCCAGTCCAACCACTGCTCCAGCAGGCTCATCCACAGCAGCTTGCCCACCATCACCTCNCATTAGGACTGAGGGGGAGGATAACCTCCCTTGAGCTGCTGGCCACACTCGTCTTGAGTTCCCTTCAGTCAATCTATCCTTCATGAAGATTTGTGTTTAGAGTGGAATTTCCCTTATGAAACCTTAACTATCTAAAAACTAACCATCCAAATCTCAGCCAGTCATCTGAAGGGGTAACAGGGACAGAATGCCCTAGATAGCTTTCCAAGGGAGACCAATGTCTTCCTGAAGCTTCCTCTCTTCCCATTTACTACAAAGAGGGGCTAGAAACCTCCACTGCAGGCAAGCAGAAGAAGTTCCATCTTCCCACCCCAACCATCCCCCAAGAAGGTTGACCCTAAGGGACACTAGCACAGCCCAAAGCACTGGTGGCTTGCTGAAGGAGCAGAGGCCACCCCCCCAGTTCTGAGGAAAGCTTGAGGCATCTCCAGCCTGAGTGACAACTCCCTTAGGTAGAAACAGAGCCGCCTACCTGAAGTATCCCAGGATAAGGACAGCAACTGTGAGGGATCCCAGGGAGATGGAGTATCCAACAGTATAAATCAAATAGAGGCGATCAAAGACCTCCTGCAGTAGAAATGGTGGAGAAAATAGCCTCACATTAGAATGTGTCCTCCTGCCCAGCAACACAACCGTGGTAGCAGCACAGAGTTGGCCTAGCAGACCTGCCAAGAGCTCGAGGAAACCTTTGGCAATCACAACTTGGTGTTGTCACCTTTTTGATAGAAGAGCAGCTTGGAAAGCCATAGTCATCCTTACTAATCAGAGAATCACTATGGTTGGGAAAGATCTCTGAGATCATTGAGTCCAACCATCGACCCAACACTGCCACGCTCACCACTAGCCATGGCCCCAAGCTCCACAGCTACAGGGCTTGGGAACACTGCCAGGGATGGTGATTCCAGCACCTCCCTGGGCAGCCTGAATGATGGATGGGAGCAAGGGGGTGAGTGATGGAGTTGGGTTGATCCCACACCTGGGAGTTTGGCAGCATTTTCATCCCAAAGGAACCCAAAGCGCTTTACAAACTCTCAGCCAAAGCTGGAGGTCACTTGGCAACCTCTGCTTGAACAAAATGCCCACTGGAGGATACAACTGAGCCATGAGGCTCTGCCCTGCCATTGCTGAAGGACTGATGTCCAGGCTGCTGGAGCATCAACCCATCACACAAAACATAGGGAGGTTGTACTTTGGCTGTGGGATAGGAGAAAAAAAAATCACCTGCATTTATTTTCCCCTTGTTTTCCAAATCCAAAGGGCCCTGTGACTGTGCTTATCCAACCCAGACACAACTTCAGCTTGCCAAAGCCCCACTGGAAAAGGTCCTGTCTCAGAGGCCCTCATCATAATTAAACCTGGCATGGCTTCTAGATCTCTTGGCCCTCTGTACTTGAGAGCTGGGCTTAGACACTATAAGCTTTCCCTTACATATTGAGATGGTTTCCATCAGCCTGTGCTGGGGAGGGCACTCTGCCTGTGGAGAAACAGTCCACCAGAAGCCACACAAGTTTGCAAGAATCTAACCCAATGAAGAATCATAGAATGGTTTGTGTTGGAAAGGATCTCCAAGATCTTCTTCCAACCCCCCTGACACAGGCAAAACTACCTCTCACTAGACTAAGTTACTCATCCAACATGGCCTCAAACATTTTCAGGGAGGGGACATCCACAACATCTCTGGACAACCTGTTGCAGTGTTTCAGTACTCTCACAGTGAAGTACTCCTTCCTTGCATCTAATCTAAATGTACCTTCTTCCAGTTTAAAGCCATTTGCCCTTGCCCTATCACTATGTGCCCTCTCCAGTCTTCCTGTAAGCTCCTTTAGGTACTGCAAGGCAGCTCTAAGGTCTCCCTGAAGCCTTCTCTTCTCCAGGCTGAACAAGCCCAACTCTCTCAGCTTGTCTTTGTAGGAGAGGAAGCCAGCACTTGGCCCAGTCAAGGCACTTCAGAGACACAACTGTATTTAAAGGTAGCTTTCACTGACTTATGGAGGAACACTGATAATTTTCTGCCTAGAAGTATAGCTAACAAGCCCAAGAGACCCATGGAAGGTGTAGATACATTGCTTTCCTTGCCACTAAGATGCAGCCACCTCTAGAGTAAACCAAGGCAACCACCTGAGAGCACTCAGGGATGACTGAACATCTGCCTAAAAAAGTGTTAAAACTCCTGCCACCATTGCAGCTTGCAGTGCATTTCATCATCTCAAACCAGAAATAAACCCTGAAGAAACCAAGCAGTCCAGCATCTCTCTCCTCTCCCAGCCCTTCCCTGCTGGGCTGCAGCAACGTTAGTGACTCTGGGCTCTGAATGACAGCTCTGAGCTGCATTTTGGGGCTAGAAATGCTCTTCTGGAATGTGAAACCTCAGCCTCATGACATCAGAATCCCCAGAACTGGGAATGCTTCTCTGTGGTTTCCATCGGTGGAGTGGTTTGCTTGCCAAGGCTAATCTACGTGTGTGCATGTCTGTGGTTCTACAGACAGATATAAATATAAATATATAGAGCTCTGTGGAGGCAGCAGACACTAAAAAGCCAATGTGAGCAGATTGGAAAGCTCTAAGAGAGAAAAATAGCCCTAAATCCCCCTTCCCTTCCAAGCCTGGTGCACTTTTCCTGCTGGAATCCTCTTGGAACTGGAAAAGATTTGCCTCCATGGTGAAAATTTACAAAGAAAGAAGAAAGAGAGATCAAAATCCTCCTTCAGGTTTAGGATTTTTGGTGCTTGGCTTCTTGGTGCCATGAATCTCACCCAGGCTCACGATGCAGAGCCTGCAGGGGAAGGGAATTTTATTCTCTGGATAAGGTGCTTAGGTCCTTGGGGAAAGCCTGAGGAGCAAAAGGTTGAGGTTCTCCAAAAGGCTGCACTGGGCTGCTGATGCTTGCTGGTTCCCACGAGTGGGGAGGCCTGGATTTACCCAGGAGGAAAGAAACCAACCAAACCCAAAAGCTCTAAAAGCATTTCCAGGTTTCACTCACCTCCTAGCACAAGGGAGGTCCCAGCTTGGTGGAAACCACACTGCTGAATCAGGAGATATCACCCAGGTAGGAAAATACTGAGTCATGTGGCAGCTGAAAGCTGGAGGGATGTGGGTGACTGAGAGATGCATTTTCTAGATGGCAAACTCCACTCTGAGAGTCACTGCACTGTCTCCTGCATCCAACCTTCTCCTTCCATCCTTTTTCCTTCCCCCTTTTAGGAGGCAATAGGAAGACTCCAGAGCATTTAGGCTGTGGAGCTGGAGAGGATCCAGTGATCTTGGCAGGGTACAGCCAAGAGTGGGCTTAGCAGCAGAGGAGGATGGAAGCAGATGTAAGGTCTCCCTAGATCAAGTATCTGCAGAGTGTCTCAAAGCTGCTGACTCACATGCTGCTAATGACACCTCTGAAGGGAGCAGGGGAAGCCTTCTACTGCTCTGAAGGACAAACCATGCCAGGAAACCTCTGTCACTAGCTCTACTCATTGCTTTTCTTGGCTTTTGCTACAACAAAAGATGGGAACAATGCAAAGCTTAATGGGAAGGAGAAGGGAGATCTGGAAAGGGCACAAACCAGTCATTGATTTCCAAAGTCTAAGGGAAAACAGACTCACAGAATCATTAAGGCTGGAAGAGACCTCTAGGATCATCAAGTGCAACCATCCCTATCACCCCCATGACACTAAACCATGGCCCAAAGTAGAACATCTGTGTGTTTCCTAAGCCTCTCCAGGGATGGTGACTCCAGCACCTCCCTGGGCAGCCTGACCAGGCCTTGGCAACCCTTTCAGTGTAGAAATTCCTCCTTATATCTAATCTAAACCTCTCCTGGTGCAACTTGACGCCATTTCCTCTTGTCCTCAGCAACAAGTTTCTGCTGCAGAATTCTGCTGGCCTCACGTGTAGAGGTGCTGGGCATGGCAGAGCCTCACCTTCTGGATCTCAGCTCGGGTTAGCTTTTGGTCTAAGACACCTCCAATTAGATGTGCAAGTGTCTGTCTCCATGGAGGATGAGTATCTAAGTTCACATGAGAGTCAACAAGGAAAGAGCTTCAGATTCAGTTGCCTACATATAAGCAAAAGTGGGACAACCTTCTTAGCAGGACACCTGATGGGACAGGCCAAGGGGTGATAGGTTTAAACTAAAGAGGAAGATTTAGACTAGAGAGAAGGAAGAAATGTTTGATGCTGAGGGTGGTGAGAGCCTGTCCCAGGTTGCCCAGAGAGGTGGGAGATGTCCCATGCCTGGAACCATTCCAGCTCAGGTTGTTTGTGGCTCTGCTCTAGTTGCAGATGTCCCTGCTGGCTGCAGGGGGTTGGACTAGATGAGCTTGAAAAGTGCCTTCCAACCCAAACTATGTGGTGATTCTATGATTCTAGATCTACCCATCTGGTGTAAGAGCCCTGGTGGCTTCATGTGAAGTGTTCTTATGTGGCTATCACAAATCCTCAGACCTTCCCAGGAGATTTTCAGGCATAGCCTAGCAGCAGCAGCAGCACCCTGAAAAGTGCTACAGCATTTAGAGGAACTCCCCAGACCTAACCTACAGGCATGAAATGAGGACAGGGTTGCTTGGAACCATGGAGAACATATCTCAATAATGTTTTCTTTGCTTTATTATTCACTCCTGTGTATCCTTTAAACCATCTCCCCATCTTTCACGGTGCAGATGTGTCCTCTTTGGTGACATTTCATCTACACACCTCAGCAAACACTATGCAAACACATTTGGTGCCATCAGTTTGAGGCTAGGCAAAGTTGCTTGCTTTGAAAAGGTCCCCAGAACAAAAGGCAGTCAGGGAAGATGTTTGGGTTGAACAATGGAGTTTAGATAAAGCAGCTCTGCACCATGCTGAGCCTTTCCCCTTGGGTTTGCTCTGTGGTGGCTTCTGGAGGCTTCTCTGATTTCCCTAGAAGCCATGCTAGAAACAAGCAGTGGCAGATGAAGACAGGGTTGGCAGGCTGAGATTAGATTTTAGGATGGTCCATCTGGCTAGGCTGGTGCTTTCCAAGCTGGGCTAACCTCCCAAGCTGCTGGCTCCTGCTCCCCTTCTCCATCACTTCAGGAGATGGAGAATAATAGAATAATAGAACTGTTGATTGGAAGAGATCTTTAAGCTCACCAGCAGTGCCAGGTCACCACTAAGCCATGTCCCTCAGCACCACATCTCCATGGCTTTGAAACCTCTCCAGGGATGGTGACTGCACCACTGCCCTGGGCAGCCTGGGCCAGGCCTGGACAACCCTTTGGGGAAGAAATTGTTCCTCATGTCCAATCTAAACCTCCCCTGGTGCAACTTAAGGCTGTTTTCTCATGTCCTGTCACTGGACAAGAAGAGACCAACCCCCACCTGGCCCCAACCTCCTCACAGGGAGTTGGAGAGAGAGTTAAGGTCTCCCTAATGTCACGAAAGGGTGGAAATAATTCTGTTTATGTGACTGAGGAAAAGGTAGGGAAAGACACAACTTTTCTCTGGGGCTCTCTGTTTGCTGCTTGGGTCAATCAAACTCACAGCATCACAGAGTTTTAGAGGTTGGAAGGGACCTCTGGAGATCATCTAGTCCAACCCCCCTGCCAGAGCAGGAGAGCCTAGAGCAGCTTGCACAGGATGTGTCCAGGTGGCTTTGGAATCTCTCCAGAGATGGAGACTCCAGCATCTCCCTGGGCCAGTGCTCCACCACCCTCAAAGTAAAGAAGTTCCTCCTTAGTTTAGGTAGAACTTCTTATGCTCTAGTTTTCACCTGTTCCCTCTAGTCCTGTCACTGGGCACCAGCAGCAAGTTGATAATTATCCCACAGGGTCTAAAACAAGAAAACTACACAACTAAACAAACCTACATGGACATATATATCTATAGATGTCTCTAGCTGTGTCTGTGTGGACGTGGGTGTTTATCCAGGTCTATCTGTCCCTGGAGCTATCTACAGCCTCAGGCTTATTTCTAGAGACAGCAGTGCAGAAATATCTCTAGCTACAATTACATATACACACAGACAGACATTCTTCTCCTCATGCTTTCTGACACAGAGCTTCTTAAAAGTCCCTCTGGTGCCATCTGCTCGGATGTTGTCCTATTCAGAGCCAGCCCAGGATCTCCTCTCAACATGTTGGTTAAATGCAGCTGTTAGCGGTGACGCAAAGATGCTGCTCCCCAAGGGAGGGAGGGGGTGGAAATAATAATAGAAGACAATCTCTCTCTGAAGAGGACTAGCCTATCTAGCCAAATTCCTGGATTCTGACATCTCTTGACATATTTAATTCATGAAAAAAAAACCAAAAAACCATCAAAGGAAGGTTTATTAATACCAATGCTTCAAAGCCAGGCTGGGGGGTGAAAGGCAAGAGGCTTTCCTCACTCTCTGAAAGTCATAGAATCATAGAATAGGTGGGAAGGAACCTTCCAAGCTCATCTAGCAGGGACATCTGCAGCTAGAGCAGGTTGCTGACAGCCCCAAACAACCTGACCTGGAATGGATCCAGGGATGGGACATCTCTCACCTCTCTGGGCAACCTGGGACACTCAACTGGGAGAAAAATTCCAAGACATTCCTCTTCTCTTTTCTTTCCAGAGTGCCTCTCAAAGCAGAAGGCCCAAGAGACCCACAGAAGATGGAGATACATTGCTTCACTTGTCACTAGGATGCAGCCACCTCTATGGTAAAAGAAGGCAAGCACCTGAGAGCACTCGGCATCACTTGGAGGTGAGCATGGGGCTGCAGTGAGGAGAGCAACCTCTTGCAAACACAAGGTCAATAATAATACTACCAATAACAGAATCATAGGATCCTTAGCAGGAAACAACCTTTAAGATCACTGAGTCCAGCTGTTAACCAGCAGTGCCAGGTCACCACTAAGCCATGTCCCTCAGCACCACATCTCCATGGCTTTGAAACCTCTCCAGGGATGGTGACTCCAGCACTGCCCTGGGCAGCCTGGACAACCCTTTTGGGGAAGAAATTGTTCCTCATGTCTAACTTAAACCTCCCCTGTTGCAGCTTGATGCCATTTCCTCTTGCCCTGTCACTTGTCCCTTGGAAGAACAAGTGAGTAAAGCTCTCAATGTGAGCAGGATGCTCAGTGACTCCAACACCTACTTCAGAAGCTTCCCAGAAGGNAGAGAAGAGACTGATCTCCTCTGTTCTGCTACCAAGTAAAGCTCTCAATGTGAGCAAGATGTTTAGTGATTCCAACACCTACTTCAGAAGCTTCCCAGAAGGCTCTGGGGCTAAAATAGTTCTTTCCACTATATGGACTATTGAGGGTTATCAAGCATTGGGCTCAGGTTGCCCAGGGAGGTGGTAGAATCACCATCCCTGGAGGGGTTCAACAAACACCTAGATGTGGTGCTTAGGGACACAGTTTAGCGGTGAGCATGGTGATGTTGGATCAACAGTTGGCCTCATGATCTCAGAGGTCTTTTCTAACCATAATGATTCTATGATTCTCTTCTAGAACTGGGAAAAAGAGAAGTCCTACCAAAAATGTTCTGCAGGTGACCATCATCCAGCAGGCAGACAGCACACTTTGCTATTAGGAAGCTGGAGCAGTACTTGGTGTATACAACTTTGTCTGTTCCTTGACTGCATGACACAAAACCTTGCAGATGTCCACATCCCATCTTTCCTCACTAAACAGCTTCATTCATCTGTTGCTTCACCATTGAGGAAAAATAAATCTCCCAGGCTGTGGTTGGCTTCTTAATGAAGAACATTCTCCCAAAGGGACTGTGCATCCTCTTCAAGCCTGTGAGGGCTTGTGGTTAGACCTTTATCTCCCAGTGTCTGAAAACAACCCTTGCTGCACATGAGCAGTCCCCATAGCCAGGGAGGACATCTTCCAAACCCCACTCAAAGAAACCAGAGGTTTCTGCTAAATTCCTGGCAGATTCCCAAGAGAGAGCAGCAACAGCCTGGGGGTGGAAATGTCTTTCTCTTCAACACAAGAAGGTCACATCCTCTCAGGTGACTCCACTGACAGCTTTGCTTCTGTGATACACTCAGCTTAGGAGACCTTCAGAAGCACCACAGAGCCTCAGACAACAAGGTGGGAAATTTCTACCTGGTGCTGTTGTGCCAATCACCTGAATGCGTGCAAAAATAAGAGCTATAGATCTGTGTATTGGATCACAGAATCTTTCAGGTTGGAAAAGACCTCTAAGATCATCAAGACCAACTGTTGACCCAATAATCTCATGTCTCTCAGCACCATGTCTACATGTGTTTTGAACCCCTCCAGGGATGGTGAGGCCACCACTGCCCTGGGCAGCCTGGCACAATGCCTACTCTTTCAGGAAAGAAATTGTTCCTAATAGCCAATCTGAATCTCCTCTGGTGCAACTTGAGGCCACTGCCTCCTGTCCTGTTGCTAGTCATCTAGGAGAAGAGACCAATCCCCACCTGGCTCCAAGCCCCTTGCAGGGAGTTGCAGAGAGCCAGAAGGTCTCCCCTGAGCCTCCTCTTCTCCACACTAACCAACCCCAGTGCCCTCAGCTGCTTCTGGTGCTCTAGATCCTTCCCCAGCTTCCTTGCCCTTCTCTGCACACACTCCAGCACCTCAATGTCCTTCTTGGAGTGAGGAGCCCAAAACTGAGCCCAGGATTGGAGTTGTGGCCTCCCCAGTGCCCAGTGCAGGGGATATAGAGAGATAGCTTCCTTTTGATTTTCCTTTTTCCCAGGGGAACACCAAACTCTCTCCATGTGCTACGAATCCCTTTTCTACCTTTGGCTTGTTGTGACAATACCAGGATTAGTTCCAAGATCACGTCTTACATGTTATTTTGCTTTAGCAAAGCACTTTGTCCTCACCCCTCTCCCATGAGCAGACCATATAACATCTGCAGCCCTTCACTTCTACCTCTCAACCAAGAAGTTCTCTGTTCATCACCTACACAAGAAGACTGACACCTCTATATTTGTACAACCCCTAGCACAAGCACTGGAATCACTGGTAACAACCTGGTAGCAATCTTATTGCCTGCTGGGGAAGAGGGATTCTCAATGGCATGGACCAACCTTCAACTACCTCTTAGTGTCCCCCTGAGCCTGCTTCAGTTTTTTCCCCAAGCTCTCTTCACAGACAGCATCATGGCAGCTGGAGAAACCCTTCCTGGCCTTAAAGACAACTTCTAATCCAAATCATTCCCCACCAAAAAATGAAACAGTTCCCAAGAGGAGGCAGCAGCAAACTAGGGTTCCTCAAGGCTTTTCAATGAGGCAGTGTTGCTGGAAGGCCAGCAGCTCCATGCCCCATGGCTAGAACAGTTGCCTACCCTCTCCCTGGTCTCGTTGGTGAGGAACTTGGCGCACTCGCTGTAGTTGGCCCACGTGCGGTTGTTGCCTGGCACCAGCTCCCAGCTCCCGTTCAGGTCACACCGGCGATAGGCATGGCCTGTGGGACAGAAAGGACAGGCAGAGTAAGTGCCACTAGACCTGCTGGAGCAGGAGAAAACATCTGCAAGGGTGGATCCCATCAAGCCCGATGCCTCCTGCCTGCTTTGAAGCTCAGCTGCCAGAACACAATTTCCATCTCTTTGGGGACTTCAGCCGTTTTCTAGCTGAGGAACTAACAACGAGTTGCACTTAGTTTAGCTGAAGATATTGGGTCTACAAACCAAGGAGAGAAGCTCTGGGAAGTCCCAAAGCATGGAGTCATCCTCAGAGCTGCAGTTTTCCCTAGGCAAATGTATGGCTAGGCTTTGCGAACGAAGCTCCAGGGAGGGCTCCATCCACGCTCCTCCTCAGCGCCTTTNCTGTCCCTAGGCAAATAATCAGGGATTAAAATGATGCTGCTCTCTTTTGTTTAGAGATTCAGTGCAGCTCAGGAGAGGGATTTTTCTAGGTCTCCCCTCCTCGTCGTGGTGGAGGAAGAAAAGAAGGTAAGGTTTCTTCTTGGGATTCAGCTGGCAGATGATAACATCCATGTTCAGGTGTCTGGATGGGGGCATCAATGCATGAGCTGTGTGTGAAAAGTCCCATTACAGTTAACAGGGATGAGACCAGAACTGCTTGGAGAAGGCTCCAGGGAGACCTTCTTGTAACCTTTCAGTGCTTAAAGGGATCTTTAAGAAAGATGAGAGACTTTTTGGGAGGACCTGTTGGTACAGGACAAGGGGTGATGGTTTGAGACTAGAAGAGGGAGATTTATACTAGAGAGGAGGAAGAAATATTTCACATTGGGAGTCATTAGAGCCTGGCCCAGGTTGTCCAGAGAGGTGGGAGATGTCCCATCCCTGGAAGCATTCCAGCTCAGGTTGTTTAGGGCTCTGAGCAACCTGCTCTATCTAGCTGGAGATGTCCCTGCTGACTGCAGTGGGATTGGACTAGATGACCTATAACAGTCTGCCCTGTGACTACTGAGGGAGAGCTTCTAGAGATCTCTCCATCTAAGGGTCTTAATCTGACTCCTGCCCTAGTTGACTTGACCACTGGACACCAGTGATGTTGGGAAGTCATGCCATGTTGGAGAAAAAAGGGATGGATTGCCTATTCCTCCTGGCTCCTAATGTGAAGTTCCTGTGTAGGGCTCTCAGCAAGAGGTCATCAGCCAAGGGTTAAGCTGGCTCACCCCACAGCCTCTTATAGCCAAATCAGAAGAGGCTATGTGCAACTAGAGTGCACTGAGATATCACAGCTTGCTTTCTGAAAGCAGCACCAGTGCTCTGCAGGGAACATCTACTCCCAAATCTGTCATTTCCCAATCTTTGGGTGCAGAGCTTTGCCTGAGAAGATGCTTTGAAAATCCACTGAGGAGCTCGTTTGCTTCAATGGCTCCTAAATCCATGCACAGGCTTTGTGGCATCACCAGCAAACCCAGGAATGTGCTGTCTGAAGGGATGGGAGCTAGGGAGGAGTTCACCTGTTCTGCTTACCAGTGCAGTGCTCAAGATCCCCACCAGAGGGGTCTGGGGCAGAGATCAGGGGCTGGAATTAACCAACCCAGGAAGAATATACATTGGAAGAACATCATGTGGGCTTCTATTGCTCCTCAAAATTCCTGGGGTCAAAAAACCCTACAGGTTTGTACCCTGTTGTAAGCATCTGAGCAGTGGTTGTCCCCTCTGGCTCTGCTCTGCTCCAGGCTCAGCAGCCCCAGGGCTCTCAGCCTTTCCTCCTCCCAGACATGCTCCAGTGCCCTCAGCATCTTCCTAGACTCTGCTGGACTCTCTCCAGCAGTTCCTTGTCTCTCTTCAACTGGGGAGCTCAGAACTGGGCCCAGAACTCCAGCTGTGGCCTGACTAGGGCAGAGGAGAGGAGGAGGAGAACCTCCCTGACCTGCTGCTCACACTCTTCTGAATGCACCCCAGGACACCATTGACCTTCTTGGCCATGAGGGCACATTGCTGCCTCCTGGGCAACTTGTTGTCCAGCAGCACTGCCAGCTCCTTCTCTGCAGAGCTGCTTTCCAACAGGTCAATCCCTAACCTGTCCTGCTCCATGAGGTTATTCCTCCCCAGGAGCAGGTTCCTATGCTTGCACTTGTTGAGCTTTATGAGGTTCCTCTCCCCTAAATGTCACTGAGTGGTCTCCACAGCCTGACAAGGTGTCAGCCACTCACTGGATCTTTCTCTCCTTCATTTTCCCTGGCTTTACTCCTGCTTGGAAGACACAAGACACACTCTCCTGACACAAGAGGAGAACACTTACCTTTGTGGTTGAAGTCATAGATGTACTCAGGACATGGCATGGCCACCACTTTGCCTGGCACACCCTCAGGCCAGCAGACAATCCCATCCCACTCAGGAAGACAAAAGCCATCTGTAGAAGAGACACAAAGAGAACAAAGGAGTCACTTCTGACATCCAATCCATTCCAATATTCCCCAACATCCCTTCCTTCCTCCCTCCTCCATTGCACCCTCTGTCTCCTCTGGTCTACAGAACCATGTGGCATCTCCATCATCAACTTTACCAGGCTGGGACCATTGATGTGGGAACTGGGACCCAAATGTGCATCTCCAACCTCCTCCTGCTTCACTCACTTAACAGCTGAGCTAATGATCCAAGGGGGAAGGCCAATACCTTAAATTCCATTGGATAGTGCTGGAATCTAAATAAGACTCTTGTTTTTTGTTTTGTTTTGGTTTTTTTCTCCAAGTATTTCCTCTAAACCTTTGTTTTCCCCTTGGTTTATAAAAATATTAACAGTGCTGACAACTTGGCTTCTTTCTCTTGTTTGCCTTTTCTCCTGCTCATTTCCCCAGAGAGATCCATACTTGAATAATGAGAAGAAAACTGAAAGAGGGTTTCAGGAAAACAAGGGGGGAAAAAAAATCCCTGAGAGATATGCTTTAAAATAAGAAATAAAAATCCATTTTTACAACCTTTTTTTCTTTCCCCTCCACATTTATTAGGGGGGAAAAAAAAGCATTTCCACCACCTGCAAGTGTTGTTCTTTTGGCTTGTAAAAAGAACTCCCTCTCTCCTGAGACACTTAGCAATGTTTAGAAGCAAAGATAATCCAAAGGGATCCAGAGCATTCCAAAGGCTGAGGCAAAACCTATTGCAAAAGTCCTTTTCATTGGTAAAAATCCTCCAGTTTGAGGGTTCAGCTATGCTGTTTGGATTGATCCAGGTGGGGAGGTTTGGGACATGATGTTGCATGCCCTAAGTGAACTGGGAAAGCAAAACATGGATTTCTTTGGAAGAAGTAGGAGGAATCACTGATGATGGAAGCCCAAAGGAATTCAGAAACTTTGAAGGAAAGAAGTCAATCTCACAGATATCCTATATCCCAAGGGGCTTGGATGGGGATCAGTCACAGGATCCCATAAAATCCCACAATCCAGCACGGTGGGGGTTGGAAAGGAGCTCTGGAGATCATCCAGTCCAGCCCCCCTGCTAAAGCAGGATCACCCCCAGCAGCTTGCCCAGGATCAAACCCACATGGGTTTGGAATCTCTCCACACAAGGAGACTCCACAAG
Organism: Bucco capensis; assembly: GCA_013396975.1. NCBI lineage: Eukaryota > Metazoa > Chordata > Aves > Piciformes > Bucconidae > Bucco > Bucco capensis. Next base: position 48,849 of record VWZO01017541.1, read on the forward strand.
CTCTCTGGGCAGCCTGGGCCAGGGCTCTGCACCCTCACACCAAACAACTTTCTCCTCCTGCTCACATGGAACCTGCTGGCTTCCAGTGTGTGCCCATTGCTCCTTGGCCTCTCACTGGGCACCACTTTTCCTGATAATCTTCTTTTCCTCCATGTACTTTGTAGTGACTTCCAGAATGAGCTGTTCCATCAGCTCTCCAGGGCTGGAGGTCAGGCTGACTGTGCTGTCATTTCCTGACTCCTCCTTCTTGCCCTTTTTGAAGCCTGGAATGACCTACCTTGGCTTTCCTCCAGTTCTCAGATATCTCTCCTGTTCTCCAGGACCTTTCAAACATGATGGAGAGTGGCTTAGGAATAACATCAGCCAGCTCCCTCAGCACTTGTGGCTGTATCCCATGGAGGTCCATAGATTTGTGGGTGTCCAGCTTGCCTAGATGATCTCTAACCCAATCCTCCTTAAGCAAGGGAAAGTATTCCTTCCTCCAGACTTCCTCTCTTACTCCAGGGACTGGGATTCTTGAGGCCCAACCTTAGTAGTACAGACTGAAGCAAAGCTGACATTCTAGCTTCTCTATCTCCTCCATCACCAGAGCACCACCTCATTTAGCAGCAGGTCCACCTTTTCCATGCAGGATGTCTCCTGCCTCCTTTGCTTGATTTATTCCTCACCAACTTGGAGCTTGGAGGAAGTGGTGCTTGAATAATAAATAGCAGCTCCCTTGAGCCCTTCTACCTTCTGCTAGAACGTCCCTACCCTCAAGCTGCTCTTCCTGCAACCTTAGCAAGGCTACAGGACAGAGGGAAATTTGGGCTATGCCTGCTCACTGCCCAGGGTGCAGTGAGGGCTATTGTCCCCTGCCTGCTCCCCTCCTTTCGTTTCTTTGCCCTGAAGTCTCAATCCTGACTTCCCTGCAAATGCTCCACATGCATGTGGAGAGCACATTAAAGCCATCTGTGAGGCTGCTTGGCAGCTGGGTACGTGCAAACATGGCCTCGAGGTGTTTCTCCAGGGGCATGGGCCATAAATCAGCCCAACGTGTTCTGGCAGCACACGAGGCACCAAGGAGACCACAGCTGGAAGAGGCTGTGCACTTGTGGTCACTCTCTTACGGGAAGGACATTTGGTGGATGGGAAGCAGGCAGGGAGGAGCAACCCAAAAGAAAAAAAATGACCTAGTGTTTTGGGACAAGAAAGGGGGAGAGAGAGAGAGAGAGAGAGGCTTGGATGGGCAGTGCCTCTGGAGGGAGGTGCCTGGTGTTGCATTTGAGAGCTGTGCAGCTCCATGGAGAAGGAGCTGGGAGTGGTGGTGGAGAGCAAGTGTCTCTGGGTGGATTTGTGCACAGCATGTCCTGTGCCTCTGCCTGCACATAGAATCACAGAATGGATCTTTGGGTTGGAAGGGACCTCTGGAGCTCATCTAGTCCAACCCCCCTGCAGTGGCCAGGGACATCCCCAACTAGAGCAGCTTGCCCAGAGCCCTGGCAAGCCTCACCTGCAATGCCTCCAGGGATGGGAACTCAACCACCTCCCTGGGCAACCTGCTCCAGTGTTCCACCACCCTCATGGGGAGGAACTTTTTCCTAGTATCAAGTCTAAATCGACTCATCTCCAATTTAAAGCCATTGCCCCTTGTCCTTTCACTGCAGGCCTTTGCAAACAGGCCCTCTGCAGCCTTCTTAGAAGTTCCCTTTAGGTCCTGGAAAGTCACTAGTAGGTCCCCCCTCTGCATGCACATGGGAGGAGGGGAAAGGGAGAGGGAGAGGAGAGGGAGGGGAGAGCATGGAGGTTCTGCTTGTTGCTACTCAGAGACATTTGCTGGCCTGCACCCCAGTGTGTAATGGGCAAAACACCCCTTGTACTCTCAGCCCTGGAGGAACTGGAGAGGAACACATGGCTCAAGAGCTGTTTCAAGTCACAATGTGTCTCTGCTCACCCCAAGGCAGATGGGAAAGTCACAAGATATTGAGTGCCACCAGACAACTGCTAGCATGCCAGAGCTGCAGAGAGCTGCCTACCATGACATTGCCAGCCCATTTCCCATGCTGCCTGTCCACTCACTGCACTCACCACCTGGAAGATGAAACATCACCTTCAATGTCCCCTCTGCTAACACCTGCCCTGCCCCTACCAGCCTGGCTCAGCCCAGGCATCAGCATTCCAGTACCTCTAGTCCTGAAACCCTGCAGAAGCACAATAATCAAGCATTAAAACAAGTGTGGAAATCAGGTTGACCACAAGCATTGCAGTTGAGTCATCCTGGCTACTGTTTTCACCCTTTCTCCCTGTTACTTCACCTCTCTAACACATGGATCATTTATTTCTAGCATCACTCCTGAGACCTCTTCCTCCTGTGCACTGCAAGACCCCCAGAGCTGCTCAACAGACATTTCTCCATGGGATTGGAAGCCCTTGGCCCAGAAGCCTTTGGAGGCAGTGGCCAGCTGTTGGCATTTCCTATCTCTTGCTAGCTCCAATTTGGGCACAACTAGCAAGTGAAGAGCTGCAAGCCCTTGCTAGTCACCACTGGTTTGAAGGGTAGCTGGGCTAGGTGATATCTCTGGAGGGTTTCAGTGCTCTTTTGATCCATCCCAGAAGCACACTGAGAAGCCCCAGGCTTGCCCAAGGATCACTGATTGAGCCTATCTTAGTTAAAACAACAGACCATAGTCCATCCTCAAGCCCAGCACAGATCTGAACCCCACTTCATGCACACCCCTAAAGAACACTCCTGTCTCTACTACCACCTTGAAAAATGTCTCCTGGTCCATGCTGGCTGCCAGATGGTGTCCTAGGCCAAATCTGGGCTAAGAAGGGCTGGATGGTTGTTGGCAGGACAGTAATTAGGCTCAGCGTTCTCAGCCTGCATTGCTGAACCACAAGGACTGGGAGCAGGAGCATGGAGAAGATCTGGGGTGGTAGAGGACTTTAGGACAAATCCTGAATGTCTTTGTCTACCTTAGTGTCCAAGGCACCTGAGGCTACTCAGAACCTCTGAGGAGACCCTGGCAGGCTGGATGATCATGAGATGGTGCTTGAACCTTCTGGAGAGAAAATCAGGAGCAGATCCTGGTCTTAGGTGCAGGTCCTTTAGGGACAATGGAGGCATAAACTCAGATCCACAAGCCAACCCACACCCCTTAGGTAAATAGACACAGCTTCTCCACTAAAAATAAGCCTATTTGCTAGGAAAAGGGTTATTTAGCTAAAAACCAAGAGCACCTAGGTGCTCTGAGAAAGGTTTGCCCATGGTCTTTGCCTAATAGCAGCTTTGTGTGGAAACCTCCCTTCTCTCCCTCTCAGAAAATGTCCCCTCTCCTTTTCCAAACCAAGGAGAAGACAGGCTGGTAATTCAGGAGTGGAAAAAAAAAGAGATTAAAATAAAATGCTGGTTTCTGGCTGGGTATTTCACTTCATCCCCTTCCAGGCTTTCCTTTGGGGTGGCATCAGGCTGCCCACGAAGGCTGAGGTGTGAGATTTGTCTACAGAGAAGGGAAAACCTAGGGTTTCCTGTTCTTCCTTTCATGGACAGACTAAGTTGAAAGAAAAAAAGGAGGAGAAAAGAAAAAGGAGAGAAAAAAAAGGAAGCCCAAAGGCTTGTGAGGACAGGTTTGGGGTTGGGGCTTCTTGTTGTTTCAATGTTTTGGGTCTTTATCCCTCAGGCCCTTAGCCAAAAGTGGCAGATGAGCCAAACATCCTGAGAGAGGGCTGGGGTGGAGATGCTGCAGTGGCTTTCATCCCTCTCTCCCCATGGATCAGACTCCATGGCAGGTCCTCAAGGCTCAGAGGTAGCCAGGGGACAGATGACCCTGCCTGAGCTGCAGCAATGCCCTGTGGGAAAACTCAGTGAATAGGTGATCAGTGAATGAACTGGATCTGGATGAAGGGGTAGAGTGTTCCCTCAGCAGGTTTGCAGGTGATGCCAAGCTAGGAGGAGTGGCTGGCACACCAGGAGCTGTGCTGCCATCCAGAGTGACCTGGACAGGCTAGAGACATGGGCAGGGAGAAACTTAATGCAATTTAACAAGGGGAAGTGTAAGGTACTGCATCTGTGAAAAAACAAGCCCATGGATCACTACAGACTGGGAACTGATCTGTTGGAGAACAGCCCTGGGGAAAAAGCTCTAGGAGTGCTGGTGGCTAGGAGGATGCCCATGAGGCAGCAATGTGCCCTTGTGGCCAAGAGGCCAATGGCATCCTAGGATGCATGAAGAGGAGCGTGGCCAGCAGAGCCAGAGAGGTTCTTCTCCCCTCTCCTGTGCCCTGGGGAGGCCTCCCCTGGAATGCTGTGNAAGTCACCTGTGAGAATGCACTCACCAACCAGCTGGGCAAAAGAGGAGGAGGAGCCAGGAACCCATGGCACTGCAGGAGCCTCCAAGGCTGTTTTCCTCATTTCCAAACCAATCTGCAGGCTTTAGAGGGAGAGTGGTGACAAGAGGTTTGAGTTGCAGTCAAGTGGGACTGCTCCAAAAATCTTCCACCACCTTCTGTCCACCTGGATTTGAATCCTTCTAACCTCACCTTGAATTCCAGGACAAAAGGAAATGTGGTTTGTGGATTGTGCCCTTGGCTGAAGAGCAAGGAGCTGAGAATCCAACTGTTGGCTCTGCCACAGCCTCTCCTTTGAGCTGAGAGCTCAGGTGTTGGATGTCCCTTTGCACCAGCTCCCACCAATGAGGACAGCAGCTCTACCAAAGGTCCATGCCAGCTTACCTGACATCTCTAGCTAAAAAAAATCTGAAAAATAGATCAATGTGCTCCAACTTAGAATCCTAGAACAGTTGCAGCTGGAAGATACTTTGAGATCATCAGTGCAGCCTTTGTCCTAGCCCTAGCAACCTGCTAAATGATGCCCCACAATGCAACATCCTCCTGGCTCTTAAACACCTCCAGGGATGGGGACTCAAGCACCTCCCTGGGCAGCCTGTTCCAATGGCTCACAACCCTTGCAGCAAAGAAATTCCTCCTAATGTCTAGCCTGAACCTCCNGTTATTACTTCCTTCCCTTCCCTCCCTGAGAGCACCAGGAAGCTGGCTACACACCCCCTGACGGGAAGTGGAGCTGCTTGGGAGTGAGGAGAGGAGGCAGTGAGGGATAAGTCAGCTTGGGCTTTCCAAACCTCAGCCCTCCAGCAGGTCCTGCTCAAGGCAGTAGTGCTTACCCCAACACCTTTCTTTCCTGGCACTGCTCCTCTCCCTCTTGTTTGTGTGGCTGCATGATGAACCAGAGCAGGAAGCTGATCCAGCTGAAAAACAAACCTCCTCCAAAAAAGGCTCTTTTCTCAGGTCAATCAGTGGCACCATTGGCTCTGGCTCATACTTGTGTGCTGAAGGGAATCTGAAATAGCAGATGAAGTCATGCTTCTGGTGACAAGAAAAGTGGCCTCTATCTTCACACACAGCTCCTTAGCTCCTCCATCACTGAGCTCTGCTCAGCCCTTGTCAGCCACACAGGCTCCTCTCATCTCATGCTGAAGTCACTCCTTGCCTCTGTCATGCTGATGCCCTGTAGGTCCAGCTCATGCCATGCCCTTAGGAGTCCATGGGATTCCATCTTCTCCTTGTCTGAAGAGAAGAGCTCTTACTGCTGCTTCCTCAGCCCTTCCATCTGGCTGCCTGTGAGCTGGTAGCAGCACAGGGCTTCATTCAGCCTGCTTCACAGCCAGCTAGGAACTCCAAGTGTGGAGGAGAGCAGGTTTGCAGGAAGATGTCCTCAGAAGATTCCTTGGAGAAGCAGAGGCTGTCTGCAGAAGAGCACATCCCTGTTTCTCATGGCTGAGAGAGCTCCAAGAGGGAAGCATCCCTGTGTGCCCAGAGCAATGGATGCCCCTCTCAAAGTCCTCTTCTCACTCTACCCACAAGCCCTAGGACAAGACCCCAGAGCAGAGCTGGGAAAGCCACAGCTGTCTTCCCTTGTTTCACAGCAGCTCTACAGCAGCCATGGGGCCAAAGGCCTCTTCTGCTAGGACCTCTATGGCTCAGAGTTTCACCTGGAGAGATGAGACTCTCAAGTCTAAATCCCTTCCTTGGTGCCTTGGGCCAGGGATTTTAAGCAGGGGCTTTCTCCTTTCCCAAACATCCTCCACCACTGTGCTGTCTGCAGGCTTGTCCCACAGCCAGAGCTGCTCCATCAGTCCCAGGAGGACACTGACTCCACAAGCAGATCATGAGCTCAGGCAGCTGAGATTCAGCAATTGCACCAGTGCTTGTTGGTACTTCCAGACAGAGAAATTCACCATTTGCCAGGTGAAAAAGAGATATGACTTAGCCAGACTTCTCCTTCTCAGCCAGCATGGCTTTATAAAAGGCAGGACCCCAGCAGGGACACTTCCATGACATGCCTGATGGATGAGGGAAGGGTTATGGATGTGTCTAGTTGCACCTTAGGAAAGCATCTTAATTGTGAAGACTATGTTGCCCTTCCCAGGCTCTTTCTTTTGGGTCTGTAGTGAAGGAAGAGGCAATGCCATGAGTTCCTCCATCTGACTGAGAAGGACACAGAGCCAGATGCTCTTGGGTGATTAGGGCAAATAGAAAGCAGCCCCCAGTTTCCATACCATCAAAGAAGGAAAGGACTGGACCCAGCCATTCTCTACCATGAGCTCTGAAGCCTTTCTGCAAAGTGGGGAGACCTTTTCCAAACTGCAAAATCATAGAATGAAATCATGGAATGGTTTGGAAGGGTTGTTCCAAGCTCATCTAGTCCAACTCCCTGCAGCCAGCAGGGACATCTGCAACTAGAGCAGGTTGCTCAGAGCCACAAACAACCTGAGCTGGAATGGTTCCAGGGATGGGACATCTCCCACCTCTCTGGGCAACCTGGGCCAGGCTCTCACCAGTGTGAAAAAATTCATCCTCTACTCTAGTCTGGATCTCTCTTTTAGTTTCAAACCATCACCTCTTGTCCTGTCCCAACAAGTCCTGCTAAAAAGTCTCTCCCCATCTTTCTGACAGGCCCTTTAAGTACTGCAAGGCTGCAGTGAGGTCTCCCTGGAGCCTTCTCCTCTCCAGGCTGAACAAGCCCAACTCTCTCAGCCTGGCCTCACAGCACAGAGCTTCCAGCCCTCCCAGCATTGCTGTGTCCTCCTGTGTCCCTGCTCCAGCAGCTCCATGGCTCTGCTGTGCTGAGCACTCCAGAGCTGCCCCAGCCCTGCAGCTGAGGTCTCAAAAATCCTCTGTCTGTGAGCACCAACTCTTTAGCCCATCTCCAAGATGGACTGGCAACTCAGTGTGATGCTCCAGACTGAGTTTCTGGGGGTGGTTCCAGAGATGCTTTCCCTGGAGGTTCTTTCACAACATCTTCAGAAGGGATGACTTGGGAATAGTTAAATCAGAGTTCATTCTGCTTTTGGGTTAGTGAAGCTCCTGCAGACTAATTTGCTCTATCTCCCCTTGCCAGTGATGACCTTGACTCTTTGCAGCCATGGATATACTGCTGTGAGCATTGACACCATGATGATTCCTCCTCTCAGCTCCACTACTTGGGACTGGGACAGACGCTTGCTGTAGAGGATGGAGCAATGAGCCTAGGCTTTTATTGCCCAGGCAGCTCAGGATTCCGTCTTCCAATTCTAGGACTTGGGTCCCTGAGATGTCTAGACAACCATGTATCCAAGTTCTTTGTGTTCCAGTCACCTGCAGAACTAAAGGTGGCCTCAGGCACAGCACCAAGGCTCAAAACAGGCCCAAGGGCATGCTTTCATTCCTTGAGTCCTTTGCTCTCCCAAACTGACCATGGCAAAGAGCCCAAAGTCCACTTGTCAGTCACACACATCTCCTCAGCCCTACCCAGGCTGCTGCTGCTGCCACTTAGGGAGAAGAATCCCTGTGCTGAGTGTCACAAAGCAGAGGTAGGAGATGGGGGCTGAGAGCAGGAGCAGCTGGTTGCTATCAGCAGAGGCCAAGGTAGGCAGGTGGTCTGCAGCACAACAGAAGGAAATGCCTTTGCACATAGGTTTTTTCTTTTAATGAGGTGTTAATTGGGCACTGGGTGAACAGGACAAAGCAACAACAGAGGATGTGGCTTGAGGTTTTGGCTGATGTAGAGCTGGAGGCTTGGAATAAAATGAAATGAAAGCTAGGCTTTTTATGGCTCCTTGTTGTCCTTTCCAACAGGAGAAGGACACCAGGTGAGCAGGCAACTCTGCTCTGGAAACCACAGCTGGCTTTGGGGACCTTTCCCTCTGCCAAGGATGTCTCCAGGTACTCCACAGTGCTGGTTGTGGGAAAGAGAGATCTTTGAGATGCCACACTGAAGGTGGGAAGCATTCTGGCTTGTCCCCTTCTCTCAGGCATGAGGAAGAGATGGGACAGGATGCCCACCCAGGATTAGCTGGGTGGGTGCAGAGTGCCTCAGCACACAGCCCCAGTGCCAAGACTTAGCACATGTGAGAATGGTGAAAGAAGCCAGTGGGGGATGATGACTTTGCTACCCACATGAGAGCTTTCTCCCTTTTCCCTCCAGCCCTACATCTGGGAGTGATTGTGCAGCCCAAAATAGAAAGGAAGTGGAAGAAAGAAGCTGAGCTGAGCTTGAGCCCATTTGAGTGGAACATAAACTGTGTCAGAGGGAGGCAGAGAAGGGGTGTTGGAAGGACCCTTTGTTTCCCACACACCTAAGGTCTTGCTGCAAAGGAACTTGGGAGAGCTGATGGTTGGTGGAATCTCCCATGCCTTGCCTGGTGATGCTACCTCCTGTGCATTGATTGCTTGGGCTCTAAGACCATATCCATGGCTCTAACATCCTCCTGATCCCCTAGCACCTGGAGCTCTGGAGCAGGGGAAAGAGGCAACAGTGGCAAGTCGGCTTTCCAACACCTTCTGCTGAAAGATCTTGCCTAACTTGAGAACCCAGTTTCTTTGGGGACCTGCTTCCCCCCCCACGCTCTGAGCTTTGCTGATGGGAAGGGCTGAGCTTGAGCAGAGAGAGGGGGGCTCACACTCACCATGCACCTTGGGCACCTTGGCTTTCAGGTGTCGCTCACACTTAGCCTTGGCTTTCAGCAGTAGGAAGATCTGCTCCTCCTTGGTGATGACATCATCTGCATCCACCTGCAGGGATGGGGAGAAAGGAGGTTAAACCTCAGCACGTGAGGAGCAGCAAGACACTAACTTCCTAGACAGTGCAGGGGAGCTGAATGCAAAGCCTCCTCCAGCAGCCTTGCCTGAGGGAACCTCCACACCTCCTCCAAGATGCCTCATGGAGTCATCTGGGTACCTGGCAAAGGAAAACCATGCTGCCAATTGCTCACATCTCATGCACACCCAGGAGAGGAGCAACTCCTGGGCTAGCATGGCCCAGCTTGCAGGGAGGAGGCTACAGTCCAAGCAAATATTGTACCAAGGACTTATCTTCTCCCCTTCAGAACTGCCATCAACCTTCAACCTGCCATCCTGGCCTTGCATTGACTGTGCTGGTGAGACTGGGCCCTGCAGCTCTGCAATGCAAACCCTAGAGTAGATCTCCTCCATCCTGATAGATGGGGCAAGTCTAAAACTCAAGGTGTACTTCACATGGGCAAAGGAAGGAGGAGAAAACCTTGTGAAGCCAACAGTGACCTGCAGATGAGGAGGAAACCTCTTGCCAGGCTCTAGAAGCTGCCCATGGAGCTAGCTGCTCATTGCAATCCCTCTGAAGCACAGTCTGTAGAGGACATTTCATTGTAGCTCCCAACCCCTCAAACCCACTGCTCTTCAGAATTCAGGTTCCTTGCCCTAGTTTGAGTGAGTGAACTCCTTTTGGAAAGCAAGTCAGACAAGCCAGCTGAAGGCCAAGCAGTTCTCCAGCAAGCCCTGCTACGAGTGACATAATGAGGGTTAATGAAATCCAGCTTGGAAGTAAACTTGGATTCAATTTCCCAGTGGGCTCCTATGGAGAGGAACAGTGGATGTTTGAGCAGCTGCTGTGCTAATGGACATGCAGATGGGTAGCTAGATCTGATAAGGGAAAGCTGAGTAAAACAGAAGTTAGGTTTTTCATGTCCTTGGAAGAAATCCATGCTAAAAAACCCTTCAGAAGTGGGAGTTGGTTTCAAAACCACTTTAGCATCACTGCAAAACAAAGCCATCCCTCCCCAGATGTTTGGCCTGTCCACATCCTGCATTTTGACTCCTTCTTTGGAACACAAAACCTCTGGGCTGCATCCTGCTGGCCTTTTACACCTGCCCAAAGCCCTGAGTGATGGCACCAAAGCTGGGGGAGTCAGTCTGGCTTCCTAGGGGCCAGAAGAGACTGAGCTGAGGTGTTCCAAGGAATCCATCCTTTGGATGCTTAGTCCTCAGGCCCCTTTGGCCATGCTCTGGGAGCAGAGCAAGTCTCAGCCAAAGGGATAGGCACTGAATAAACAGCTTTCCATCTCAGAAAGGGAGCTAAGCCACCAAGGCCAGTGGCACATCTTGGAACTCAAGCCAGGTTTTCAGATCTCCTGAGCTCTGATGACTGGTTTCAATCTCCAAAACCTGCCAGAGTCTTAAGAAAAAAACCCCAGCTCCTCCTTCTCTCCCCAAATTGGTTTAAATGCTAAGAAGTATGTTTAGGAGGTGTCTTTTAGTGTTTCTCCTTGGCCAAGGAGGTTGAAACATGGATGTAAACACCTAGATGAACAAGGACAGAGATTTTTCACCACAACCTGGGACTTGGAGACATCTTTTCTCCAGAGAACTACACAGCCTGGCAGTGCTGCTCCCCTGCTGCTGAATAGCTCACTTCAAACACTTTAGCAAAGCTGAGCTGATGCTTCTGAAGTAATCTCCTCCTGCCCAACTCCACTTTCCACCCCTTGCTGAGAGGTAGCACTGACCCTTGAGGGTGCAGAGCCCTGGCCCAGGCTGCCCAGAGAGCTTGTGGAGTCTCCTTGTGTGGAGAGATTCCACAGGCACCTGGAGGTGATGGTGGGCAAGACCAAGTGCAGGGTCCTGCCCCTGGGTCAGAACAATCCCCACTAGCAATCCAGGCTGGGGATGAGATGATGGAGAGCAGCCCTGCAGAAAAGGCCTTGGGGTGCTGGTGGCTGAGAAGCTGGCCATGAGCAAACAGTGCACGCTGGCAGCCCAGAAGCACAATGGCATCCTGGGCTGCAGCAAGAGAAGCGTGGCCAGCAGAGCNGCTAGATAATCTCCACAGGTCTGTTCCAAACCCCCAACCATGCTGGGATTTGGTGAAACAGTTCAGTGTGTCTGCCAGGCTGAAAGCTCTCCAGGGACAGAGGATTGAGCAGGATACTGTCAGATCAGACACTGAAATGGCTCAGCCTTGGGCTCAAGGGACAGGGTGAACCATGCAGAGCTGGAAACCCTAGGGCAGCTGTGGATCTATCAGCTGCTGGAGCACTTCCAACTGCTCAATAGGGCTTTTTCCTGTGCAGCTGATTTTCTTGCTTTGGACCTTCTGACCTTCAGGCAATGCTGCTCTCTACTCATCTCCATCCTGGCTGTCAAAGGTTAAAAGAAATCCAGAAGAACATTTACTTTACAACTCAGATGCACTGATGATGTTGGACATATTTGGATCTGCCTTGGCAAAGCTTCCTCTTTGACAAACAAATCTCAACACCTGATCCAAAAATCCCCTGGGAAGGCCTTGCTGAAATCATTAGCAATTACCTGTGCCAACTTTTTGGAATCTGAATGTCCCTAGGTGGAGAAATAAGTGGCTTCATTGTCAGCAGTGCTGAGGTATGGATGGAGCTGCAGGAGCTCTGAACAGGTGAGAGCTGCTGCTGGAGCTTTGGAGGGGACTGGGAAAGAAATGGGGCTGGAGATACGGGTGTGAGAGAGGTCTGTGAGATCCAGAGGACACCAGGAAAAATGCTGTGAGGGCTGGAAGCTCTGTGCTGTGAGGCCAGGATGAGAGAGTTGGGCTTGTTCAGCATGGAGAGGAGAAGGCTCCAGGGAGACTTTCCCGCAACTCAAGTTCCTACCAGAAAGATAGGGAGAGACTTTTTGGCAGGACCTGCTGGGACAGGACAAGAGGTGATGGTTTGAAACTAAAAGAGATTTAGACTAGAGAGAGGGAAGAAATGTTTTATGCTGAGGGTGCTGAGAGCCTGGCCCAGGTTGCCCAGACAGGTGGGAGATGTCCCATGGATAGAACCATTCCAGCTCAGGTTGTTTGTGGCTCTGAGCAACCTGCTCTAGCTGCAGATGTCCCTGCTGGCTGTTGAGAGGTTAGACTAGATGATCTTGGAAGGTTCCTTCCCACCCACACCATTCCATGATTCTCTACTGAGGGCTGCAGAGAAAAGGGCTTAATCAGTCAGTTTTACAGAATTTGAGACCTGGGAGGCACAAGATGAAGAGAACAAGGTCTAGAAGAAACAGGATAATACATCAAGCAAGTAAGCAAATCACACTAGGGGATCCAAAGTAGGATTCAATAAAATAATACAGGACAAATCCCTAAATAGCTGTTAACCACTGTAGCCTGAATGCAAGAAGGTCTTGAACTGCTGAGCACCAAAAGCTGGAAGGTGGCAACCAAAAGGGCATCCTAAACTGGCAGCTGTTGGAGGTGATCTGTTAGGACAGAAGATTGGCTGAGTAAAGCTATTCCCATATTTAGCTAGAAGCCTTTTATTTTCCTAAGAAACCATTTGCCATACTGAGCATCCAGGAACATAGATGGACCTTCAGGGTCTGTTCCAGCTCAGCATGAGCTCTTCTTCATGTTCTCTGCACTTGCTGCTCATGAAAAAGCAGACTGAGATGTGCTAGAAGCTCTTCAGCCAAGCAAGTGCATCAGCTTATCTTCTACCCCAAAGCCTCTGCTTTCTGCCAACCACCTCTCATCCTGCAGAAAGGAACAACCAGCAGAACACCTACCTCCTTAGGCAACCAGACCTCCAGGACAAGCTCTACCACAGTGAAATCTTCACCCACAGTTCCCTTTATATTCACTGAGTAGTTCAAGATAGAGCTCAGCTGAAACTCATTCCATCTTCTAACCATCACCCAAATCAAAGCAGAGCACCTGTGGGGATATTTTTCTCCTCTCCTCTCCTCTCCTTCTCCTTCTCCTTCTCCTTCTCCCTCTCCCTCTCCCTCTCCCTCTCCCTCTCCCTCTCNCTCCTCTCCTCTCCTCTCTCCTTCTTTCTCTTTCTCCTTCTCTTTCTCCTCTCCCAGCTGGTGACTGCGGTAACTGCTGATGTTAGCAGCACTGAGAAGTGGATTTTAGGAGCAGAGCCTTTCCTGGCATGAGCTCTGGAGGCAAGAGAAGCATCTGAAGGACATCACCTATAGTCCCAGCCAGGTCCATCTCCCAGATCCAGCTATTTGGAAGCAGGAGGTCATGGTGTCCCTGCAGAAGTGCATCACTCCTGAAGAGCTGACAGCAAATTTCTTTCCATGAGCTCTCCCTAGCTCTCTCCAACATAAATTCCTGCACTGAGCTTCCCTGGCACCCAAGTTAGGGAAGCTGAAGGGGTGCAGATGGGCTGAGCACTACCCAAGGAGGTGCACAAGGACACCTTGGCCCTTCATCCTCACACTAGGAGCTGCTGCGAGGGATGTGAGCTCCTCCTTGGCCTCCTCACTTTTGCCATCCAACCTCATCTCCTCTTTCTCAAGGCTTTCTCACCTCTCCACTTCCCAGCACTGCTTTTTTAGCTGGGAGAACAAATCAATAAATGATTGTGGGGCAACAATCTGGGAATGCTGATGTGTTTTTCACCCTTTTGGTTCAGAGAAAGCCAAACTGCAGAGCAAGGAGAGAAGCCAAGCATGGAAGGCTGAGATGACAATGCTATCCAGAGGCTGTTAAATCACTTTGGCTTCAGCTATTTTTGATTTGATTTGATTTGATTTCATTTTTTTTCCCCTTCCCCTTGCCCCCAGAGGAGGCCATGGGGTAATTATGATAATGCTTTCTGGTATTTCCATTTCATTGGCTGATCTCCCAGCCACTAAAGTAAACCCCAAATCTCCACGGGGAGGTCATATTCATCCTTGTTTATGGGACTCATTTTCAGGAATAACACTGTCCTTTTTGTGAAACTGCCCTGGCAGCAACTCAAAAAGAGGCAAAAAAAAAAAGAGAGCTAAAGGCAAACAGATTCCTTGGTTGGGGTTGAGAGCATCAACAGCTGCTGGATGGGCCCAAGGCAAGGGGCTGCTGGGGAGCACCATCTTGGAGAGCACAAGTGCTGCTGGGAAGCAGCAGGAGGATGCAGGAAGGAGTGAAAGGAGGGAAGAAGGGAGATGGGAAAATGAAAGCATCAGTGCTGGTGATATGGAAGGAGAAGGGAAGTGAGGTCCTAAGGGTGTGGGAATAAGGTGGGATGTGAGGAAACAGCCTCAAGTTGCACCAGAGGAGGCTTAGATTGGATATGAGGTTGTCCAGGCCTGGCCCAGGCTGCCCAGGGCAGTGCTGGAGTCACCATCCCTGGAGGGATGGAAAAGCCATGGAGATGTGGTGCTGAGGGACATGGCTTAGTGGTGAGCTGGCAGTGCTGGGCAATGGTTGGACTCTATGATCTTAAAGATAAACTTGATAAGGAGAGTCACTGCCAAGGCTTGGGCTGCACACAGCCTCTGCCTTACACTTGCTCCTGGGCACACCAAGGCCACTGCTGACTCTTGTGGCCCATGCTGGGGAGCAGCAAGGCACAGGTGGCACCTGCAGGGAGGAGGGGACAGCAGAGGTGATCCTAAACTGACCAGCAAGGGATTCCATCCCATGCATGTCATGTTCAGTATCAAGCTGAGGGATCACAAGGGCCAACCACCATTCTTCCATGGCCTCTGTCTGTTCTGCCTTTGATCCCAATCCTTGAGTTCCTGAATCCAGCTCCTGAATCTACTTCCCATCTGCCACTGAGTCCAGTCTGGGATTCCCCCAGTGCCTGTCACAGCATCAGAGGTGACAGTGATGTCACTGCCATCAGGGGTTGGGTTTGATATTGGCTTTCTATCTACTTGTATCTATTTCATTTTATTGTTATTGTTTTCCTTCAAGCTGGTTTACTTTTCCTTCTCAGCCCATCACTCTGTCTCCCTCATTCCCTTTCTCTTCCCTTTAGGAAGACAGAGGGCTTCAGAGAGAGCATCTGTCACTTGTCTGGGGCCAGTTCAGCCCTGACCCTTGACACTCACCACTTGACTCTGGAAGGTGACACTCATCCCTCATCCCCTAAAAGGTTCCTTGGACTTGTGTTTGGACTGTGAGGGTCTAGCACTTCACATTTAGAGATCTGCCTGCACCTCATCAGTGCCTTGGCATGAAAACCACCCAAGAAATCACCAGCAGCAGCCCCAAACCCACTGGAGGGCAATGGGCTGCAAAAGGAGCTCCTGGAGGGAGAGCAGGGAGTGAGCTTTGTTCTGCTCTGAGGGACACAGCTGAACTGCATGGACATTATTTCCAAGGTTAGGGGGGGGAAAAAAAGTGGTTTGAAACCTCTTTCCTTTCAGGTTAAGGCTGAAAAGACTTCAAAATAAACAAAAGCCAAATGCCAGTTGGCTCAGGTGGAGATCCAGGAGCAGAAAGCAGCAGAGGCACAGGCCACTGGCAGCAGCTCAGCCCAGAAGCTGTGGAGCTGTGCTCTGCTCAGGACACTGGAGTGCAGAAAAGGATGGGTTAATTGACTTTAGCAAAGCTTTCCATACTGTCTCCCATGGTATCCTCATAGCCAACATTAAGAAGTGTGGATTGGGAGACTGTGCTGTGAGATGGATTGGGAACTGGCTGAAGGACAGAGCCCAGAGAGTTGTGGTTGGTGGAGCAGAATCTAACTGGAGACCTGTGACTAGTGGTGTGCCCCAGGGGTCAGTGCTGGGGCCAGGACTGTTCAATATATTCATCAATGATCTGGATGAAGGGGGAGAGTGTTCCCTCAGCAAGTTTGCAGATGATCCCAAGCTTGGAGCAGTGGCTGGCACACCAGGAGCTGTGCTGCCATCCAGAGTGACCTGGACAGGCTAGAGACATGGGCAGGGAGAAACTTAATGAAATTTAACAAGGGGAAGTGTAAAGTACTGCATCTGGGAAAGAACAAGCCCATGGATCAGTACAGACTGGGAACTGATCTGTTGGAGAACAGCCCTGGGGAAAAAGCTCTAGGAGTGCTGGTGGCTAGGAGGATGCCCATGAGGCAGCAATGTGCCCTTGTGGCCAAGAGGCCAATGGCATCCTAGGATGCATGAAGAGGAGCGTGGCCAGCAGAGCCAGAGAGGTTCTTCTCCCCTCTCCTGTGCCCTGGGGAGGCCTCCCCTGGAATGCTGTGTCCAGTTGTGGGCCCCTCAGCTCCAGAAGGATAGGGAGCTGCTGGAGAGAGTCCAGCACAGGGCCAGCAAGATCCTGAAAGGAGTGGAGCATGTGCCCTAGGAGGACAGGCTGAGAGAGCTGGGTCTCTTCAGCCTGGACAAGAGGAGACTGAGAGGAGACCTCAGCAATGCTTAGAAATATGTGAAGGGTGAGTGTGAGGAGGAGAGAGCCAGGCTCTGCTCCATGGCATCCAATGGTAGGACAAGAGGGAATGGGAGCAAGTTGGACCACAGGAGGTTTAGTATTAAGCTGAGGAGGAACTTGTTTGCAGTTCAGGTGCCAGAGCACTGGCCCAGGCTGCCCAGGAGGCTGTGGAGTCTCCTTGTCTGGAGCCATTGCAGAGCTGCCTGGACACATTGCTGTGTGAGCTGGTCTAGGTGCTCCTGCTCTGGCAGGGGGGTTGCACTAGGTGATCTTTCTAGGTTCCTTCCAACCCCTGACACTCTGTGATTCTGTCAGGGAGGCTGGTTCCTAGCAGGACACGCTGCACTCATGGACAGGGCAGGCCCAGGCATGACAAAAGCAGATTTGAAGCCCATCTGCTGCTGTGCTGGGACTGCTGGCAGCTGGAGATGCTTTGCCCAGTGCCTGGAAATGGTCTAGTTCCTCTTGTGGTTTTCTCTCCTGGTTCTCAAAGCTTCAGGCACTGATCTTTAGGGATTTATTGTTATTGTTTTTAAAGCCTTTCTAGGAATCCTCTCCCTGAAGGAGGGAGTAGGAGTTCAGTCTTCTCCTCCAGCACTGGGAATTCTCCTCAGAGAAGACAGATGCTTGCAGTCAGCAGGGCCAAGGTTGCAACCACTCCAACACATCTCCTTGTGACCCTCCCAGGGTGGAAAGTACTGATAAGAAATGCAGGAGGAAGATCTGGATCACATCAAGAGCTCCAGCAAAACCAAACCAAACCAAACCAACCTAACCAAAAATGCTTTTAGTGTTTATTCCTCATAGCAACAGCAAAAGTTCTGGGGGTTGTAAAGCACCATCTATGGGGGGCAAGGAGGACCCCAAGAGCCTTTCCTCAGCTCTCCCAGCTCCCCAGGAATGGGATTGTCTCCATTTCACCACTCAGCATCATTACTGCTCTGACAGTAGGTGGATCCCATCGATGCTGAAGAATGGAAGAGCCCCAGTGGAGTGTCTGAGAGCCATTTCAGGGAGCAACTAGAAGAAGGGTCAAGGAGTAAACCCCTGATGTTAAGTGGTGAGAATGAAGAACCTATTTCTAGGTAGCAATACTAGCAAGCAATGTGCCCTTGTGGCCAAGAGGCCAATGGCATCCTAGGATGCATTAAGAGGAGCGTGGCCAGCAGAGCCAGAGAGGTTCTTCTCCCCTCTCCTGTGCCCTGGGGAGGCCTCCCCTGGAATCCTGGGTCCAGTTCTGGTGCCTTTGGTGCAGGAGTGCTACCCCTTGGTGTGCAACTGCCACATCTCAGCAGTCTTCAGAGCAAAGGATCACAGAATTATTATGGCTGGAAAAGAGCTCTGAGCTCATCCAGTCCAAACATGCACCCAACACTGCCATGTCCACCCCTAAACCATGGCCCCAAGCACCACAGCTACATGTTTCTTCAGCCCCTCCAGGGATGGTGATTCCATCTCCTCCCTGAGCAGCCTGGGCCTGAGAACCCTCTGGGGGAAGAAATTCTTCCTAATTTCCAACCTGGACCTTCCCTCGTGCAACCTGAAGCCATTTCCTAAATCAGACAAAATACAGAGAAGATTTCCCTAGAGAAATACCAAATATTGTATGGACTTGGCCCACACAGAATTCTCTCTCTTTTCCTTTCAAGCTAAACCCAAAGAAGCTTTTCCTATATTTCCTGTGGAATAGGCATTAGAATATTGCCCATAACAGCATTAAATCCCCTTCAGGTGCAGCTGTAGAGGGAAACAGCTGATTCTGCCTATTTTTGGCCACAAAAGTGAGAAGAATGGCAATAGTTGTGAGTAGTGCAGAGGTGAGGCTCTCAGATATCCCCAGCAAAGCTCACTTTGCATCCCCAGCAAGCTGTGTGCATGGTGCTGGTGGCAGGGCTGCTCTGCATCTCCACACACACAAAGGGCACAGGCATCCTCTCAGCAGCTTGCCCACACAATTGGTGGAGTCTCCTTCTCTAGAGAGATTCCCAAGCCATCTGGACACAATCCTGAGTGATGTGCCCCTCAGGGACCCTGCTGGAGCAGGGAGGTTGGACTAGATGATCTCTGGTGGTCCCTTCCATCCTTATTTCCATCTCTTCTGGAATACTGTGTCCAAGTTCTGGAGTCTTCAACACAGAAAGGACGTGGAGCAGGTGCAGAGGAGGCCACAAGAATGCTCAGGGGCTGGAACACCTCTGCTCTGAGGACAGGCTGAGGGAGCTGGNTGGGGATGTCCCTGGCCACTGCAGGGGGGTTGGACTAGATGAGCTCCAGAGGTCCCTTCCAACCCAAACCAGTCTAGGATTCTATGATTCTTAACCATACCTTTGCTGGTCTAAGCTTTCTAGGTGACTACATTTGCTGCAGGTGACAGCCTTTCTGCCTCAGTTTCCCCCAGGGACAGCAAAGCTTCTCCCCTTCTCCTTGCTTTATCTCTTCTGGCTCCCTTGACCCTGTGAGTGCATGGCTGTGCCCAGCTGGCAGATGCAGAGGTGCCAGGCCAGGCCAGCTCTCAGGGCACAAGCATTCAGCTCTGTGCTGCTGTCAGGGGGAGGAGCTCTGCTTCCAATGGCAACGACAAAACAGCTCCTGCAGCCCAAGCTGCTGCTCCACAACCTTCACTTTGGAAAATGAGCAACCTTTTTTCTCAGAAAAAGACCAACTTGGTTGAATTTTCAATGCAGCTGCTCCAGGCCATGCTGGGATGGAGGGGGGTTGGGGGCTTTTTTCTTTCCCTTTCCCTTTCCCTTTCCCTTTCCCTTTCCCTTTCCCTTTCCCTTTCCCTTTCCCTTTCTNTCTCAGAAAAAGACCAACTTGGTTGAATTTTCAATGCAGCTGCTCCAGGCCATGCTGGGATGGAGGGGGGTTGGGGGCTTTTTTCTTTCCCTTTCCCTTTCCCTTTCCCTTTCCCTTTCCCTTCTTTCCCTTTCGCTCTCCCTTTTCTTTTCCCTTCTCCTTTCCTTTCTTTCTCTTTCATCTCCCTTCTCCTTTCCCTTCTCCTTTCCCTTTTCCATTTCCCTTCTCCTTTCCCTTTCACTCTTTCTTCTCCCATCTCCTTTCCTTTCCCTTCCCCTTCCTCCTCCCCTTTCCCTTTCCCTTTCCCTTCTTTCCCTTTCGCTCTCCCTTTTCTTTTCCCTTCTCCTTTCCTTTCTTTCTCTTTCATCTCCCTTCTCCTTTCCCTTCTCCTTTCCCTTTCACTCTTTCTTCTCCCATCTCCTTTCCTTTCCCTTCCCCTTCCTCCTCCCCTTTCCCTTTCCCTTTCCCTTTCCCTCCTTCCAGCCCCCCCTGTCCCACTCAGTGCTCGAGCAGACTCTCCCACTCTGGCCCCACACAGCCCATGGGTTTTGTGAAGGATATCAAGTCTTGGCAAAGCTTCCCTCCTGCAGTTGGAGACCGGGACACCACAAAGCCTCCAGGTCAGGCTAACCTGCTCCTTTCCAGAGCCTCTGTGTGCTTTTGGCTCTCTCAGTGCCAGACTTCCAGAGGGATCCAACCTCCCCAGCCAGAGACAGGCAGATGGAAGAGAGACGCAGCACTGAGCTGGCTTGGGGCCACCTGCATCTTTCTCTCCTATCTGGTGAGCTAAATTGAGCCTGCCCAGCTTTGATGTTCCTAATGAGGTTTGCTGGATGCTCCTGAGATGTTTCTGCTGCAAATGGGCAAGTCCACATCCCTCAGCCTGCTGCCCCAGCACTAGGCTTTGGGGTTGATCAGTGCCAGGTCACGTCTGCTGGTGGGATGCCACCACAGATGGACCTCAGGGAGAGGAGGAATTCCTGCCCTCTGCAGCCTGTGCCAAGGCCTGGGGGCCAGGCAGGTGTGGGCTCAATTCCATTGCCAGCAGCCACAGCTGAGAGCAGAGAAACCTCTGAGAGCTCATAGCAAAGTGGCAATGTCTGATCTGTCTGGGTGCACCTCCACCTCTCCTCCTGGCTTGGGCCATGCTGAGCCTGTGCCAATGCCTGAGAACCCTCTTGGTGAACAAATGCTTCCTGATATCTTATCTGAACATCCCCATGCACAACCTGAGGCTCAAAGGAGGTCCTGGGAGTGTGGATCTCTTCTGACTCCTAGTCCTGGGATGGAGGGAGAAAGGCTCTGCAGGAACAGAGGAAACATTCCAGCCCACAGTCAGCTTTCTGCAGATATGGCTTCCCTGTTTTGTTATCCCTGAAGGATGTTTCCCTTCATTTATGTGGCAGCCCAAGTCTTTTGGAATATTCATTCAACACATAAGACTAGGCTGGTGACTTCTGCACCTGGATAAGCACCTGCTGGAGAAGACAGTGATGGGCTGATGCTGCTTGTCAGGAGTCAGTGTGATGAGCACAGGCAGCAAAGCAGAGCTGCTCAGCCAGTCAGAGCTCCACAGGGCCTGTGGCTGCTCTGCTGGAGATGCTGACACTGGAAAGCTGCTCTTGCTGGATAGCACTCTCACAGAATCATGGAAAGCTTTGGGTTGGAAGGGACCTTTAGAGCTCATCTAGTCCACCTCCCTTACAGCCAGCAAGGACATATTACTATTGGGACCCAGACATGTCTTGCCCTCCTGGGTTTTCCCAGCTTACTCCAACACATCAGTTCTCCTCTGAGATCACAGAATCACAGAATCCTAGAATGGGCAGGTTGGAAGGGACCCTAAAGATCATCTAGTTCCAACCTCCCCACACTGAGCAGGGATGCCAATCACTAGCCCAGGTCACCCAGGGCTGCATCCAGCCTGGCCTTGAACACTGCCAGGGATGGAGCAGCCACAACCTCTCTGGGCAACCTGTGCCAGTGCCTAACCACTCTCTGGGTAAAAAACTCATAATCTCCAATCTAAATTTCCCCTCCTTCAGCTTATAACCATTCCCCCTTGTCCTATCACAGTCTGACTGCTTAAAAAGTCTCTCCCCTTCTGTCTTATAACCCCCCTTTAGGTACTGGAAAACTGCTATAAGATCCCCTGGAAGCCTTCTCTTTTCTAGGCTGAACAATCCCAACTGTCTCAGCCTGTCCTCATAGGGGAGGTTCTCCAGTCCTTTAATCATCTTTGTGGCCTCCTCTGGAGTTGCTCCAACAGCTCCACATGTTGCCATGCTCCCACTACCCACCAGTGGACACAGGCACTGAGCCACCAAGCCTATTTGCCTTGATTGGCATCCTAAATCAGGGGCTTGCTGATGCCTGGGCTTGGGTATCCTCCTTTATTGGATTCCAACATGATGCTGTTGATTTGGGATTGGTGATTTATGACAGGCAGACATTTACCTGGCTCCTTGCCCTCTTGGGGAAGAAAAAGAACATCTCCTCTCCCTCTTCTGGGGCCAAAAAGCTCTTTTATTTCTTCCAGTTTGCCAGCTGCCTCACAGAAGCCTACCCAGATGGGCTGGAGCAAGGGAGCAGGCTGGGTGTGAGGAAGCTTTTCCTAAGCCAGGCACCTGCCAGCCTTGCATTCCAGCTTGGCCAAGCAGGGCAACCAGGAGGGGAGAAATCCCTGAAGCTCAGGTAAGACTGGAAACCACCTGAAAATGTTGTGGGAAAGCTGTCACCTGAGGGTGACAGTCTGGGAGCCAGCCCTTCATCATCAGAAACTTGCAGGCTGAGGTTGCAGCTCTAATTGCATTCCCTCACCTGCAGCTCACTGGTGGGAGCTCTAAACCTGGAAGCACTTGCTGTCCTTCCCAATGTCCAGACCCTTGGCTCTGGCTGCAGCTCTTGCTTTCCACACCTCTCTTGTAACCACAAATTCCTTAGCTTGGTAAACCTCTGAAGGTTTCTCCATGCCTTAGTTTTTCTCCCTGTCGAGCTTGCTCAGAAAATCCCCTTGGTCTTTCACTGTCAGACACAAGACAGATGTCTCTGGGCACCTCTCCCTCCTAGGTGGGTCTGTTCTCAGCCCTGGATTGTGTGATGCCTTTGCTCCATGAGTCAATGCCCAGTTGACCCATCTCTGACCCAAGTAGCTGTTCCAGACTAACCATAAACAAAGGCAAGATCTAGGCTTTGGCAGATCTCCATGACAAGAAAGAGAATCATAGGACAGTTCCAGCTGGAAGAGACCTTGAAGCTCATCAGTGCAGCCTTTGTCCTAGCCCTAGCAACCTGCTAAATGATGCCTCCCAATGCAACATCCACCTGGCTCTTCAACACCTCCAGGGATGGGGACTCCAGCACCTCCCTGGGCAGCCTGTTCCAATGGCTCACAACCCTTGCAGCAAAGAAATTCCTCCTCATGTCTAGCCTGAACCTCCCCTGGGGCAATTTCCATCCATTTCCCCTTGTCCTATCACTCTCCACTAGGGAAAACAGACCAGTCCCTGCTTCTCTACAACCTCCCTTAGAGAGAGTGATGAGGTCTCCCCTCAGTCTCCTCTTTTCCAGGCTAAACAGGCCCAGATCCCTCAGTCTTTCCTCCTCAGGCTTATGTTCTAAGCCCTTTAGCAGCTTGGGAGCCTCTGTCCCCTCTCCAGCACCTCCATGTCCCTCTTGGAGTGAGGAGCCCAAAACTGGATGCAGTACTGGAGGTGAGGCCTCCCCAAAGCTGAGCAAAGGGGCAGGATCACCTCCCTGCTCCTGCTGCCAACACTGTTCCTGCTCCAGGCCAGGATGCCATTGGCCTTCTTGTCCCCCTGGGCACACTGCTGGCTCCTGTTCAGCTGTCACTCAGCACCCCTAGGTCCCTGTGTGCCTGGCAGCTCTGCAGCCACTGCTCCCCAAGCCTAGAGCACTGCTGGGGGTTGTTATGGCCAAGGGGCAGGACATATGGGGTAAGGTGGATAATCAGAAGGGAAGGGAGATGCTCTCAGTTCTAGAGATTTCTAGGACATTACAAGCACCTAGAGCTCAGATATCTGCCTTCAAGCTCTGCACTTCCTTTGAAACCAATGAGGAGTAACAAGACATTTTATAGCCATGACTGACCAACTGTGCTTTGAATGTCTACTTCTCGGTGAACCTAAATAGTGCCTCACATACACAGCCAGAGCTGGACAGGCTGAGAGCTGGGGGAGAGGAAACTCATGGACTTCAACAAGGGCAAGTATGAGGAATAACCCCATGGAGCAGGACAGGTGGAGGTTGCACTGCTGGAAAGTAGCTCCATGGAGAAGGAGCTGGGAATGCTGGTGGACCAGGTCACAGAATCACTGAATGGTGAGGGTGTTCTGCTGCTGAGGGCACAAAAAAGGATGTGAGGGCCTGGAAGCTCTGTGCTGCGAGGCCAGGCTGAGAGAGTTGGGCTTGTTCAGCCTGGAGAGGAGAAGGCTCCAGGAAGACCTCACTGCAGCCTTGCAGTACTTAAAGGTCCTGTCAGAAAGATGGGGAGAGACTTTATAGCAGGAGCTGTTTGGACAGGACAAGAGGTGATGGTTTGAAACTAAAAGAGAGATTTAGACTAGAGGGAAGGAAGGTATTTTTACACTGAGGGTGGTGAGAGCCTGTCCCAGGTTGCCCAGAGAGGTGGGAGATGTCCCATGGATGGNCACCTTGGAAGGTTCCCTGCAACTCAACTCAACCCACCCCAACCCACC
>VWZO01017542.1:0-14630 GCA_013396975.1 Bucco capensis
GAGGAGGAGGAAGCAAAGGAAGAGGAGGAGGCAGAAGAAACTCAAACTGAAGAGCAGGAAGCTGAAGACGAATGCAAAGCTGAATATGAAGCTGACAATGAAGCTGAAGAAACAGAGGAGCCAGAGGTAGATGCTGCTGGCTCTGGAAGTGACCACAATGCTGAAGGAGAAGCTGCAGAAGGAGAGGAAGAAGCTGAGCAGAAGGAAGAGGAAGCAGAGGCAGAGGTTTGTTCAGCTGAGGAGGAAAAGCACAGCGAAGAAGATGACAAATACGATGAGGAACCTAAGGGAGCCTCAGAGGCCAAAAAGGCCAGCAAGAGGCTCCAGGCCCTGAACAGAGCAGCCTTTTCCTGTTACTCTTCAGTAGGAAACTTCTCCCAACAATCCCAGAAGGGCTCTGAAGATGAGGGAGGAGAAGAAGAAGAAGAAGAAGAAGAAGAATGCCAAGATGACAATAAGCCCACGAGCAACCCTCCCAATGGAGAGGCTCAAAGTGATGGGAACAGCAAAGCCTCCCAGATGTATCCTGACAGTGAGGAAGAGCAGGAGAGAGAATCTTCATGCACTGACCCTCTGGCAGATGAGGAGCAGCCAGAGGCTGAAGGTGCAGATCCAAAGGAGACTGAACACACTGAGCCAGTTCCAGCTTCTCAAGAGAAAGAAGACTCTGATAAGATTGACCAGGATGACCTGGACTTCTAGAACTGCTTATCAACAAATGTTCTCCTTTTCTGTCTTCTTTTCTTTCTTTTGTAAGTTTCTTTTCACCACTTATTCCAGTATCTCCAGTGAGCTGAGCCATCAGGACTGGCTTTTCTTCTCAGTTAAACGTGGTAAACTTGACCTTGAACCCTGTAAGCTTGCAATGAGCTGCCCTCATTTCTAGAGGGCTAGTAAATAATCCTCCAGATGGTCTGCTTGCACCAGAAAAGTGACTGGGGGGGAAAAGGGGGGGGGTCCTCTGCTTTGTGAGACCTTCATGATGCCACATGCTGCTTGGCATCACCTCAGAGTCACTTCAGGATGACTTTCCACCTGTTGCATGCCATAGAAAGGTTGCCAAAAAGCTGGATTGCTTGCTAAAGTCTAGTCAAAGCCCACATTCATTGCTCCCTTGCCTTACCCTACCCAGAAAGGGCTGACATATCCAAGTCTTTCCACATAGGATCACAGAATCATGAAGGCTGGAAGAGACCTCTAAGCTCATCCCTCCCACCCCCATGCCACTAAGCCATGGCCCTAAGGAGAAGCTGAGCTCATTCCCTCTGGAAACCCTTAACATATCAACTCCATCCAAACCAAACCCAGCACATCCACAACCCTTTCCTTCATGCCATTGATGTCCATGCTCAGGTCCCACCTTGAGCCAGCACATCCTCCATCCAACCCCTTCCCAGCCTTTGCTATCAGACACAGGTATCATTCCCTTAGTCTGTGGAGCACTCCTGGGAGACACTCAGGTTGGAAGAGGCCTCTAAGTTCATCAAAGGCCAAGCATCTACCTAGCACCACCAGGCCACTAGAAATGGCCATGAGTGGCCACGGAGATGATTTAATCCATAAGGAGATGGACTAATGAGGACAGGAGAGGTGATGCTTGGTGGTACTGGGCACCAGAGCCAGCTCAGCTTGGCTCACTGCTGCACTTGCACTGCTTATCCCTTCAGTTCAGGTGCTTCCTGCTCTTGCAACTCCTCAAGTCCCAGCTTGGAACAATTTCAAGGTATCTCCATTCCCATCTCCACCTCTGGTCCCTTTGGACCAAAGCAGGTTTCCCATTGCAATGAACTCCTCTCCTTGCCCCTGCTCCAGCCTCTGCAAGGTCTCCCCTTGGGCACTGACTCCCAGCTGAGGCTGCTGAGGAGGATGGGGCAGGATGGGTGCCCTGAGGAGAGGGCACCATGGGTTCTGCACCCCAAAAAGCCCCATTCAGGTCTGGGGAGCAGCTGCAGTGTCAAGCCAGGAGACAGACCTTCCTCAAGTAGCTAGATATTGCTTTCCTCCATCATCCTCTCTCCCACCATGGCCCAGAGCTTCAGGGATGGAAGCAGGCAGCTGGAGAGGATCCCTCACAGCCACTTGCACTCCTTCCAAGGTCTCCATCCATTTCCCCTTGGCTGGAATGACTCAGGAGCCTGTTGGGTCTTGCAGCTTCCCTCTCCTCCCTCTTATCTGTAAGCAGCCAGCTCCAAGGCTGTCACCTTTGCACCAGATGGAGAAGATCATGCTTGTCACCACCTGGAAAGGATTTAGAGCAGAGAGGAGGAGGAGGAGAGGCGATGTGAGGCTTGCACAGCTGGAGAAGCTGTGCAGAGCTCTGGGCCATGTTGTGTCTCTGGCTGTGTCTGTTGGCTGAGATGTTTGCCTTGGCTTCACCATCTCCCTTGGGTTGGGTTTGGGGCTCTTTCTGTTTCTCTTCAGTGAAAGAGGATGAAGAACATGGTGACCAAGAAAGGGCAAACCACTGAGGTGCTTGCTCTTTGGAGCTGTGTGCAGGCACACACTGCTGTGCCCAAGGCAGAGCTCTAATCCTCCTCTCCTGCTGGGAAGGGGGGGATGTGGGGGGGCTTTGCTGACCTAGCACCATATTTAGCTCCAGCCACTGGACAGGAAGGGCTGGTTTGCTGCTATTCCTGGCCCTCAGGCTGCTCTCCAGTAGGTCTCTTCTGGAGGACAGGGAGAGTTTGCCAGCTTGCTGTCTGTGTGTCCTGCAAACTCCCTCTTTGCTTTCATGGGCACGTGGAGAACTTGCAGGACAAGGCTGGCAGGTGGCAGGAAGAGGTGCTCCTCCTCACACAGGGTTAGGAATGGGATGGAGAAACTTCAAATCCATGCACACCTCAAGCTCCCAAATCAGCCTCTTTCTCTTTTCTGTCCTCTCTCCTCTCTTTCTCTTCTCTCTCCTCTCTTGTCCTCTCTCCTCTCTCGTCCTCTCTCCTCTCCCTCTCCTCGTTTCTCTTCTCCTCTCTCTCTCCTCTCTCATCCTCTCTCCTCTCCCTCTCCCTCTCCTCGTTTCTCTTCTCTTTCCTCTTCTCCTCTCCCCTCTCTCTCCTCTCCTCGTTTCTCTTCTCCTCTCCCCTTCCCTCTCTCTTCTCCTCTCCCCTCCCCTCCCCTCTCTCCCAGGGCTCTTGCCCACGCTGAACTGCAAGGATTTAGTTACATCAGATGCCTCTTTGGAGCTGTCAGCTAGTCACAGCAAGGTTCCTCATCTAATCTCCTCAGGTTTCACCTTCCTGTGACATCCCTTGAGCAAGGGAAAGAGGCTTGGGCACCTCTGGCTGCTCCCCAGGCTCCCATCCCCTGTGGGGAGTGCTGCTGCTGGAGGGGAAGGGCAGGAGATGGGAAGAAGCTGAGAGCTAGGTCTTGGAAGAGCTTCTGTTTTACATGGATGGTATCATCAGACAATGGTTTGGGTGGGAAGAGACCTTTCAAAGTCATCTTAGTCCAAAGCCTCCTGCAGTCATCCAGGGACATCTGCAGCTAGAGCAGATTGCTCAGAGCCCTATCCAGCCTGACCTGGAATGGGTGCAGGGATCATCCATGGAAAGAGTGCCACCAGCACCTTTCAGCCAGGGCCATTAGCAGAGGAACTAAAATCTTGAGGTGAGGCCAAGATCTTCCATCAATGAGGAGAAGGTTGTCTTTCAGCTCTCCACCATGAGAGAGCTGAATGGAAGAGTAAGCTTGAGGAGCATCAGGGTGGCTCTGGATCAACTCTGCTACCCCATGGAGATTGTAGGTTCAAGCTGGAGCCTCCTGCAAGCTAGGAGAGAAGGGCTAGCTGCTCAAGAGGCAAGAGGGGACTTCTTTCTCCTCCTCCTGCTGCAAGGGACACGTTGGCATCTTCTGAATACACGCACTGGAGCAATCTCCAAAGCCAAGCAGGTAAGGACTTGCTCAGGTGGTGGATCTCAGCAGGGTTTAGAGGTGAGTAAGCTCCTCACTGATCATCACTGGGGAGACTTAGGCAGCTCCAAACGTGCCCAAAATGGGGCAATTCCTCTGCTGGGACAACTGGACTCTAGAAGCATGGTGGCAGGGAAGAAAGAGCAACACAAGGAGAGGGAGCAATGTGCCCAGCAATGCAATGCAACACTAGCAAAGCAGCTGGGGATCAGCTGCAAGAGGAAGGCTTCACTTTGATCTATGGTGCCAGGCACATTATTAATGATTTGCTGGGGTTTTTTTACCTCTAAACTCTTGGGGTGGATTATTTATGCTGTCAGCAGAGTGCTCCTATGATCTATGGAAGGGGCAGTAATGGGGAGCTGCTCCTGGCCTCTGTTTCCAGCCTTTAATGAGCCTTGCATTCTGCACTCAGCACAAGGGATGTGTTCTGCTTCAAGCACAAGGCAAAGAAAGAAGAAAACCAACTCCTCCCTCACTACAAATCTTCTCCAGGCCTTTCCAGCCTGAAGGAAATGAGAGGCACTGCAGCTTGGCACAGGCCAGGAGATTGATTGGCCCTGGAAAAGGATGAATTACAGAAGGATTTGTGGTTGGAAGAGACCTTTCAGATCACCAAGCCCAACTGTTAAGCAGACTGCCATGTCCACCACTAACCCATGGCCCTCAGCTCCACATCTCCAGGGCTTTTCAAGCCCTCCAGGGATGGAGACTCCACAGTGTCCTGGGCAGCCTGGCATAGGGATTGACAACTCTTTCCAGGAAGACATTGTTCCTAATGTCCAACCTGAATTTCCCTGGCACAACTTGAGGTCATTTCCTCTTCTCCTAACTCTTACTACCTGGGAGAAGAGCCCAACCCTCACCTGGCTCCAAGCTCCTTGCAGGGAGTTGCAGAGAGTGAGAAGGTCTCCCCTGAGCCTCCTCTTCTCCAGTTCCTCAGCTGCTCCTCAGCACACTTGTGTTCTAGACCCTTCCCCAGCTTCCTTGCCCTGCTCTGCACACACTCCAGCACCTCCATGTCCTTCTGGGAGTGAGGAGCCCAAAGCTGAGCCCAGGCTTGGAGCTGTGTCCTCCCCAGTGCCCAGGCCAGGAGGACAATCCCTGCCCTAGTGCTGCTGCTCCAAGCCAGGATGCTGTTGGCTTTCTTGGCACTCTGCTGGATCATCTCCAGCTGCTCTTGACCACTAGCAAGAGCTCACCATGAACCCTGGTGGAAAGAAAGAGCTCAACATCAACCTAAGCTGATAAAGCAAGAACACAAGCTTGCTCCCAGCTTGCTGTCTAAGCAACCTTTGCCATTTCAGCCTGGAGCAGTTATTCAACCTCCCCAGCTCAAAAGAACCCAGGAGCTGCTGCAAGTCACTTTGGTTTCTCTCCTTGGACCATTTAGCCCAATTGAGAAGCTCTGAGGCTCATTTTTCAGTTTCAATCCATGATGCCTTGCTTGGGGATGATAGAATACTCTCCATCCCCTCTCTGTCCTGGAATAAGCCATGCTCAGTCAATAGCCCATCAGGGTGACAGCTCCCAAATCCCATTGGAAGCCGTGATGGATTGGCTCAGGGTGAGATTTCATCCATCTCCTGCTTTCAGAGGGGAGCTGACACAAATAATTGGTGTCACCTCTGCTGGGCTGGTGCCAAATGCTGACAAAGCAGTTCCTCAGCACGGGATTGGGATGCTGGGCAAGAGGGAAGTGTCCTCATGGCAGGGAGCTTCAGAGGCATGGAGGTCTCTTGGATGGGGTTAGGAGACTGCAAGACTGGTGTGCAGGTCTGGAAAAGTGGCTAAAACTCACCCTTGAGAGCTCAGGAGTTGAAGAGAAACATCCTCAGGCTCTTATCCCTCTCTTCACCAACCCTTCCTGCTCTGCTGGAAGATCTCCAGGATGCTGCCATGGGACAACATGGTGACATGGGTGCTAGGTGCTGGCTGGGTGCTCTGGAAGGCTCCAAGCCTAAACCCATGCTGTGATTCAGGAGTGGAGATGATCCACATGGGAAGATCTTCTCTCTCTTGACAGCTCCCTGCCAGGAGCTTGGAGCCAGGTGGAGCTTGGTCTCTTCTCCCAAGTAGTAAGGAATAGGAAATGAGCTCAAGTTGCACCAGGGGAGCTTTAGATTAGATGTTAGGAAGAATTCCTTCCCTGCAAGAATTGGGAGGCATTGGAAGATGCTGCCCAGGGCAGTGCTGGAGTCTCCATCCCTTGGATCCTGTCTGCAGGGGCTGGCAAGGACAATAGCACTGCCATGGGGCACTAGGGAAAGAAACTTGGGCCAAGCACCCAATGGAAGGGGAAGCACCCAAGGAATCCTTGGCTGGGGATGGATTTGCTGTTCCAGCTCTGCCCTAGCCTTAGGAGACACAAGGGCTGGGAGTTGGATGCCATCTGCTGACAAGAGGATAAATAGGAGAGTGTCCATGTTCTCCGTGATGCTGGAATCCCCTGCCAGGAGTGCATCCTAGTTCTCCTTAATGCTGGAATTCCCAGCCAGAAGGAATAGATCCTATTTCCTCCTAATCAGAGAATTCTCTGCCAGGAACACATCCTATTTCTCCTGAATGCTGGAATTCCCAGCCAGGAACATATCCTATTTCTCCTGAATGCTGGAATTCCCAGCCAGAAGTGCATCCTATCTCCCCTTAATATTAGAATTCCTAGCCAAAAGGAATATATCCTATTTCTCCTCAATGCTGGAATTCCCAGCCAGGAATATATCCTATTTCTCCTTGATGCTGGAATCCCCAGCTAGGAGTGCATCCTGTCTCCCCTTAAAGCTAGAATTCCTAGCCAGAAGGAATATATCTTATTTCTCCTTGCTGCTGGAATTGCCAGGCAGGAGTGGATCCTGTTTCTCCTTGCTGCTGGAATTGCCAGGCAGGAGTGGATCCTGTTTCTCCTTGCTGCTGGAATTGCCAGGCAGGAGTGGATCCTGTTTGTCCTTGCTGCTGGAATTGCCAGGCAGGAGTGGATCCTGTTTCTCCTTGCTGCTGGAATTGCCAGGCAGGAGTGGATCCTGTTTCTCCTTGCTGCTGGAATTGCCAGGCAGCCCTGCTCTTGCTGGCTGCTAACAGTTCTGCTCTCGGATGAGCAGGACACAAGCACAACACAGCTCCTCTAGGCCCAGGACAGAGGTGTCCTTGGATCAAAGCATCCAGAGGGATTAGGGAGGTCTCAGGTGCCAATTCCTCAAGCAGTGCTGGAACTCTACGACTCCTCAAATCATTTTGGTTGGAAAAGATCTTGAAGGTGATGGATTGCAAAGGTTAAGCCACCTCTGCCAAGTCCAGCACTTCAGAGCAACATCTCCTCAGCTGGCCACACTGCTGCCTCCTCTCCAGCTGCTGGGGACCAAAGGGACAACCACTTCCCAAGGGAGCAGAGGCAGACACAGCTTCCTAACAGCTTCCCTTCACTTGGAAGCTGGATGCTGGGATGCTGAGCCTTGAGCAGTGACTAACCCACCCTCGTCCTGCTCTCCTCCACATCCCACCTGCAAGCTGACCATGGGAGCATCTCTCCAAGCTCCCAAGCCCTGATGGAAAAGCATCAAGTGTTGGGAAGTATTTCATCTTGACAACCCAACTACCACCTTCCCTGTGCCTTTAGACACAAGAAACAAGAGGCACATGTGTATCCATCTGTGCCTGAGAAGGAACAATAGAAGCTTGAAGCTGTGGAGTTAGCCAAGCACAGGAGAGTGGTTAGAATGGATAGAGAAGAGGTTTTTCCCCTCTGTTTTGGAAAAGATTGTGCAGCCAGGAGCATACAGCAAGACAGCAGGCAGCTTCCTGAGAGGAAGAGAGGCAAGCAGCTGCCAGCCAGCAAGCTGCCAGGCCCTGAAAACCCAACGTGACAAACAAGGATTTCCCACAGCAAGGACAAGAACTGCCCCTCCAGAAAGGAATAGGAGGTGGAAAGAGCCTCAGGGCACCGTTATCCCAGGGCATTTCCTTTCTGCAGCAGAGCATCTCATCCTGCTTGCCTGTCCTTTCCCCTCAGGCAGGGCTCAGGGGAGGAGCTGGCTGCTTGACATCACTTTCTCCTAAGGGCTTTGTAGTTCAGAGGTGAATGAAGCTCAGCTGAGAGCTGAGCACTCTGCTCTGGCTTTCCCTTCCTCCTAGCCACGTATGGCCCTTGCCTTTCCATGCATGATCCTCACCTTTCCACGTATGGC
Organism: Bucco capensis; assembly: GCA_013396975.1. Classification (NCBI taxonomy): domain Eukaryota; kingdom Metazoa; phylum Chordata; class Aves; order Piciformes; family Bucconidae; genus Bucco; species Bucco capensis. Next base: position 8,088 of record VWZO01017542.1, read on the forward strand.
CCTTGCCTTTCCATGCATGATCCTCACCTTTCCACGTATGGCCCTTGCCTTTCCATGCATGATCCTCACCTTTCCACGTATGGCCCTTGCCTTTCCATGCATGATCCTCACCTTTCCACGTATGGCCCTTGCCTTTCCATGCATGATCCTCACCTTTCCACGTATGGCCCTTGCCTTTCCATGCATGATCCTCACCTTTCCACGTATGGCCCTTGCCTTTCCATGCATGATCCTCACCTTTCCACGTATGGCCCTTGCCTTTCCATGCATGATCCTCACCTTTCCACGTATGGCCCTTGCCTTTCCATGCATGATCCTCACCTTTCCACGTATGGCCCTTGCCTTTCCATGCATGATCCTCACCTTTCCACGTATGGCCCTTGCCTTTCCATGCATGATCCTCACCTTTCCACGTATGGCCCTTGCCTTTCCATGCATGATCCTCACCTTTCCACGTATGGCCCTTGCCTTTCCATGCATGATCCTCACCTTTCCACGTATGGCCCTTGCCTTTCCATGCATGATCCTCACCTTTCCACGTATGGCCCTTGCCTTTCCATGCATGATCCTCACCTTTCCATGCCACAGCTGCTGAACTCATCTAGCCTGGCCCCAAAATCACCTCCTCCAGGTGAATTCAAACCCAGAAGGCACACAGAAAAGAGTGGGAAGCTCTCCCCACCCCTGCCTTCCCCTTGGCAATGGATGCTGGAGCTGCCTTTTGGCTGTTTCCCCCTCTCTCTGCTTCCAGAGGGCTCTAGGCTCCTCTCTGCTCAGGCTGCAGGGGAAAAGGCAGAGAATGCTCTTTATCCATCAAATAGGAGTAGGGTGCAGGCTTTTCCCCACCTGAGTGTGACTGCCAAAGAAAAGATGGAACCTCCTGGGTTCTAGTTTGTGCCCAGGAATCTTCTTGACCTCAGTGGTGTGCTAGCCCCTTCCTACCTCTAAGTTCTGGCCAGGCCTCACCCCAAGAGCTTGGAGAAGCTTGGCCTTGACCTTGGGGCATCACCACCAGCTTGAGAGTGGTCAAGGAGACCAATTCCCCTTCCCTCAGCTCAACTGAACTCTGGCTTTACAAACAATCCAAAGCCACCCCCTAAAAGCAAGGCCTTTGGCAGGCTAGGGCTGCCCCAAAGGCTGCATGAATAGAAGCTGCAGAGGAAGCACCTGCTGCTCCAGGAAATCCAGGACAACTTTTATTATCCTTTTTCACAGGTCTATTCAGGACTCCATTAGGGGTTTCCTCTTTCCTTTTCTGGTACTTCACACTCATTCAAACAACAACAAAACATCTTGTGTTTGGGAAGGAGAAGCCCAGAGAACAGAGCTGGAGCTTAGCAAGGTGCTGGCCAAAGAGCTTTATTTTTAACCTGACTGACTCCCTTGCCACTCAAGTTCTCAAAGCAAAAGCTTTGCAATTGTTTTGGGAGAGAGTTTTCCTCTCTTGGATGGGGCACAAGGGCAGATCCTGCCTGCTCTGGGTCAGCAGAGAGTGCCTCTCAAGGAATGAGGAGATGGAGCTCAGTGATGGGGAAGAAATGGAAGAGAGCAGGGCCAGGGTTGGGTTCCAAACACATCTAGATGGGGTTTGGGGCCAGGGTGGTGATAGACTGATGGTTAGACTTGAGCATCTCAAAGGTCTCTTCCAACCTTCCTGATTCCATGCCTCCTAAACCAGCAAAGTGCTAGAAAGCTTCCTGCCCAGGAGGGGTTGACCACAGCTGGCGGTTCCCAAAAAGAGCAAGGAAAATCCCCTCCAGCTGCTGGAAAGCCATGCAAAGAGCACCTTTGGGGCTGGCTCCTGAGAGCATTTGAGCCAGGGACCAGGTTACCCTCAGGAGTTTGCTTCTCAAACACAGCTGCTCAGCTGAACATCTTGCAGGTACAGAGGAGCTAGAGGCTGAAGGACTTGCAAACAACCTGAGGGCAACCCAGGAGGCACTTGGCAAGCAGTCTGTTTGCTCCAGGAGGTCATGGTGCACCTGGGACCTGCTCCTGGAGTGCCTGGGAAGGTTCTGCACGAGGCTGAGGTGGCACTGGCACCTCTGGGGAGCAAATCTACTGAATGCAGGGAACTTTATTTCCTTTCCATGCACACCAAGCCTTTCCCCCTTCTCCTCAGGAGTTAGCTTCTTGGATTTCAATGTCCTTTTCCATCCCTTTGCCTCCACCCCAGCAGGAGGTCACAGCCCTGAGTGTAGCTTGGTGCTGAACAAGAGGAGCAAGTTGTTTGGGCTGAGGGTGCAGAGCCCTGGCCCAGGCTGCCCAGAGAGCTTGGGGAGTCTCCTGGAGTGCAGAGATTGCAAGGGCAGCTGGAGGGGATGCTGGGCAAGCTGCTGGGGCTGAGCCTGCTGGAGCAGGGGATGCACTGAGTCATCCCCAGAGCTCCCTTCCTATCCCTACCATCCTCTGATTCCATGCTGTTCCCTCCAGTCACCCACCAACCTCCACAGAGCCCTCCCAGCCTGTCTCAGCTCTCTCTGCCATCCACTGCTCCAAGTTCAAAGTCATCCTCCTTGCCTCCAGAGCTCTGCAGGCAGCAGGCTGCCCCTTTCCTGCTCATTCTTCCTTCTTCCTTCCTCACATACAAGTGGTCAATGCCCTCCCTGAGCACAGAGCTGCTGACAACATCACTTTGGGATGGAAAGAGGTGACAAGGAAACAAGCACCAACCCCTGCTGGGGGATTGGGGCAAGTGGGGTTGGCTTGAGGAAGAGCAAAAAGCAACAGAAAAATGCATAATAATGCTAATAACCATAAAGTGCTGTTTATTTATCCCATTGTTTGCAGGAATGGTGAAAGAGGGCAGCATGGAACCAAGGGAATCCCTGGGAAGAGGCAGTCCCCAGCAGGTGTTCAATGCCATTGTTAGCAGCACTGGGCTATAGCTGTGCCAGCTTTGGAGGGTTCCTTAGAGGCAATTAGACAGAACCAGCATGGAACAGTAGGGCTTGGAAGGGACCTCTGCAGATCAGCTACTCCAAGAGCAGGAGAACCTCGAGCAGGTTGCCTGAGAGATGTTCAAGTTGGCCTCAGGAGGGCTGAGGAAGAGCATCTGGTGGGATGAAGATGTTGAAGGAATAGGTGCATCCAAGCAGCAAGCATCCTGCAGCAGCTTCCTCTCTGCTGGCCAGGAGCAGCTGTGGGACTGCAGGCTCATCCTGGCTCTGAGGGAACAGGGAAGATGTGCCTGGTAAGGAGCAGGAGACTGAGGTTTTGCTGGAATGCCTGGGGATGTTCCCTGAGCAGAGGAAAGGGGACACAGAGGTTCTGAGGCCTATGGGTCAGGTCTGTGTGGCTCTTGGGCAGAGGAGTGAGGTGCAGTGATGCCTCAGCAGATGCCACAGAGCTGAGGGAGGGATAGCATGGCACCTAGAGACATCCAAGTGTGCCCCCAGCTTCCCCAAGGCCAAGGTTTTGCTCCAGGGTCAGAATCAACCCAGGCTGGGGATGAAGGAATGGAGAGGAGCTCTCTGGAGAGGCACTGGTGGCTGCCAAGCCTCTGCAGGACTGCTCTCCATCCTTCATCCCCAGCCTGGAGTGCTCCCAAGGGATTGTCCTGCCCCTTGGCCTTGGGGAAGCTCAGGAGCTGCTCTGTGGCATCTGCTGAGGCATCACTGCACCTCACTCCTCTTCTCTGCCCAAGAGCCACACACACCTCACCACCTCTGTGTCCCCTTTCCTCTGCTCAGGGAACATCCCCAGGCATTCCAGCAAAACCTCAGTCTCCTGCTCCTTACCAGGCACATCTTCCCTGTTCCCTCAGAGCCAGGATGAGCCTGCAGTCCCACAGCTGCTCCTGGCCAGCAGAGAGGAAGCTGCTGCAGGATGCTTGCTGCTTGGCTGTCTGCAGGAGGCAAGCTCAGAGCCCCTGGCAGTGTTCTGGCAGCTGAAGCAAGAGCTGTTTGGAGGGAGGGGGAGCAAGGGGAGGACAGAGGCATTTCCCTGGCCTAGGAAGCATGTTTAGGTGATAACTGAAGCAGAGGAGTTCACTGCTGGTGGCCAAGCTCTCTTGCAGCACATCACCTGATGGTTGGACCCAGACATCTCCACCCTCCAGCAGCAAAAGTCTCTCCCAGGAAAAGAAACTCCTTGAGCCATCTACTCACCTTCTCCAGTGAAGTGAGCTGCTCAGCTGCTGTGAGGCAAGGGCTGGATGTTGTCCCCTTGCAGTTCTCCAAGGTTTTCAGTGCAGAGCTTCCTCCCAAGTGCTTCATGGGGTGGGAATTAGCTGCTAGGACATAGCCAGAGGGTGTTGGGAAATAGCTTTGTGCTCCAAACTAAGAACCTTTCCCTGAGAGATCCCTGCTGGGCCCAGTGCTCTTGAATGATGCTCTGGATGATGGGCTCCAGGTGAAGTGTGCTGATGATACCCAGCTGAGTGGGGAAAGGGAGGTTTCCTCTGCAGGAAAACCTGGAGGAATGAGGGATAACAAGAAGCTGGTGAAGTTCAGCAAGGACAAAGCTAAGGTCTTGCACCTGGGAGAACATCATGCAGGAGTACAGCATGGGCTGGGAGCAGCTCTGTGGAAAGGGATTTGGTGGTCCTGGTGGAGAACAAGAAGCTCAGGAGGAGTGAGCAAGGTGCAGCTGTGACAAACAAGCCCCAGGATGCTGGGCTCCATCAGCAAAGGCATCACCAGCAGACATGGAGAAGTCATTACCCCACCCTACTTAGCCCTGCTCAGGCCACAGCTGAGTTCCTGGGCTCAGTTTTGGTCCCTGCTGTCCAAAACAGAGGTGGACAGGCTGGAGAGGATCCAGAGAAGGACCACAAAGACTGGGATGCTGCCAGGATGAGAGGAAAGGCAGGAGGCAAACCCAAGGGGAAGGGGAGCTCCTGGTGAACAGCAAGGGCAGCCCCAGATTGGGGTAGAAGCTCACAGGCAGGACCCACAAGTGTTATCCTAGCATGGATGAGGCCAGGAGAGCCAAGCCAGGTAGATATGGACCTGGCAGCTGGGCTCACACCTGCAGGTGTGTGGCTGCTTGACTCAGTGCTCTGTGGCAACTCCTGGGAAGCAAGGCATGAGGTGGAGAGGCTTTGTGTCCTCAGGAGCTCCAGGGGACTTGTTTCAGCTCCCTCATCCCACCTTGGAAAAGGAGTTTGCTGAGGTGTGGGCTCAGTAAGCAGCAGGTCCCACATCTCCATGCCTTGGCCCTTCCATCCTACCAGTTGCCAGCCTGAGGCTTTGGAGAATACAATGGAGATGGAGAGAGGAAGGAATCAAGTTTCACCTTTGATTCTTTTATCCCCAAAACAATGTGTGGTGGGGGAAAAAAAAACCCAACAAACAAAACAAACCATAAAGGAGGAGAAGAAGTTGTGAATGGCAGAAGGAACAATAATATCAGCTCCCTCCCTCCCCATCCCATCCCTTCCCTCCTCCCTCTCTGCTCCATTCAGGAGACCAACAATCAGCAAGGTCACTTGCTCCATTCAGCTTGGGGTGGAAACAAAGCCTCACAATCCAATCCCCCCACCAGGGCCCTGCTTTTTTCCCCTCTAAGAATAGATGTCCCCCCTCTTCCCCCTCCCCCCCTTTCCCTTGCCTTCTCCTCTCCCATCAACCTGGAGTGCTTGGCCAGAGGCCTCCTGCTTCCTCCTGCCTGTGGGAACCTCCACTTCCCTGGGCCACAGCTGCACAGATGGCCCCAGCTTCTCCTGGGGACACTCAGGCTCCTCCTGAGGCACAGGGACAAGAGAACAACAACAACAGCAACCCCAAAACATGACAATCATCCAGGGAGAAACAATAGTGGGATCTGCATCCCTCCCTGGGGAGCAGCTCCCAAAAGCTTGGAGTTGGCTTCCTTTCTTCGCAGGGTTTGTTGCTGGCTCTGTGGCCAAAGAGGACTCTGGGGGGGTGTGGAGGGATAATGGGAAGGCCCAGGGCTTGTGCATGCAAGTGAGGAGCAGGATCAAGCCTAGGATGAGGTCCCTGCAGTAGGGGAGGTGGTGAGGGCTCACAGGGTCACACAACACTTGGGGTGGCAAGGAAGCTTTTGGGCCTCTGAGCCCTCCTGGAGGAAGATGAGTTGAACATTTCCTCCTGGTTAGGGTCAGTTCAGGCTGGGCTCATGCCAGAAGACAGGCTTGGGAAGCTCTGAGACCTTCCCCACTCACACTTACACTCCACAAAAACACTTGGACCTGATCTGGCTAAGAGGAGAGAGAGCTGGAGTAGAAGATCAGATTTCCAGCATGACAATAAGCATCCTCTGGCTGATGCCACAGCAACACGAGAAGATCTCCAGCCTTGGATAAGGCTAATCCAACTAGTAGACTAAAAATTGGCTTTGTGGCATCCTGTGCAGGGCTTAAAAAAAAAAAGACGCCAAAGAGGAGGTTAAAAAGGGAGTTTCTGCCATCTAGAGGTCATGGGTTTCAATCACCATGGAATCACAGCATTGTTGAAGGCACAGGGAGGTGATTGTCCCCTCTGCTCCACTCTGGGAGATCTCACCAGGAGTACTGGGTCCAGCTCTGGAGCCCCCAGGACAAGAAAGAGCTGGAGGGGCTGGAAGGTGTCCAGAGCAGGG
>VWZO01017542.1:14745-47645 GCA_013396975.1 Bucco capensis
CCAGGAGACCTTCTTGTGGCCTGCCAGGACCTGCAAGAGGGCTGGGGAAGGACTTGTTAGGCTGTCAGGTAGCTTTTATTTATTTTTTAGCTTTTATTGGTCTTGTTGCAAGGGGTGACAAGCCCCTTCTTCTGCATCCACTAGCCAGGCAGCCATGGGGAATGGATGTGGAGCAATTTCCCTCGGAGCTAATAATAATTAAGCGTTATTTTCTGCTCAGATCACACAGAAAATGAAGCCTGGCCTTTTTATGCCAGGATGGCGTTGCATTAGCTTAAGGCAGAAGAATTAATTCTTATTTACCAGGCTTCTCCACCAGCATCCAGGTAATTAAAAGCAATTTGGGAGGTTCTGTCCCATTGCCCAGCCACCGAGCCTCAGCCTTGCTGCAAGCTGCAGGTGCTGCACACAGACACCTTGCTGCTTGCCTCCTTCCCCAGCTTGCCAAGAAAAGCCAATTCCTTCTGAAGAGCACCATGCATCTTCTGGAAGGAGCCATGAATCCTAGAATTGGCAGGGTTGGAAAGGACCTCTAAGGGACCTCACCTGGCACTAGAGCAGCTTGCTCCCAGCCCCAACACTGCCAGGGCTGGGGCTGCCACCACCTCTCTGGGCAACCTGGCACAGTGGCTCAGCACCCTCCTGGGCAACAACTTCTGCCTAACAGCCNGCAACAGAAGTTCCTCCCCACGAGGGTGGTGGAACACTGGCCCAGGTTGCCCAGGGAGGTGGTTGAGTTGCCATCCCTGGAGGCATTGCAGGTGAGGCTTGCCAGGGCTCTGGGCAAGCTGCTCTAGTTGGGGATGTCCCTGGCCACTGCAGGGGGGTTGCACTAGATGAGCTCCAGAGCTCCCTTCCAACCCTAACCACTCTAGGATTCTAAGATGAACACATCCCTCTCAGCAAGCTCAGCTTCTGCTGGGCTCCTTGTGAGCCCAAAGCAAGAAGGCTTTGGTGCAAAGGGCAATTGGGAGAGCTGGGGCCAGGCAGCAGCACGAGGTTGATCTCTGGAGGCACAGAAGCAGAGCAGCTAAGGAGAAATGCTGCCAGGCTGCAGGGTGACTTGGCTGTCTCTAAGAGCTTGTTACCTCCTTCCTCAGGCCTAGGAAATCAGATGGAAGTGCTGGTTTCCTTGGCAGTGAGCAGGAGAACAATGGAGTGGCACAACAGATGAAGGACAGGAGAGCAGTCACCACAGCAACTGGGGACATCTCCAGCAAGAGCCTAACAGACCTGACTTAGGCTCTAAATGGAGGGCAAACTGGGCCTGTCCTCCTTGGAGCAGTGGGGCTGCAGGCAAGAAATGGCTTCAAGGTGCAGCAGGGGAGGTTTAGCTTGGATATAAGGAGGAATTTCTTCACTCAAAGAGTTGTGAAGACTTGGCCCAGGCTGCCCAGGGAGCTGCTGGAGTCTCCATCCCTGCAGGGGTTAACAAACATCTAGCTGCTCTCCTCAGGGCCATGGCTTAGTGGATCATGGCAGTGCTAGGGATGCTTGGATTGATGAGCTTAGAGCTCTCTGCCAACCGTGGTGATTCTGTGAAGAGATGTTCCCCTTGCACCAAGACACCACAGAAGCTCTTTGTCCTAGGATACTCCATAGCATGTATCACCCCTAAGGATCCCAAATCCATACAGGACAACCTCTGTATCCTGTCCATCCTTGGGCTGTGGTTTTCACTCTCCACTCCAACAACTCCATCAGGAACAAGAAGATTTTTTCCCCCTTTCTGGCTCTCCATGCACTGGGGCAGAGATTCCCTGGCCTTAGGTTTCCTCATCACTTCCCCTAAGGAGCTCTGGGCTTGCTGGGGACTCCACAAGCTGTTGCTTGTCCAAATCATTAATCATAGGAATAATTATGTTCCAGTGAGGCCAAGAGGAATTCTGCTCCTCTCTACTGCCAGGCATGATAATAGAGCAGGAAAAAGCCCTGGTGTTTAATGCAAAGATGGGCTGTTGCTGGTTGGATCTGCCCAGATATCTCCTGAAGAGCCATGCAACACCTCACAGGCAACAGGTTTCTATTCTTCTTCCTTTGTAATTTATTGTAGTGCAGGGAACACCTTGGGGAGTTCACACACCTTTGGGAATTGTCAAAACAACAAGTGCCAGGTTACCATTTTTACCTTGTTCTTACTAACATTGTGTCAGAACGTTGGCATTCCAGGTGGGATTGTGATGGGAATTGCTGATCTCTAAACTCACCATGCTCAAAGAGTCAAAGGGGAGAGTGAAGCTGAGCTCAGCCATGTCTCCAGAAGTCCAAGCTCACTCATTCACCCAAGCAAATCATCTCTGGGGGTAATAGCTGTGCCAAGCAGTTAGCAGGTACCACCACCTCCTCCTCCTCCTCCTTCAGCCTCAATAGCATCTCAAGCCAAACTTCTAGAAGCTTCTTTTCTCTCCAGACTCCAAGATCTCAACCCTCAGCAGCTGCACAGAGCAAGAAGCTGCCATTTCTACCTCTAATTTGGTTCCTAATGTCAATCCATGGGAAGCTGCTCAAATCATGGGAAGCCAAAGCCTTTGGGGTGGATGCTGTGGGTGCTACTGGGACATCTTAGCAGGGTTGTCTTCCCAAACAAAGTGGAGGAGGTGGAGCAATCCCCAGGCTATTCCTTGATCCCAATAGGACAGGCCAGGCCTGTTCCTCCAAGGCCACAGTAGCCAGCAGGGTTCTTGCTGAGGTACTGCTGGTGGTAATCCTCAGCGTAATAGAAGTCGGGAGCCTCCCGGATCTCTGTGGTGATGGGGCCAAAGCCAGCCTCTGTCAGCACCTGGCCAGGAAAGAAAGGGAAACCCACTGTTAGTGCTTTGCTGAGGAATGAGCTTGGCTTTGGCTCTCAGCAGGAGCCACAGGCATCTCTCTGTCTGTCTCTGAGAGCTCGTGGCACATCCCTGCAAGCCTGGCGCTGAGGTGATGGTGCTAGGAGACATTGTGGGCACTGAAGGAGCTGTTGGTGAGGAGAGGTAGTGCTCCCTCCTCTTGGAATGAGTCCTTGGTTTCATTTGCTGTGGCCACACATTCATTCCCTCCTCTTTATTAACCATCCCAGATAGGGATGGGGCTGCCAACATCTCTCTGGGCAGGAGTCTCACCACTCTCCTGGGGAACAACTTCTTCCTAACATCTAATCATAACCAGTTCATCGATTGGATTTGAACACGGCAGGGGAACCAGCCCAATTTCACAGGAATCCAGGTGATTTCCCCATGGAAATCCACCCAACTCTATTTTCTGATCAGCCTTTGTCCCAAGGGAATCACTTTATCTCTGTGTCAGAGGTGTGAGTGCAGAGGAGCTGAAGGGATGCAGCGGCAACACTTGAACCCCAGAGGTGTCAACACAACTGCTTGGGCAAAGCAGAACTTCAGTCACCTCCTCACCTTTCCCAGCACAGAAAAACACCTTTGAAATCCTCCTCCCTCCAGACAGACAGCACAAACTGTGTCATCATGGCCATTAGTCACTGGCTGCATGGCAAATTGCCTTCCCCCCACGTCCCGTGAGTCACCAGGACGATGCTGCAGGGATGAGATCTTTTTCTACTGTGCCAAACAGGATTGGTTACAGCTTCATTTCTTTCTTTTTTTACCCGGGACTTTTCCATCATTGGCCTCATTTTGTCAGCTGGGAGATCCATTGTGTTCAGGAACAGACCACAAGAGGGCACAGACAGCATTTGTCCCTCTCAGAAGTGCTAAGGCTCTAGGAACGCTGAGGAGAGCAGGAGCCCAATGGTACACATTGGACACCAGGACTGCTTGTCACAAGCAGCAAGAAGCCCCAAGCTCACACACTGGGCCAGACATCACCTCAAATGGTTGCATTTTAAGTGGGGAAATACTGTCCTTGTGCTGGCTGCATCCAGGAGAAAATGAAAGCATCCCTGGGAGAGAGGATGAAGTTGAGGATGTGCTGGCTGGGGCAGGGGGAAAGCAGCCCACTCAGGAGAGACTTCCTGAAAGATTGGATGGGAATTCTGTTCTCCTTGAGAGAAGAGACCAAGCCTCACCTGGCTCCATCATCCTTGCAGGGAGTTGCAGAGAAGGTCTCCCCTGAGCCTCCTCTTCTCCAGCCTAACCAAGCCCAGTTCCTCAGCTGCTCCTCAGCACACTTGTGCTCTAGACCCTTCCCGAGCTTCCTTGCCCTTCTCTGCACACACTCCAGCACCTCCATGTCCTTGTGGGAGGGAGTGAGGAGCCCAAAGCTGAGCCCAGGCTTGGAGCTGTGTCCTCCCCAGTGCCCAGGCCAGGAGGACAATCCCTGCCCTAGTCCTGCTGCTCCAAGCCAGGATGCTCTTGGCCTTCTTGGCCTCCTGGGCACTCTGCTGCCTCATCTCCAGCTGCTGGTGTCCAACCTCCCCAGCTCCTTTTCCTCCGGGCAGCTTTCCAGCCACTGTGCCCCAAGCCTGGAGCCTTGCTGGGCTTGTTGTGCCTCGAGTGCAGGATTTAGCCCTTAGCCTTGCTGAAGCTCATCCCATTGATCCAGCCTGGCCACATCCCTCTGGAGAGCCTCCCTGCCCTCAAGCAGACCAACACTCCTGCCTAACCTGGGGTCACCTGCCAACTTGCTGAGGGTGCCCTTGCCCCCCTCATCCAGGAGGAAGTATCCTGATAATGATATCAAAGAGAACAGACCCCAACCCTGGGGAACATCACCTGTTGAGCAGCTCCCAACAGGATTTAACTCCTCCTTTAGCTGAGCCATTTTGTTTGATGGCTTTCCTCATTGATTACAGCCTGGGCAAGTTTGCTTGAAGCTTCTTGCCTGACCATGTCATTCCATCCTCTGCCTCAAAAACCCAATTCCTTATCCACTCTTTCCAGAGCTTCCTTGATTTTTTACACCTCTGCCTCAATCCTCCTCCCTCCAAGCAAACTCCAGCAGCCCTTCCAGAGCTCAGCTTTGTCCCCCATCTCCCCCCCTCCTGCTGGCTGGAGGTGGGCTGGCTCCAGAGCCCCACGGATGGCTTCAGCTCCCTCCTGACATTCTCTCTTGCATTCCCCACCTCTTTCCCAGCAATGCTTAGCATTCCACTTGCCTCGCTGACCTGTGCTGAGCAGATGTTTCCCAAGCACCCTTCTGTGCTGACGCCAGGAGCAGCTTCAAGGGCTCATTCCAGCATCTCCTTGTGCCTACACTTGACTTCTCAGCTATTTCATGGCCCAGACAAGTGATGCTGTCACATTCTTCTGCAACTTTTTGTAGTCATCTCAGCTTCTGCATTACCTGGAATAACTCCTGGACCATCCAGCAGATTTTGGGGTGGCACTGTCTTCTTTCTGCAGCCTTTCAAAGAGGGTAGTGAACTGCACAGGTGGCCCAAGATTGGGAATTGGGCATCTCCTCTCACTGTAGTTATCTCCTCTCACTGTGATAAGTTATTTCTCTCTCTTATTTCCTACCTAGAATCAGTTATTTATTCAGAATAACCCCACCATCCCTGGAGGGGTTGAAGAAACATCTAGATGTGGTCCTTAATGGTTTAGTGGCACTGGGGGTGATAAGGGATGCTTGGACTTGATGAGCCTTCCCCTCCAGGGCTGGTGACTCCAGCACCTCCCTGGGCCAAGACTGAGCAAGCCTTGCAGGGAAGAAATTCCTCCTTTTATCCAATCTAAACCTCCCCTGCTCATTCTGCTCTGCAGCTTGCCTCTGGCCAACTGGGCAGGATGGGAACTGGGAGTGATCCAATGAGGTTGGGATAAATCCTGCCTCCTTCATAGCATAGGCAGAGAGGAGAAATGGTGCAAGCTATGGACTTTACAGCTTCCTTTGGCCTTTGCTGTGGGAGAAAAGAAGCTGCTGTGGGACTACCTGATCCATCTGAAAGACCTAAGCATCCTCCAAGCTGGTCCAAGAGGAGAAGTGCTGTGACATGGAGCTGCTGGCATTGTTGCTCCAAGTGGATTCTGGCAGGGCAGCAGAGGGAGGATGCAGATAAAGAGGAAAGACAATAGGAACTGAAAAGGTGGTGGTGCAAAAGTCAAAGCTGAAGGAGCTTGCTTTTCATCTCTCCAGCTGCAACACTGAATTGGCCAGAGCTTTATTTTGGCCTCTTGACAAATCCCCCAGAGCTCCTCATCTGAACTGAGTGAGCTGAACCTAGCTAGAGAACTGTGAGCTTGAGGGGAAAGCTGCACAGATACATATATATAAATAAATATATATCCTGCTCAAATTCATGTCAAGATCTGCTGCCTCTGAAATGCTCAGCTTGAAGGAAGCTCTTGGGTCCCTCTCCTTCCTGCCAGAGGGGAAAGGAGTGCAAATCCCAGTTGACTGATAGCCTTGGCTGCTAGGAGAGCTGAGGGCCCAAGTGGCTCTGCCCAGAGGCTTTAGGAAGGATCAAGAGTGCAGTTAGGTCTCTTCATTCCTCCTCTGTGCCACAGCACTGGGCTCTGGCAGCCTCCCTGGCACACGTCTAGAGCCACAGTGCTTGGGGCCTGCCAGCAATGGGCAGAGCTGAACACTGAACTCCTCCTCAGTGCCATCAAAAGGGATTGGCAGCCAAAGGGAAGCTGCAAGCCTCACTTCTCCTGCTGGATCCTGATCCTCTGCAGATGCATGGGAAGGAAGCTGCATCCTCCTCTCCATCATACCCATCGAATGCTGGATTGAAAGCTTTTGCTCCAGATCCTGGCTGCTAGCACAGGCTCAACTTGACCCTGAGTCTTTAACAAGCTTGACCTTGAGAGCAGAGCTTCCTGAACACCCAGCCTGCCTCCTCTTGAAGGCAAGAGACATCAAAGTGAAGAGTGGCACCAGGGGGCATTTAGGAGGCCTAGGAAGAGAACATTAGCAAAGATAAAAGACATCTTGCTCAACTAGCATCTGGGAACTAATTAGGTGTTGAAGGAGCCATGGAGAGGGGATGGAGGTTCTGTTTGTCTAGCCAATTTGAAGACAGCCAAACAGCCTTTTACTCTACATCCTGCATGGATAATTTATGATGGCTAAGAAAAGCCAGGGCCTGCTCTGCCTGCCAGGGAGCTCCAGAGGAAATCTCTGTGGTGGCTTGAGGCAGCAGACATAGCTCTTCACTAATCACTCAGCCATCACTCTCCTCCTCCTGCAATGACAAATAGCCAAAGGTCCACAGTGGGATGGGGCCACCCCCATCCAGAGCACAGAAGCTTATGCAGAAGCTGCTGCAAAGCAGCACTGGTGTCTCCACATGGAGCAGTCCTGAGAAGCTAACTCAGCTCCAAAAGCAGTGGAACATCAGGCAAATCAGCAGAAGTTTAGATTAGACAGAAGGAGAGATTTCTTCCCTGCAAGGCTTGTTCAGTCTTGGCCCAGGCTGCCCAGGGGGGTGCTGGAGTCACCAGCCCTGCAGGGCTTGAAGGAACATCTGGATGCTCTCCTTAGGGCCATGGCTTTGTGTCCTGGGGGTGACAGGGATGCTTGGACTTGCTGAGCTTAGAGGTCTCTTCCAACCTTGGTGATTCTGTTTTAATCAGAAGAGAAGCAGTTTTGCAGCCTCTCTGAAGAGCAAAGGCTAGAAGAATGCACACAACAAGCAGGAGCAAGTGTGAGGAGGATCAAATTCCTCAGTGCTTTGGGGCTTTCAGAAGGTAGTGAGTATGAGCTAGTGTGAAACACAAAGAAGCCTTTGTTGTTTCCATCGGAAGTTTCCAAGTGGCACAGTGTGAATAAACAAAGGATGTCCCATGAGGCAGCTCCAGGAAAGAGGCATTGCCACCTCCTTCCCAAAGAGAAGCAGGGAAAAGGGAAAGCTTCCTTCCCAGAATATCTCCTTGACCCAGATCTTCAGCTTTTGGATAGGCTTTGAAGTGGTCAAGTTGTGTCTATCCAAATGGAGCCTAATGCACTCAGGGCTCAAGCTGCTTTGATGGCTCCCTCCCTCCCTCTCCTTCATGCTTGGGATGATGGCAATGTGCTGTCACTCACCAGGGGTGGCAGCAAGGACTTGAGCTTTGGTTCCAGGTGCCACAGATAAACAATTGGCAGTGCTAGAGGTGAGCTAAGGCCTTGGGAAGGCAATGCAGCCCCTGGGGGGGCTCAGCTGCTTGCCTTGCAGCCTGGACAAGAGGAGACTTGAGGGGAGACCTCAGTGCAGCTCAGAGCTTCCTGAGCAGGGCTGGAGCAAGGCAGCAGCTGATCTCTTCTCTCTGGGGAGCAGCAGCAGGAGCTGGGGGAATGGCATGGAGCTGGGCCAGGGGAGGCTCAGCTTAGGGATTAGGGAAAGCTTCTTCCCTCAGAGAGTGCTGGAGCACTGGGCCAGGCTCCCCAGGGATGCAGGCATGGCCCCAACTCTCTCTCTCTCTGGACCATGCTCTTAGACACATGGGATGACTTTGGAGTTCTGGGCATGGCCAGGAGTTGGGATCCATGATCCTTGTGGGTCCCTTTCAACTCAGTCTTTGCTTCTGAGAATCTGGAGTGTTGAAGGCTTTCAGGTTGGTTAAGCTTAGCAATCCTCCCCACAAGCACTGGAGGAGCCTTGGATGCTTGAGGGAGAGTCACGGGCAACAAGCTCATTGTCACTAAGCTTAGCAAACACAAGAGCATCTTGGAGCTCAGGGTCCAGTTCTGCTCAGAACCCTCCTAGCATCAAGCAGAAGGAGTGGATGTGTCTGGAAAGGAGATGTGAACTTGGCCATGAGTAAAACAAAATGCCAGACTGATTGGGGCTGGCTGGGAAGCAAAGGAAATGCAGGGAATGCACTTTAGATTTCAGGGAGAGCCTGGCAATGGCAGCATGTCCTCGTCCTGCCAGCTCCAGAACAGCAGTCACTTGGCAGGGGCTTGGCAGCCAGATGTCCTCCTCATCTGGCTCTCCTGGCTCAGGCTCTGCCTTGGAAATGAGCAGCACAAGAGAGCAAGCATGGGGCCTTCCTGCTGCTGCCTGCCCCAAGGCAAACAGCAGAGCTCTTTGGGGACAATCTTGCACCTTTTGGTCTCCTTTACAGCTCTCCCCAGGCAAAACCTGGGAGGTGAGCTCAGAGTTAACAAACCAGGAGCCAAAGAGGGAGAGAAGGATTTGTTTGACAGCTGGGATGAGCACAGAAGGAACTTTCCCCCCCTCCCCAAGGCAGCTTTGGGCAGCTTTTGGGTGCATTTCTTGCTGAGAAAACAGAATCACAGAATGATGAAGGTTAGCAGAGAGCTCTAAGCTCATCAATCCAAGCATCCCTAGCACTCCCACACCACTAACCCTATGGAGAGCATCTCAATGTTTCTTAACCCCTGCAGGGATGGAGACTCCAGCAGCTCCCTGGGCAGCCTGGGCCAAGACTGAACAAGCCTTGCAGGGAAGAAATTCCTCCTGACATCCAATCCAAACCTCCCCTGCTGCAGTTAGACTTATTTCTTGGTGGAAAGGCATTGCTGTCTCTCCTCCATTGGACACTTCCAGTTGGTTGTTTTATTTCAGGAGAGTAAATCCTTTGCTTTCTGCTCTTCTCTTTCCCTAAACAATGACAAGGAGTCAAGCCCCAGGAGCAGTCCCTAGCTCCAAGCTGGTGGCTTTCTAGTTTGTGTCTAGGGCCATGGGTTAGTGGTATGGGGGTGCTAGGGATGGTTGGACTGGATGAGCTTAGAGGTCTCTTCCAGCCTTGGTGATTCTGTGATCCTGTTGTTATCTAAGGCACTAGAAGCTCTTCAAGAGGCACTGACAACTACAGAGCTCAGCAGCCTGACCTTACAGATCCCTCCTACCACACAACAGTCCTTTAGATCCAGCAGAGGAGTTGAACTAAGGAGGACACCTTAGCCAGGCTTTAGAGCCAGGATACCAAAAGAGAGAGAAAGAAGAACCTAGGCACACTCACCAAGCCCCCCCAGGGCTGACCTCCTCTCAGAAGGAGAACTCCTTTGGAAGCTGAAAGCCTGAGAGCTCCTGTGCATGTTTGTACACACATCAATATGTGTGAGAAGGAGGATGCTTGGTGGCCAAAGCTGCCAACAAACCCACTTTTTTGTTGTCACCATCTGCTCAGAAGAGAGCAAGCACCTGCTCAGAGCAGCTGCTTGAATGCACGATGGAGGTAAGAGGGAGAAAAGCAGTGGCACTTTGGAGTTGGCCTGCTGCAGGTAGCACATGGCTCTCCCCAGCCAGCATGCCAAGTGCTCCTCTCTAAGCTTGGCCTAATGAGGAAGCAGCTAGTCTTCTCCAACCTCAAAACTGTTCATTTAGGTGATTACAGCAAGGAGAAAGAGAGAGGAAAAACTTGGGGCTCCCCAAAACCCCTCGCCAGGCTCTCTGGCCTTTCCTTCTCCAGTGAGAGCATGGGGTGAGCTGGCACAGATGTCCTGGGTGGCTCTGTGCCTCTCTGGGCATGGCAGGCTGCAGCAGCACATCCCTCTCTGCTCCTTCCTGCTGAGAACAACTGCTTCCCTTTTGCTGCCTCTTCACCTGCAGCTCAGGCTGGGTCCCTGGAGCCTTGGAGCAGGAGGGAAGGAAGGAGCTTGGTCCAAGCGCTCGCTGGGATCAAGGCTAGAGGCAGCAACCCTGCCAGCCTGTCCTTTCTCCAGGGGAAGCAATGGGCATCCCACCATCTAGGCATCTCCAGGTGGGCAAGAGAGACACAGGCAAGGATTTCCCACCCTCTTCCAAGTGATGTTGCCAAGATCCCAAGTCAGCATTGGCCTCTTGCCCCATGCCTGAGCCCAGGGATGGCCCCAAGGCTGCTGCCCTCACTCCATGCTCATGGTGTCTGTGTTTCCCCTCCCAGTTTCCCAAGCACAGACCATTTCTGACTCATTTTCTTCAGCTAAGTGAACACAGCTCTGGTGCCCCACAGCTGAGCTCCTCTTGCCCAGCATCTCCCTAACCTCTGCTGGATTCTCTCCAGCACTTCCTTATCTCTTCAACTGGGGAGCCCAAGACTCTAGATGTGACCTCACTGGGGCAGAGTAGAGGTGGAGGAGAACCTCCCTGGAGCTGCTGCTCACACTCTTCTTAATGCACCCCAGGATACCACTGGCCTTGGCTATCAAAGATGTCTATGCCCAGGCATGGACTACCCCACCAGGAAAGCTTTTCCCTAGCTACAGCTCAAGAATCCCAGGCTAAATCCATCCTTGAGAGCAGCTCAGGCACCAGTGGAGCTTCTGCTAGGAAGCAAACCCACTTGGGACAGCCTGGAAGAGGAAAATAGGAATATTCTCCCCATTTTGACCACTCGGGTGGACCTGATAAAGAAGCATCAAGTCAGGAACAGCTCAGCCTTTGAATCCACCTGCTGCAAACTCCTCACTCTCCTGCCTTTCCCCAAAATTCCAGTGACTGAAAGGAGGGGAAAAGAAGTGGAAAATGATTCAAAAAAAAAAAGCCTTGTTCATGCTGTTACAGTTTAGGAACTGCTGGCATCCCTGGCTCCAAGAGGAAGGGGAGAGCAAAGAGCTGAGTGCTCAGCAGCTGAGAACGTGTGTTCTGGAAGCAGCACCATGGAGCAGATGGTGAGATGATTACTGCCAGTAAATGTTAAAGCCCTCTTTCCCCCTCCCCTTCTTTTTACATTCTGAACAACAGGGGGAAAAATAATGACAAAGGATGCATGAAAGCAGCTTGATTTCCTTTCTTTTTGTCTTCTCTCAAAGGGTGAGCTTGTTCCTCTCCACTACCTGACACTGCAGAAGTTGGATGCTCCCTGGGTGGCTGTGGGGTTTGAATGAGGAGTGCTGGGATATCAACACATCTACATCAGGACATGCAGCAGGAGATGGCACTCCCTTGGAGTTTAGGAAGGCCTTGGACACATTGTGCTGGGGAAGCTGGCAGCTCATGCTTGGGACAGGTTTCCTCTTGGCTGGAGGGCTGAGCCCAGAGAGGAGTGCTCAGTGGGGTTCAGGTCAGCAGAGCTCAGTGTTGGGGCTCAGCTCTGCTCCATGTCTTTATCAGTGATCTGGGTGAGGAGATGGAGTGCACCCTCAGGGAGTTTGCAGATGGCAGCAAGCTAGGAGGGAGAGTTGAGGCTCTGCAGAGGCACCTGGAGAGGCTGGAGCCATGGGCTGAGCTTCACCAAGGTGCTGCACTTGGGTCACAATTTTCAGTGCATGTCTGCCCCAGCCCAGCATCTCTTGGCTGATGAGTGCCACAAAGATCACAAGCAGCTGAGGGAGTGTGCAAGGGTCTGCAAAGAAGACACATTCTCAAGGTGATTTCTGCCTTCATCCAAGAACTTGCCAGGTCCAGAAGCACCTCTGGAGATCAGGGCTTTTATCCTAGCTTGAAGTGCCTCTGCTGTAAGCCCTTTGTGCCTGCCCAGCTCTTCTCTTCTCTGAGGCTGCCTTGGTGCAAGGCCAAGAGCCCACAGTTCTTTCTTGATAAGGTTGGTAAAGTGATATCATGTTCATCAAGAACAAGGCCAAACTGTCCTCCAAGAGCTCTGTAGCAGCCCAAAGGTGGGACAGTGTTGCCATGACTCCCCAGTCCTGTCCCAGAAAAGCTGGCCTGACAAGCACACACTGTCTAGTGCCTATTCCAGAGAATGGTTTGGCTTGGAAAGGACCTTGCAAGGGCATCTAGGCCAACCCCTGGCAGGCAGCAGGGACATCTCCAACTAGAGCAGGTTGCTTCAGAGTCCCAACCAAGCTGAGCTGGAATGGTTCCAGGTTAGGATGCACCCCATCCCTCCTCAGGACACAAGAGCTTGAAGCTGAGTGAGCCAAGCATTACCAAAAGGCTAATCCTGTTACCTCTGCAGCAACAACAGCTCCTGAGCAGTGGCTCCTGGGAGCTTCAGGAGATAATTTTACCTTTCAGCAGAGCTTTGCTCTTCACTTTTATCTAGTTAGAGCTTCTGAAGTGCTTGGAGGACCTGGGGCAAGGAACTCCAATATGAAGCTTAGATTAATTCCACCTTGGCCCTGGTGGCTCAGGCCTCCTAATGAGCATCACTGAGAGAATTCCACTCCCCTAAATGCATCCCAAGCATCCCTGCCCCCTCCAAAAAGAATCAATTGAGGCAAAATGGTCCCTGACAGGAAAGGAGGAGAGATTGATTAAATATTTAAAGTGTTACTGTAAATGAAGAGGAGGCAGAAGCCAGGTCAGTAATGAGCTTCCCTTGAAGCCACTGGGAACTTCCATTAGTGCTGCTCCTGACTCCTGCAGGGCTCTCCCACCCCTCCCAAGCTGGCACAGCCCATCAACTGGGGTCTTAGGCTCTGTGTGGGATGGAAAGAGAGAGGTTGAGCTGCTGCTGCTGCACTCTGCACAAAGGGGAAGAGAAGACAGCAATCAGAAGTAAGTTATCTTTGGCTCTGGGATTGACTTGCAGGGATAAGATCATCAAGTTGGGCAATAAAAGTGATGCAAGGGTTTGGAAGCTCTGTGCTGTGAGGGTAGGGTGAGAGAGATGGGGTTGGTCAGCCTGGAGAAGAAAAGGCTCCAGGGAGACCTTAGTGTGGCTTTCCAGGACTTAAAGAGCCTAGAAGAAAGATGGGGAGAGACTTTGGAGCAGGAACTGTAAATTCTGCTTCCCTCTAGGTCTATTTTGTCCCATCCTGCTCCACTCAAATATCTCTGCTCTACCAGCAGCTTTGCTATCAACTTGGCAGAGGAAAGCAAGGTTGGGGTCAATCTCTTCTCCAAAGCAACAAGCAAAAGGAGAAGAGGAAATGGCCTCAAGTTGGGCCAGGGGAGATTTAAGCTGGACATGAGGAACAATTTCTTCCTCAAAAAGGTTGTCCAGGCCTGTGCCAGGCTGCCCAGGGCAGTGCAGGAGTCTCCATCCCTGGAGGGATGGACAAGCCAAGCCCTGGAGATGTGCTGCTGAGGCCATGGCTTAGTGGTGACCAGCAGGTGTGGACAAGCTTTGAGAAAGCATCTCAGCCCCAGATGTGGCTGAACTGGTGGCCAGGAAGAAATGGAAGCCATCAACTCACTCCTTACCAAAAGCAAACACAACATCTTTTCCTCTCAGAGGGATGAAGTTAGGCCAAGAGTCTCCCAGTGGCACTAGCTGAGAGAAGAAGCTCATGAGATGTTCAGTGGGACTCAATGCATTGAGGGGAAGGATGGGATAAGAGTGCCCAGAATAACAAGGAACCACATGAGATGACCTAGAGAATTCCCTTCCAGACCCAAGTTTCTGTTCTTTTTAACCAATGGGGATGGGAAAGGCAGTGCTCATCTCTGAAAGGAGCTTTGGGATGCAGACAGGACTCTTTTGTCCCCATCTGCAGCAGTTCAGAGAGCTCCTGGCTGTGCTAAATGCTGCTAAACTATGGCACCCATGGCATTTTCCTGCTTTCCAGGAGATGGAAAGGCTTCTGTTCCAAAAAGAGAACTGCAATATGTGCTGCATGAAATGCCAGATGGGGGTGGCAGAAGAGAAAGTGGGGATGGCAGATCCTGGATTTAGCTCTGCATCAATAAAACATCCAGAGTTGCAAGGGAGAAGGGGATGGGAAATGTCCTAATGGGACTACTTTTGTAAGTGCCTTAACCTCCTCCCCTGGGCTTGCTCCAAGGATGCTCTGCTCTGTTCCTTGGGACACCTCTGGGCTTCATGGGGCAAGCTCAGGCTTTACAATCCCAGTGAGGAGTGAGAGTTCTCTGCCCCAAGGAACTTCCAGGACTGCAGGAGGCATCCCACATGGATATCCATAAGGTTGCAAAGTATTTTCTGCTCCCTGACTGAAGGACAAAGCTCCAAGGGTTGGGATCAGCAGTGCAGAGTCTAGCTGGAGCTCTGTAGCTAGTGGTGTTGCAAACCATTTCTTCCTTCTATTTGGTCTAAATCTCTGCTCTTTCCATTCCAAACCATCTTCCCTTGTCCTGTCCCAACAGCTCTTGCTCAAAAGTCTCTCCCCATCATTCTCCTAGTCACCTTGAAGCACTGCAAGGTCTCCCTGGAGCCTTCTCCTGTCCAGGCTGCACAAGCCCAGCTGTCCCAGCAGAGAGCTTCCAGCCCTCCCATCCTTGCTGTGTTCTCCTGTGTCCCTGCTCCCCCAGCTCCATGTGTGTGCTGTGCTGAG
The DNA here is from genome assembly GCA_013396975.1 of Bucco capensis. Lineage (NCBI taxonomy): Eukaryota > Metazoa > Chordata > Aves > Piciformes > Bucconidae > Bucco > Bucco capensis. Next base: position 29,704 of record VWZO01017542.1, read on the forward strand.
CACTCCAGAGCTGCCCCAGCCCTGCAGCTGAGCTCTGAGCAGAGAGAAGTCATCTCTAGATATTCTAAAGAACAGCACTTGAATTATTCTGGAAGATGGCTTTGCTGAGGGCTCTTTTTTTCCCCCCACTAAGGTGTTAAACTCTTGAAGCATTGCTCCACTATTTTAACACTCAGCTCTTTCTTTTCTCTGCAATCATGGATCTGTTCTGCTTCTCATTTCTATCTACAGCTCAGTATCCAGGCAGTTTTCCTCCCCATCTGCCAAGAGGAGATGCCATTCAGGGAATGAGTTCAGTTTAAGATGGCTCCTCTCCTAGGAAAAGAAAAGCAACCCAAACCCCACCATTTACTACATGCTGCCCTTACATTTGGACTTGCTATGTCCTTTCCCTTTCACCCAAAGTCCTCCCCTCTCAGGGGATGCAGATGCTCTTCCTCTGGGAGCAGATGCAGCAGCTAGGACAGGGGAAGTGCTCCAGCTCTGCCACAACTCATTTTTTTGGCTGAAAGAGCTCAAAAAGAAGATTTTATGACTTCTGTTACAGAATCACCAAGGTTGGAAGAGAGCTCTAAGCTCATCAATCCAAGCATCCCTAGCACTCCCATACCATGGTCCTAAGCAGAGCAGCTAGATGTTTGTTAACCCCTGCAGGGATGGAGACTCCAGCACCTCCCTGGGCAGCCTGGGACAAGACTGAACAAGCCTTGCAAGGAAGAAATTCCTCCTTATATCCAAGCTAAACCTCCCCTGGAGCAACTTGAAGCCATTTCCTCTCATCCTCTCCCTGCTAACCCTGGAGAAGAGACCTACCCCCAGCTCACTGCAACCTCCTGTCAGGGAGCTGCAGAGGGAGCTAAGGTCTGCCCTGAGCATCCTCTGCTCCAGGCTAACACTTGAGAACACTTGTGCACACAATCATGACCCTAAAGAGGAAAGGAGAAGCTTTTTGCTCCCCTCAGAGGTGTCTGACAACACTGCTGGTGTTCCTCTGCACTGCCTGGAAAGCCTCATGCTGCACATCTGGGAAGGGAGCAGCAAGGTCTGCCCAAGCCTTCCAGCACTGCACCATCCCCAAGGGAATGGATTGCACTGCCCTGCAGGTTGGAAGGGTAGAGGGGTTCAAATCACAGAAACAATGGACATGGAGGTGCTGGAGTGTGTGCAGAGCAGGGCAAGGAAGCTGGGGAAGGCTCTGGAGCACAAGTGTGCTGAGGAGCAGCTGAGGGAACTGGGCTTGGTTAGGCTGGAGAAGAGGAGGCTTCTCCTTCTCTGGAGACATTCCAAAGGATGCTCTCCTGGGCAAGCTGCTGTGGGTGAGCCTGCTCTAGATGATGTCTAGAGGTGTGTTCCCAGCCCTAGCATGCTGGCATTGGGTGAGATGGAGGATGTGGCTTCTGAAGCAGCCCCAGGCTGGTCAGAGGGGTAGCTCTGTGCTTAGTGTGCTCCATGCAGCCCCCCTAGGCTTGCAGCTGGATGCTGGGGACACATTGGCCCTGACACACAGCTACCTTCATCTTGAAGCAGCTAGGCTGAGGGCTGTTTGTTTCCTTCCATTCTGACTCACCACTGGCTGAGGGAAAGAGTTCTTTTCCTCTCTCTACTGCTCACTCCAAAAAGCTCTACAAGAAGCTCATGCCTTGCAGGTCACCTCCCCACTCTTCTACTTGACAGCTTTTCAAGTGCTGCTTCAGCTGGAGCTCTGTAATTTCCCAGCCTTTCCTACCAGAGAAGAGGCAGGGTCATCAGCTGAAGACCATTGTGTTCTGTGCCTGAGCTAAGAGACCAAGCTGGGACTTGCTTCCAGGCTGATGATCTGAAGCAAACCAAGCCAAGCCCATGGAGCTGGGAGCTGGATTCCACCTCCTCCTCCTCCTCCCAACTGCTGAGCTTCCAAGGACCTGGTCAGAATTCTTCTGTTTTCCCCTCTGATATTGGGAAGCTCTTCCACATGGATGTGTAACACAGGGAAAAAAACTCCATTTAACTCTTCTCTTGAAGAGCTGCTTGCTCAGTATTGTTCTCTATCAGCATTGCTGCTAAGGGATGTGAGGAGCATATGGTGTCTCCAAGCAAGCTCAGAGGAGAAGAACACTCCACATGCAGAGAGAAAGCAAACAGCTTCTTTCCCCATCCCCCTGAATCTCAGGGAGTCAGCTCTCTCTCTCTCTCTCTCACCAAGGGGCTTTTGATTCCTTGGCACTATGGCAAGCTGTTTCTTCCTCCTTCACTCCACTTCCATCAGCAGTTCCAGCACAGCATGAGGCTTCTCCTCCTTCCACTGATTGCTGAGCACAGTGCTTTCTTGTTGCTGTGGACCAGCACTCCCAAACATCTGTCAGGGCTGGCCTAGGCACAGCTGAGCTTTGCCTTCAGGTGAAGGATGGCTTGAGAGCTCCTTCCCAAGCTTATTTCTATCATACTCATTCTCCTTTTGTTTTTGGTATGCCTCGAGCCCTGGATGTCAAGGTACCTGATGTGAAGGTACCTGCAGCCCTGGAGGTCATTACCTGCCCCAAATCATCTCTTCTTGGTTAATTCTTCATTTCCATACCCTAATAATGAGCTTTTGTCACCTCCAATGACTACAGCTTATCCCCCCCCATCCTTTTTATGCTAGTATCATCTGCTGGGGATGTGCAGAGAGGAATGCAAGCAGCTCTGACCTTGTCAAGGGACACAGCAATCCAAGCTGATGCTGTAGTTACAGCTGAAATATCCAGCAGGAGCTTGTGTGGGGGAGGAATTCACCTCTGCAGAGCCTGTATCCCTCTTGTGCCTGGAAGGAATCTCTGGACATGCTCCAAGAGCTCCAAGTCCTTCTTGGAGTGAGGAGGCCAAACCTGAGCCTAAGAGTCCAGGTGTTTGGGGCTCTAAGCAACCTGATTTAGTAGATGATATCCCTGCTGACTGCCAGAGGTTGGCCTAGAAGCCCTTGCAAGGTCCTTCCCACCCCAAACCATTCTGGGATTCTAGGAGACCAAAGGACATCAGAGCTACAGAAAAGAAGCTAATCAATACCAACCCCAGAGCTCCTGCTGCCTGCTCCCCATCCCTCCAGCATCTCCCTTGGTGCCCCTTTCCCAATCCCCAGGTGTAGAGAGAGAGGCAGATCCAACTCACCCCTTCTATTTCTTCTTTCTATCCAGTCTAAATCCCCCTCCTTTAGTCTGAAACCATCACCCCCCCCTTGTCCTGTCCCAACAGGTCCTGCAAAAAGTCTCTTGCCACCTTTCTTCTAGGCCCCTTGATGCCCTGAAAGGCTTCTCCCTGGAGCTGCACAACCCCATCCCTCTCAGCATCATTTTGGTGGCTCCATCATCTTGATGCCTTAAGGACTTTCTACTTGCCAGGGGAGAATTTTCAGTCTTATCCTCCTCCCTCCAGCTCAGGTAACTAGCAAATTCAAAGCTTCACCTCTCCAGCTTCCCCCCCTTCCCTTGGAGAGGCACATTTGGTGCTTGTGTGGAGCCCTGGCCCCTGCTCAGCTCTGCAGAACCTGCTGCAGGAGAAGTTAGTTACTTGCTATTCCGCAGGCGTTATTTTAAGCTGAAACAATGTGAATTCTGCTTTGGGAGGAGCAGATGGCTGGCAGTTGACTTGTTTGGCAAACCAACTGCTCTGCTCTGGTTAGGGAGGGGAAAAAAAGAAAGTGGGAGCAGCAGGTAGTCCAAGCTCCATCTGAAAAGGACCACAGATGCTCGGGGAGAGGCGCGGGGGGAAGGGCACAAGCTGGTCAGGAAATGAAGCAGAGTAGGCAGAGAGCTTGGGGAGGGGGGGAACACAGCAATTCAATAAAGAATTGGAAAATGACAGTAATTAGCTGAAAAGTTTGCTTCTCCCCATCATCAGCACTTTTGGGGAGGAGTTGTCAGAGAGGAGAGCGAGCCTGTCTTGATTCACGCGAGCATCGCACCCTCAGCAAGTTTCCAGCCAGCAGCTCTGCTCCTGTCCCAACAGCTCCTGCTGGGAAGTCTCTCCTCATCTTTCTTCTAAGCTCCTTGAAGTCCTGAAAGGCTGCAAAAGGGTCTCCCTGGAGCCTTCTCTTCTCCAGGCTCAAGAGCCCCAACTCTCTCAGCATCATTTTCATGGCTTTCTTTGGACCTGCTCCAGCAGCTTCATGCCTTAAGGAGTTTCCATTGGCAAGGGGAGAATTCTCAGCAGGTTCAACCAGACTAAGTGCAAGGTCCTGCATCTGGCTCAGGGCAATCCCAAGGCTGGCTTGAGAGCAGCCCTGAGGAAAAGGGCTTGGGGCTGCTGCTGGATCAGAAGCTCCCCATTAGGCCTCAGTGTGCCAAGCCTAGCCTGGGCTGCATCCAGAGCAGCGTGGCCAGCAGNCCTTGCTGTCCAAGCTGGCTTGGTGCTTGCACTCTTGTTGCATGCTGGTGGCACATCCATCTGCACACTCCCCTCAGCCTCCTGCAGCTATCAACACCTCTCCAGCACCAGTTCACCAGCTGCTGTCAGCCTTTCCCAAAGTGGTAGCTCAGTGGGATGAATCACCCTTTGGAAGGGCCCAGTTGTCTCCACTCCCACAGGCACCCAGTTTGGGAGTCTAGAGATGAGATGTCTCACTTGGTGACAGCTAAAATTAGCTCTGCTGGAGCCCAAGGCTGGGAGGTCTCCAAGGATAAACCAGAAGAAAAGAGAACTAAAGATAAAGCTCTAAACCAGAACTAAATGCTGAAAGCATGGAGCAAAAGCTTACAGCTCAGCTAACCTGTGCCAGCTAGCATGGGCTGGCCATGCCCATGCTCTTCTTCACTCCAGACCTGGGCAGCACCATCCCAATTGCCTTTTGGGAATGGTGTCTGGCAGGTGTCAGCTCCCAAAGTGTGCTTGGGAAGTGTCTGGAAAGTTCCCCATGGACAAAAGCATGCCAAGAGCATCCCCACAACAGAAAGGGTGGCAGCCCAAAGAAGGATCATGGTTAGCTTGTTGCAAGCCCAGTTGGGCAGACTGAGGCTACAGACACTGCAGAGAAGCACAGAATCATCACATTATCTGGGTTGGATGTGACCTGGTAGAGCATCAGGTGCAACCATTAACCCAGCACTGCCAGCTCACCACTAAACCATGTTCCTCAGCACCACAGCTCCACCTCTTCTCAATCCCAAAGCTCTGGATCCAGGTTCAGGTTTTCCTAGGTGATGATTCCAAAGCCTTGATGCTTCTCCACAGGCTCTTTAAGCATGACAAGGCTGGCTTGCTGCATCCCTGGCTGCTAATGAGCTCTGAGTGGTGCTCATTTAAGAGATTCCACTCTGCAACAAGGATATGGAGGAGATGCTCATGAAGCAATCAGCACAGATCAGGAAATGCCACAAGGAGAGTTACACCTGCACTCTTCCCTCTGCCCCCTCCTTGGCAGCACACAGCCACAAGACCTTTCTCCTTCCAGCTTGCTCACATCTGAGCCTCACAAGCACACCCTGGCCTGGCTTGGAAGGGACCCACAAGGATCATGGATCCCAACTCCTGGCCATGCCCAGAAGTCCAAAGTTATCNCAGCAAACCCAGAGTGTAACACAGACATCTGACTGTTCAGCTAGGAAGGAGGAAAGCAGGGATAGAGAGAGAGAGAAAACAAAGGATTACCTCATGGCAAAGAGCATCCCAAAGTCACTGAGGGGTCACAGGAGCCAAGCTGCCATTAGGATGCAATCCATGGGCATGTGCAGAGCAGAGAGTGCCTTGGGTGTCAGTTACAGCAGCATGGAGACTGATGCTGGAAGATCAAGCACACTTGGGGAGGAGGTGGATGGGCTAAGAAGGATCTAAAGCAGTGATTTGTTTCAGCAACACCTGGGCAGGTGATGCACAAGTGACATTCCCAGCACATGGGGCTAAGCTTCCATTTCCAGGCTCCCTGCACACCCCAGGGAAGCTCTAAATTACCTCTCCTGCTGCTAGGCACTTGCAAGAGAAAGGGTTTTTTTCCCCTTTATTTAGCCTATTAGAGAAACAGAGAGTTGGAAAGTGCAGAGCCAGCAGCTTGGCTTTTGCTGTTTGGGCATTTCTACATGGCCAGAAGCTGAGACTTTCACTTAAAAGTAGAACTAGCAGGGAAAATTGTTCCCTTTCCCCAAAAACTCCTACAGCAAATCAAATAGAAGCACTGCATTTTCATTTCTTCTTACCCTCCTGATGGATTTTAACTGCTGTGAAAGAGCAAAAACCCAGAGAATGCCACTTTCTAGAGCACAGAGAATCATGAAGGCTGGAAGAGACCTCTAAGCTCATCAAGTCCAACACATGCTCCAGTGCCCTCAGCATCTCCCTAGCCTCTGCTGGACTCTTTCCACTAGTTCCTTGTCTCTCCTGAACTGAGGAGCCCAGAGCTGGCCCCAGCACTCCAGCTGTGGCCTGACTAGGGCAGAGGAGAGAGAGAGAACTTCCCTCAAGCAACTGGTCCCACTTTTATTGATACACTCCAGCAGACCATTGGCCATGAGTGCACATTGCTGGCTCACTGTGAACTTGTCCCCCAGCACTGCCAGCTCCTTCTCCGTGGAGCTGCTTCCCAGCAGCTCAGTCCTGTGCTGCTCCATGGGCTTTTTCCCTCCTCAGGTCCAGGACCCAGAAGCTCAACTCTCTCTCCCCTTGTCTGTCTGATGGCAAATGTCTGGATTCTCTTTGCAGAAAGCTAAGCTCAAGAGAATGAATAGCTCCAAGGTGAACACACTCCAGGGAGTCAGGTACCTGCCACTGAGCTGCACATGGAATCTGTTCCCAACACAAAGGGAGAGGTTTCTTCTTTCTCTTGCCTTTGGAACCTTTCTTTTTACCCTCAGGAGATGAAGACAGTTTACATCTCTTCCTAGAAGGAGTGCCCAAGCACAAGAGGAGATAATCTTCCTGAAAGCAAAGAGTCAGTAAGCATTCTGCTTCTTTTTCTTCTCTCCTTTTTTTGGTCTATAGAATCTTCTGGGGTTTTGATAAGTAGCCTAAGAAAATAAAAGCTATTAATGCATCTCTTTCTATCTGGAAAGAGATAATGCTAACCATGTTCTCACTCTACACAAAGATACCCCTGCAAAGTTCTGCCTCATATCTATTTCTCTGTAGCCTCTTGAGAAATAAAAGTAGACACAAATGCATTTTTCAGAGACTTTTTGGACTTGCTGTCAGCAAATCAAAGGGAGAATTCATTCAATCCCCTAGCCCATAGGCTTCTGCTGGTGGTGGTAGGGAAGCAGCCCTTGTTCAAGGGCTCAGAGAGAGAGATGAGGAGCTATTTACACACCATTGTCAATGAAGACAAAGCATTTATCTCATTGCTATGGTTACTAAAGCAAGTATGAAGGAGAGAAACTTGGTTCACAAGGAGAAAAAGAATGCAGGGAAAATATACACTGCTTTGGAAAAGCTCAAATAGGGCTGCAGGGCTTAAGAAACAATTAAATGCTCAGGACTTTTGAGATCATCTCCTTGATGCTAGGTGACTCTCTCTGCTCTTCCCCCACCTTGGCTTTCATGCTGCTGCTGGTGCAGGAGGAGAAAAGCTTCTCCTATGAGGACATGGAGAAGAGAAGGCTCCTTCCTTCCTTCCTTCCCTCCCCAACTTGAAACCATCTCTCCTCCTCTCCCTGCTAACTCTGGAGAAGAGACCTACCCCCAGCTCACTGCAAGCTCCATGCAGGGAGTGCAGAGAGAGAGCTAAGCTCTGCCCTGAGCATCCTCTTCTCCATTCCTTTCCAGCCTGCTGTGGGAACAACCTCAGAGGCCAATCCTGCTGCTTCAGCAAGCTCAGGAGGCTTTGGGCAAATGCCTGAGAAGGTGCCAGGTCTCCTAGCTTGCAGTTTGAAGGCTTGGAATAGTGTTATCTGAGCTGAGAAGGTGGCAAGGCTGCAGTGCTGCTCTTCATCTGGCCAAGGACATGTGTTGGGTAGGCTGTGTTCTCTTGGAATGCTTTCCTTCCAGTGCCATTTTGTACCAGGAAAAGGCTCCCTAAAAATATTCCAAATATTTTTAGTTGTGGAGCAGAAATGAGCTTGAGCTGCACATTTCCCTCAGGAGGAGGCCCAGGGAGGAGTTTGTGTTCATTAGCTCAGGGCCATCTGCTGCAGGCTGGGAACCAAACATGCAGCAAGCTCCAGGGAGCACAACAACTGCCAGGCCCAGGGCTTTGGGGCTTTTTGGGGGATGGAGAAGAGAGGAAGAGGGTAGATTTTGACTCTGAACTCTGCTCTGCAGTGCTTTCAGGCTTTGAGGTGATGCTGGAGTCAATCTGTGTGCTGCAGGCTCAGCAGTGACCATTGGAAGAACCTTCAGGGCATTTGTCCTGCCATGAAAACCATGGGAGCTGCCATCCCAACTTTTCTGGGGACCAAAAGGTGCTGGGTTTTCTCTGGGTTGAGGCTGCAGCTACCCAGATCAATCTAAAGCAGCCAATTCATCCTCTCTCCTGCCTTCATTTCCCATCCACCTCATCCAGCTCCCTGCTCTCAAGTCCTAGGAGCCTTGCCTCAGAAGCAGGAGGAGGAAAGCTGTCCTAACAAGGAGAGGGAGAGCACAAGTCCACTTCAGCCAGGGTGAGGAGCATCTTTGCTGCAGAGATGCCTCAGAGACTCTGCTGACAGCTCCAGGCTCCAAAGAGCCTGGGAATGCCAGTGCTGTGCACACCAGGAGCCAGGCTCATGGAGAAAGGCACAGGTCAGCTCTTTTCCCAGAGCTTCACTGAGATGTTTTCTTCTAATAGAAGGGAGAATATTTTCATTTCATTGATTTATTTTATACTGAGGCTGGGGAGAGCCTGTGCCAGCTTGCCCAGAGAGGTGGGAGATGTCCCATTCATCCCTGGAACCATCCCAGGTGAGGTTGTGTGGGGCTGGGAGCATCCTGCTCTAGTTGAAGCTATTCCTGGGGTTGGATTAGAGCTTTCCATTCTCCCTCCCAGCCAAACCATCCTGGGATTCTCTAACCCCAACTGGACTTGGTGCTCTTCAAAGAGGAGATGGTAAGATGCTAACTCAGCCTCTTCATGACTCCAGAGACAGAACAAATAGAAGAAGAACTGTGCCTAAAATAAACCCAAGCAGCAGCTAGAGGTGTGGGTTGTGAACTGGCATTATCCTCTGGGCTTTACAAAGGGGATGGCAATTCCACTGCCAAACTGAGCTATAAATAGACATCCCATTAGCATCTCTTGGGTCTGGCACCTGCACAGCCACCAGCTGAAAGGCAGAGGCTCAGGACACAACTGCACAGCTAAGCAAGACACAAAGGAGATGGAGTGATGCTCTCCCAACCCCACAAGCTGCTCTTCCTCACACCCTCCCCTTCACTATTGTCCTACAGCCACTTGACACTGCAAGAGAAAGCAAATGCCTCTGGCTCTGGATGTCCTGGCTGTTGCCAGCCCTGGCAGTGAGCTACCCTCTCCAAGCTTGGAAAAGACCTCTAAGCTCCTCAAGTCCAAGCATGCCACTAAACCATGGCCCTAAGGAGAGCATCAAGACATCCCAGTCCTCCAGCTGAGTGCAAACCTGAGCCTAAGCACCTTGGCCTTTCCCTTCCTCCTGTGCCCATTTCATCCCTGGCTCTGCTGCTGGCTCCAGAACCCAAAGCACTGCTCTGCAGCACACAGAGCAGATGTCACCCCAAGCAAGAGGAGGAGGAGGAGGAGGGAAAGCAGCATCACAGCTTGAGAAGTCACTGTTCCCACCAGAGGGAGTGAGTCATTGCTGGAGGAGAAGTGCAGAGCTGCAATCTTCCCTCTGCTCTCCTCAGCAAACAGGGAGGTGGCAAGAGCTCTGCTCTCATCTCTCCTCAGCTCCAAGCTCTCCTTTTCTCCTGACACTACCTCACAACCCTGAGCCAACAAAACCCCATGCTGTCCCTTCCAAAGTGTCCTGTAAAGCTTTTCTCCTTCCAGGAATATGACATGGGAGGAAGTCAATGGATATCAGATCAATATTTTACAGCAAGGATTGGCTCTCTGCAAGATGAAAGCTACAATTCAGTCAGGCACTGGGCTTTAAAGGAGAAAATAGCCACAAGGCTGGAGCAGTGTTTGATTTCCTCTTATCCTTCACAATTCTTTGCCTCCTGATTTGTGTTTCAGTCACAAAAAAAGGAAGGGACCTTTCCAGGTCACCTAGGCCAACCTCCTGCAGGCAGCAGGGACATCTCCAACCTGAGCAGGACGTTCCCAGCCCCTAACACCCTGAGCTGGGATGGTGCAAGGGATGAATGGGACATGTCCCACCTCTCTGACAACCTGGCACAGGCTCTCATTGCCACAGCAGAAACAATTTCCTCCTTCTATGTAGACTAACCTCCCTCTGTTAGCCCCAAACCATCTCCCCTTGTCCTGTCCCAACAGCTCCTGTTAAAAAGTCTGTCCCCATCTTTCTTCTAAGACCCTTTAAGTGCTGGAAGGTCACAGTGAGCTCTCCCTGGAGCCTTCTCTTCTCCAGGCTGCACAAGCACAGCTCTCCCAGCAGAGAGCTCCCAGCCCTTGGATCAGTTCTGTGGCTCCAAGATGCTCAGCAAGTTCAAGTCCATGAACAAGAAGCAACTTTAGGCTGCTCAGCTGACAAGAAACTCCACAGTTTGGCTTGCACACACAGACAAAAACCTAAGCTGCAGCATCTCCTGGCAAACCCACTAGAGGGCAATGGAAGAAACCAGCTCCTTCTCCAGCAGCCCTGCTCCATCCCTGAATTCCACACTGGAGGGGTTTGCTCATGGGATAACTGTCAGATTGTTCTTAGCATTGCTGGCATATACAATAGGCACCAAGGAAATGTGAGGGCAAGAAAAGCTGGATCCAAAGTCTCCAAAGTTGAGATAAAGGAAGGAGGTGACAGTGACACAGAGGGTCCCAAAGGGTCTGTCTGTGGCACAGAGGAGCAATCACAAACTAAAGAGTGGCTTCAGCTGATGAGATCACCTTTGCTTGTTTCCATTCCCCCTGCCCCCATCACTCAGGCCCTCAGGGAGCTCCAACTGACAGCAGAGTGAAGCTCTGCACTAGCCATCACCTGGAGAGGAGCAAGCAGGTGGTTGTGTTTGCATTGACTCCATTGTATTGCTTTAATAACAACAGCTTCCTTGCTCAATGAGCTACTGAACTCTTCCCAGCCAAAGGAGCTTCTAACCTCACCCAGCAGCTTACAGACAAGCACAGAGCAAATCCAGCACCCAGGGCATTCCTGAATCCAGCTAACAAACCCAAGCTGTCCATCCTAGAGATCCTAGAATCCTAGACTGGTTTGGGCTGGAAGGGAGCCCTGGAGCTCATCTAGTCCAACCCCCCTGCAGTGGCCAGGGACATCCCCAACTAGAGCAGCTTGCCCAGAGCCCTGGCAAGCCTCACCTGCAATGCCTCCAGGGATGGGAACTCAACCACCTCCCTGGGCAACCTGGGCCAGTGTTCCACCACCCTCGTGGGGAGCAACTTCTTTCTAATAGCCAGTCTAAATCGACTCCTCTCCAGTTTAAAACCATTGCCCCTTGTCCTTTCCCTGCAGGCCTTTGCAAACAGGTCCTCTGCAGCCTTCTTGGAAGTTCCCTTTAGTTCCTGGAAGGTCACTAGTAGTTCCCCCTGAAGCCTTCTCTTGTCCAGGCTGAACAATCCCAGCTCCCTCAGCCTGATCTCCCAAGAGCCTTTCCACTAGCCTTGGCAAATCCCATCCTCACCTCTTCACTTCCTTGCAGGCTCCTGCTCCAAAGCTCATTGTGCTGTGCAGGAAAAGCCAGCTTTAAACACAATCCCAGCATGGATGGGGTGGGAAGGGAGCTCTGGGGATGAGCCAGTGCATCCCCCCTGCTCCAGCAGGCTCAGCCCCAGCAGCTTGCCCAGCATCCCCTCCAGCTGCCCTTGCAATCTCTGCACCCCAGGAGACTCCCCAAGCTCTCTGGGCAGCCTGGGCCAGGGCTCTGCACCCTCACCCCAAACAACTTGCTCCTGCTGGCTTCCAGTGTGTGCCCATTGCCCCTTGGGCTGGCCCTGGGCACCCCTGAGCAGAGTGTGGCCCCAGCCTCTTGCCCTTCAGCTCTTGCTGAGCACTGAGCAGCATTGAGCAGACAATGCCACTTGCTGACTCCAGAGTGCATGCATTCAGCTTCATCACCAGCCAGAGGCATGTGGCCTGATGCATATTCATGGTGCTAGGCATCACTTCTCAGCTGTTCCCACAGCTGCATGGAGCAGCAACAGCTTTCCCAGCCCCACAGAGGTGTAACCCTGCTGGGTCCTTGGCCTCAAAGGGTGGAGGAGGAATTGGTTGGATGGCTGCAACCATAGTGGTCAGCAGCTAGCTGGTGTGCAGATGGAGACTGGGGATGAATGGTGTCCTGCAGGGCTCTGTACTGGGATCAGAGGCAGGAGGTTCACCAAGGCCAAGGGCTGGCTCCTGCACTTGGGTCACAACAAGCCCAGGAAGTCTCCAGGCTTGGGGCAAGATGCTGGTGGTAAACATTTCTGGAATGGCTTGGAAGAAGCATCTTACAAGCAGCAGGTGGGTGATCCTGTGTTAGCAAGCACAAAGATTGACCAGGACTTCCCCTCAGTGCTCAACAATAACTAGGTCTGAGGTTTTGCCTACACTCTTCAGAGTCTGGGATCCAGATACACTTGACTGGCTTTGGGATCACAGACTTTGTGCACCCACAGCAAAAAGTCTCTAGAAGAAGTTTAAACAGTCACAGAATCCCAGAGTCAGGAAGATTGGGAGAGACCTCTAAGGTCCTCAGGTCCAACCATCAGCCTATCAGCACCATGCCCCTAAATAAGTGCTTTTCTCTCTGCACAGCTCTAAAACAACTGCCCCAAACCAAAAGCATTGCACACAAGTTGGAATTGTCCAGCAAAGCTGATGCCAAGTTCAGGATTGGAATGAGGAGCTCCAGCATGGAGACAACAGACAGCCCAAGGGCTGATTTGGGGCTGATTGGTGATGGCTTTGACCCCTAGCTCAACTGCACAGCCTGCCTAATGTCACCTTTTGATACTGTTGCTTGGATGTGAGGGCAGCTTCCATCTGCTGCTGGGAGCAGGTGTAGATGGCTGAGCGGTACTGGCTGCCCACGTCATTCCCTTGGCGCATCCCTAGGGAGAGAGGAGACAACACAGCATCAGGAGCAGAGCAGAACCACACAGCCAGGAAAGCTCACTAAGCCATGGCCCTAAGGAGAGCAGCTCAGTGTTCCTGAAACCCCTCCAGGGACAGTGACTCCCTGGGCAGCCTGGGCCAAGACTGAACAACCTTTGCAGGGAAGAAATTCCTCCTGACATCCAAGTTAAACCTCCCCTGCTGCAAATTGAGGCCATTTCCTCTCATCCTCTCCCTGCTAACCCTGGAGAAGACACCTACCCCTAGCTCACTCCAAGCTCCTTGCAGGGAGCTAAGCTCTCCCCTGAGCCTCCTCTTCTCCAGCCTAACCAAGCCCAGTTCCCTCAGCTGCTCCTCAGCACACTTGTGCTCCAGAGCCTTCCCCAAGCCTCCTTGCTCTTCTCTGCACACACTCCAATGCCTCTGGCTCCTTCTTGGACTGAGATGCCCAAAACTTTATCCTTCCTACACCCTAGAACCTTAGAAATGACCAAGAACTCTCAACCCACAGCCCTGTAACTAACTCCTTTTCCTATTAACATTTTTCTCCTTTAATCACTTGCTCTGAAGAGTTTTACTTTCCCTTGGCAACTCTGAAGCTGTATAGATGTTACCATGCCAGTGAGTGATGACATCAAGGCATGGGGACTTGGTGCCATTGATTTTGACTAAATAATTCTATGATGAGCTGGAAGAAGGGAGTTTTATTAGTCTTAACTCAGCAAGGATTGATTGGGGGGAAAAGAAAAATGACCAATCAGTAGCTCAGCTTTCTGGGGGGACAGAGAAAATAAGTGACAGCTGCAGGAAAGTCTATAAATCACAGGAAAAAATGATGATAAAAATAAGAGCTCTGATCTGCCCTTTACAATTTCACTGGGAGGCACAGGAGAGTCAAAGAGACCTTGGTCATTTATCTTCATTAGGCTTGGGAAACCTCTGAGAATAGCAAGGTTGAGGAATGATGCCATCACATTTCTCTTTCTTTGCTGTTTTTGGTGAGGATGTGCTGGATAAGGATTACTTTCCAGTCACTGGAGGGTTGAGTCTTCCAAAGGAAGCCCTGATTTAGCCCATCAAATCCATCAACTCTCTTTTGCTTTAGGTAACAGACTCCAAAGTGGCCAGTTGGAAACCAATCTGCCTGCTGGCAATTAATTTCCCATTTCTTAATCAAAATATGTCTCTTATTGACCTCAAGCTAGTCTGGAGTTAGAGAGGAAGGACCTTAGAAGCAGAAACTCCAAGCAGATAGAGGAGGAGGAGGCCAAACCCAAGTCATTCCTCCTCAGATGCTTCAGCCAGAGAACTTTTGAGAGCCATTTTTGGGACATTTAGGCAATAATGGTGTTTGGGTTTTTTTCCCCCAGCATCAGTGTGTTTGTATTGCATGGCAAGCTCAGGATGGGAATCATTCCCTTAGCAGGATCTCAGAGACCATCCCAGCTCCCTGTTGTTTCCATTTACCCTCCAGTGGCCACAGATTTCTGCTTGAGGGCATTTTTGGAGGTTAAATTGGTGTTGTGGGGAAATGTTATGCCTTTCAGAGTGGTGCAGGCTGAGAAGCATTGAGGTGCTTTGGTCAGCCAAAGGCAAATTCCTCAGTAGGAGTCATGCCCAAGATCTAAACACACTTAGAGCTCCAAATGGCCTCATCCTGACTGGTTCCCTAGGGAAAAGAGCTGACAAGGACTGGGCAGTGCTCAGCCAGGCCTTGGCCTTCTGCTCTTTGGCACCCTGCACAGACAAGGATGCTCTTATAAATATGCAGGAGAAGAGAAAAATGCAGGCAGGGGAACAAAAAACCAAGAACCCAGGCATTCATTGAAAATATTGTTGTTTAGAAGAGGCAGCTTTGACCTCTTGTGCATAATTAGACACAAAAAGCAAGATTAAAAGCCTGCTAATAATCACCACAAACTAGGATTAATGATGCTCTGCTCCAGTGCCTCAGCTTTCTAGAGCCACGTCCAGGGAATTCACTGGTGGGTTCTGCAAAGGAGAGAAGAATGCTTGGCATTGCTCTGTTTGGACTTGGTTTTCCTGGTAGGAAGATTAGAAAGAGTCCAGCCAGAAACTCAGGCAGGAAAAGACCTTCTAAGGTTGCTCTCTTCTAGTGGTATGAACCTACATCAAAATCTAGAGGCTGTTCTTCACACCATTGACTTCAGGGATGTTTGAAAGCTACTGAAGACAGTCAGAGAAGTCCTAAGGCTTGGGAAGAAGCCCTAAGCCTTGGGAAGAAGCCCTAAGCACTGAGAAGTAGTAAGAAGCCCTAAGCATTGGGAAGAAGGAGCCCTAAGCCTTGGGAAGAAGGAGCCCTAAGGCTTGGGAAGAAGAAGCCCTAAGGCTTGGGAAGAAGGAGCCCTAAGCCTTGGGAAGAAGGAGCCCTAAGGCTTGGGAAGAAGAAGCCCTAAGGCTTGGGAAGAAGGAGCCCTAAGCCTTGGGAAGAAGGAGCCCTAAGCATTGAGGAAGACAGCAGTAGAAGAAGAACACTTGCTGAAGTTGTTCTTAGGTAGAGGGATTAAGAATCAAAGCAATCACAGAATGGTTTGGCTTGGAAAGGCCCTTGGGAGGTCATCTAGCCCAAGCTCCCTGCAGTCAGCAGGGATGTCTTCAGCTCTCTGGACAACACATTTCACCTCCTTCAGTGTAAAAAACATCTTCCTTCTGTAGTCTAACCCTCTCTTTCCCTTCAGGTGAGTGCTGGGTTCATGGCTTAAGCCCCAGTGGCATCTTCAGTGGCACCAAAGGCTGATGCCAAGGCTTTTCTCACCTTCCCAGAAGCATTGGATTGCTGGCTGGAGCAAGACTAAGTTGATTGTGAGCAGTTCTGGGGAGCTGCTTAACACATCCCTGACAGATAAAAAAAGTAAAAACTAGTTTAAAGATAAGAAGAAAATCAGAGCCCAGGAGGCCTTTTGCCCTTGAGGCAGAATTGATTCAGCAGCACTCCCTTCATCCTGCAAACTCTTGAGCCATCTCAGCAACCACTGCACTGCCTAATCATCTCCTTCATTAAAAAAGATGCAGAGTCAAACCTCAGCTTCCCACTGTGCTGTGGAGAAAACATCATCTCCTAAACTGGAAATATAGGTCAGGGAGGAACAAAAAAAAACATAGAAGCCTATTCTAATTTAGATGGAGAAAAAGAGACTAATATGCAAATTAGGTCAGGAGAGCTCCAATTCCTGGGGATGCAAAGCAGCTCTAATAATACATATTTATTTTTAACGCATATTTAGTGCTAGAGGAAGGATAAAGAATGGGAACAACACAACATTAGGCATTGCAGCTCCTGGAAGGAAGGACGTTGCAGCCTCAAAGTGGTTCAGCATCCCAGACTTGGCAGGGACCTTAAAGATTCTCTAGTGTCACCTCCTGTGCCTGCCCTGGGCAGGGACACCTGGCACTAGAGCAGCTTGCTCCCAGCCCCAACACTGCCAGGGATGGATGGAGCTGCCACCACCTCTCTGGCCAACCTGGCACAGTGGCTCAGCACCCTCCTGGGCAACAACTTCTGCCTAACAGCCAACCTACATCTGCCCTCCTCTAGCTTGGATCCATTCCCCTAGTCCTAGCACAGCCTGACAGCCTAACAAGTCCTTCCCCAGCTCTCTTGGAGCCCCTGCAGATCCTGGCAGGACACAAGAAGGTCTCCTGGGAGCCTTCTCTTCTCCAGACTGANACTAGATGAGCTCCAGAGCTCCCTTCCAACCCAAACCAGGCTAGGATTCTAGGATTCTATGCTGGTAGGTGGGTAGACATCAGGCAACTCTGTCCCACCACTGCTCTTTCATGGGAAAGAGGATGGACTGGAAGAAGCTGAAGCCAGCACAAGACACTGCCTCCTGTCAAGCAGCTCAGTGCATGTTTATGGTGTTGAGTGCTCAGTCCTGCATGAACCAAGATGCATTCCACTGTATTGTCTCTCAGCATATTGATTCCCATGGCTTTTGTCATTTACTAATCCAGAGCTGTGTTTTCTAGGCTTCCTCCACCAGTCTCCCAGCAATGGCTTCACCCACAGACTTAATTAGCTTCCTCTCCAAGTCATTAATGCAAATATTGGGGAGTATTGGACCAAAAATGGCTCCCTGAGGGGTTAGTAAAGCTATCTGGGATAAGTTTAATATGCCTGGTGACAATAGAAGTTGTATTTCTATTGGGGTTTTTTGGTTACCCTTTGTAATGATGCTGAAACTATCAGGACTCTTCATGCTTGAGACACAAGACAAAGATTCTCTGTGCTTCCATCTGAGAGGATTTTTCTGTATCAGCATGAAGGCTAAAAGCCAAAGCCTTTGGAAGGTCACAGGGGAGGAGGAACAGCTCATTCATCTCCTCTTTCTCGTGGTGTACACAAGGCATATGGAACAAGAGATGTTCTGAGTGGATCTGGCACGTGATGGTTTCCAACCCCTGACATGCTGGGATACTGTGAAGTGATGCCCTCACTTTTGGCCAGAAGAACCCTTGTGGAGATGCTCCTGGGCCAAGCCACACTAAAGGTTTTAGGTGTGCTTACACCAAGCACTGCAGTGCCACAGAGATGCCTGGGACAGTTGGGAATGATTTGGGTTATCTCCACAGCTCAGTGTAATGCAGAGATATTAGCTCCCATCCCAGAAGGAATTCAGCCACATTAGCATGGCTCTGTGCCCAGGCTAATTAGGTGATGTTTCCCCAGTTGCCAGAGTGAATCATCCATCTGCCAGCAGCCAACCTTCTCCTGAAAAACACACACTGGAGCTATGTGGAACCTCAGTTGTGTGAGAATGCAAGGTGAATCTAGAGACAATGGGCAGCCTGGGCCAAGACTTAATCCTTGCAAGGAAGAAATTCCTCCTGAAATCCAATCTAAACCTCCCCTGGGGCAAC
>VWZO01017542.1:47921-69617 GCA_013396975.1 Bucco capensis
CACTGCTCTGCTCCTCCTGCTCACACTAGCTTGGATCCAGGACAGGAGGATGAGCACTGCTCTGCTCCTCCTGCTCACACTAGCTTGGATCCAGGACAGGATGCTGTTAGCTTTCTTGGCCACCTGGGCACTCTGCTGCCTCAGACTCAGTCAACTCTCCTCCAGCATCCCCAGCTCCTTCTGTGCCAGCACCAAGCCAACCTCTCTGTCCCAAGCCTAGAGCCTTGCCTGGGCTTCTTGTGACCCAAGTGCAGCACCTTGGTGAAGCTCAGCCCATGGCTCCAGCCTCTCCAGGTGCCTCTGCAGAGCCTCAACTCTCCCTCCTAGCTTGCTGCCATCTGCAAACTCCCTGAGGGTGCACTCCATCTCCTCACCCAGATCACTGATGAAGACATGGAGCAGAGCTGGCAGGCTAAAGGTCCTCAGCACAAATCAAATGAGCAGCTCTGAAGCTGCAAAGAAATCTGCTTTCATTTCAGGCAGGAGAAAAAAAAAGCCTTACAGAAAGAAATTACCATCATTAAGGCAGATAAAAAAATACTAATAAATTCTATTGTCTCCTGTGCCTCTCTGTGGGAATTCTCCCAGCAGAGCCAGCTGGAAAGGAGGAGGTTTGTGTCCTCTCCTTCTCTCTCCCTTCCTCTGTCAATAAGTGGCTGCAATCATATTCTCCAGCGCCAGCATCATTTCAAGGTTCAGCTCTTCCATGTAGCTCCAACACTAATTATCCCAGCTGTAATTAGTAAGATAATTAACTACTGGCTCACTCATCACTCTACCTTGTGTCGGGTCATGATTCTCCCAGAAGACCTTGAGTAGTTTCTCAAAGCTGATGTCTGCTGGCTGATAGATCACTCGGACAGCCTCGGTGTGCCCAGTTCTCCCTGCAAGGAAAAGAGCAAAGCAAAGCACAGCTTAGTTGGGATAATTATCTAGTGTTTTCTAGTGAGATCTAAAGCACAAGCTGTTTGGGGTTTGGGTTTGTTTCTTTCCTCTCCCTTCAAGGTGTTTTAATTTAACATCATTTGTACTTGGCCCTCTTGAAGATGTTGGCTTTGAGATGTCTTCTAGTTTGGACAAGGCCAGCAGGAAATAAACATTACAAGAAAAAGCTGGAAGGGCTGGAAGGTGTCCAGAGCTCATCCATGAGGATGAGCAGAGGCTGGAGCACCTCTCCTGTGAGGACAGGCTGAGAGAGTTGGGATTGTTCAGTCCCAGAGCAGTTAATGGGGCACCCGAGATGAAGACAACCTAAATGAGCCATGGAGATGTGGGCTAGCTCTTCAAAGCCTGGGATTAAAAGGAGTCAGGAATTCAGAGGAGGAAAATGGGACACATCTGGGAGAGCTGGAAGGAAGGTTTTGATGCAGCCAAATTGGCTCCTACCTGACCTGCTTCACTGCCCAACAAAGGGATGCTCACTGAGGTTAAAAGACACAAAAATACACCAGTGTTAGGTAAGTGGGAGCCAAAGCTATGTCATCCCAGTTCCTCTTTCCCAGGCACTAAGCCTCTGGAAGTAACTCATAACCTGCAGTCCCATTCTGCTGGGAGCTTAGCAGGAAGGGCTCACACATTTATAGCAGAATACAAACACAAGGCAGAGATAACTGGCTGAATAATGAAGTGAAATGGTCTTTCTGTGATGGCCACCTCAGGTCAGGGATGGCATTTATTCCAGGTTGGATGGTTTAAGATGGATTATCAGTGAAAAGAATGGAGTTTGCCTTAGGTAAAGCCCAGTTTAGGACTTTGGGGGTTGCTTGAGAGAAAGATAGAAAGATCTGGAGGTGCTGGAAGGTGTCCAGAGAAGGGAGCTGAGGATGCTCAGAGGGCTGGAGCACCTCAGCTGGAGAAGGAGATGATAAGGCTTTATTACAGAGAGGGCTGGGTGCCAACAGCAGATTATCTCTGGAGCCTCTATCCCTTTCCCACCTTTGGACACTGAGCCACTGCCAGAGGATTAGCTCTTTCAGGGAGGATTCAAACCCTGGCACCAAAAAGAAAAGGTATATTCCTGTCAAGAGCAATAGCAAAAGCCATCAGAGTGACACCTCAGGGCTCCTTTCATCTCCCTAACAGTGTTTAGATGTTCACCTCCTTAACCATCTCCCAGGTGAGTGCCCAAACTGGGGGATTAGAGAAGGGAACTTACCCTGTCTAACTCCCACTCCTAGTGGGAAGGGACCTTTAAAGGTCATTTTAGTCCAAGGCCCTTGCACTGAGCTCAGCTTGCTTAGAGCCTCACAAGTCCCTCCCTGAGCTGCTCCTCACTTGCAATGCCTTCAAGAGAGGAAAGAAAGCCTGGGTGGCTTTTGGAAAGAGGACAGAACAGGATAAGATTCCTGACAGCCCAAGCTCAGCATCCAGCAATCCTGGCTTCACTTGCCCAACACTCCTCTTGGGAGGTGTGAACTTCCTTCTCCAGGCAGGAAAATGCACTTGTTTTGCCCCAAGTGCAGGACTCAGCCCTGAGCCTTGTTGAAGCTCATGCCATGGATCCAGCCTGGGCAGATCCCTGTGCTCCAGCAGCTCCCCACTCCTGCCTGACTCAGTGTCATCCACTCACACAACAGCAAGCTCTTGCATTTTCTCTTCTCCTAAAGCCTGACACAAGTCTCAGCTCCACTAGGCCCTGGCCCAGTTGTTGTCATCTGAGAGACTCCTTTAGAAATCACTCCTCTTGTATCTCCAAAGCTGGCTTAAAGAAGGGATTAAACCCAAAACTAATGCTCAATAAAAAGACTTTCCTTCAGCAAGCTGATATTAAGAATTAAAAGCTGTTAATAAATACTGTGCCTGTCTAACCCACCCCACAGTGAAGTCTTCCATCAGTTATTATTGAAAGCTTTTTCTTCCAGCCTTACAGCAATCAATTTAACTTCCAGTCATCTTGTACCCATATGTGCTGCTCCTGTGGATGAAATGCCTATTAATAAAGGAAGAAGATGGCTGTGAATTAAAGCAAGCTCTGCTTAATCACATTAATCCAGAGGATGTTAAAGGCTTCCATTTTCAACATCATTTTGGGCTTAATGCCTCTGAGATGGGCAGACTCTTCTATTGATGCAGCATCTGGTCCAATTTAAGCTGCATTGTGAAGGAGGAATTGTTAGGCCCTTCCAAGAACAAAAACCACACCCCTCAGCAAGACTGACAGTTTGAGGGATGCAACCAAAAGTGCTACAGCTGAGACAAAGAAGATCCTGCAAGAGATTGAAAACCAGAGCCTCCCAACAATTCCAAAGGCAATTGGAATTGGAATTTTGCTCTGCAAAAGGCAACTCCCCTTGCTCAGTGAATTGGAGATGATTAACTTACTCCTCCTGATGGGGATGAGCACTCCACACACTCAACCAGCTCGGGGTTTTCCACTCCTTGAGCATCCAACAGCTGCTGCTGGGAAGCATGTTCACTTACCCATTCCATTGGCTTATCAATTAGAGAGGAATTATTGCACACTCTCCTTGCAGAAGCAGCAAGCTCTGCCTTCAGGCTTGGGTTTTTTTTCTCTCCCCTAATGTTATTATTATTATTATTTGGGCTGTGTCAAGGTGGTGGTTTTACAATGAGCTTGGCTTGTAGCACAGAAACACTGCTGCATTCCAGTGAGGAGCAAAAGTGTTTCAAAACCTGCTAAGGGAATTAAAAAAATCCTTCAATAGGGGTTTGTCTAGAGCATTTCTGCAGAAGGAATGGGATGGAATCCCATTTCCTCTAGCCCTTGGAGCTGAACCCATCAGGCAGCTGTTGACCTAGCTCATCTATTTCTATTTTGTCTCCTACAGTATCCTTCTGGACAAAGTCTCCAAAACTCTACTGAAATCCAAAAAGAAGATGTGATGATCCACTCCAGCATCTATTTCTGCATCCTACAGGACTAGAAAGCAACCAGAACTTTCAAAGGGAGGTTAAAATTAATGTTTCATGTCAAAATCCATAGCTCCTTTTCAGCTGAACAATACCTAGATCTCTAAATCCCTAAATACACACAGGAGAGACAACTTTAGAGTTCCATTGTAAGCTCTGCTTTCCTCCAACAGTCAGCTCCACAGAGCTGGAGGTTTCAAAGCTAAGAGAGATTGATCACCAGATAAAGCATCTCCCTTTTGGTAAATGAGGCCAAGAGGCAGGAGGAGCTGAAGGTCATCCCAGGGCAGCCTTGGAGCCAGGAATAGAAAGAGCTCAGCTGAGCCTCAAGGGAAGAGCCCAGCTGAGGTGCTCCAAAGAGCTGCCAGCCTTCAAAGCACTGCTGAGCACTAGGAAAGGCCACAAAAGAGAGAGAAGAAAGGCAAACATCAACCAGGAGAGGGGCTGCAGGAGAGAAACTTCTGCTGCCTGTCTTCAGGATGAGTGGAATTGAGTGGGAAGCCCTCCTCCTGCATCCAGGGAGATGGAGGGGTTCCCAAAGATAAGAGGAAGGTGGCTTAGATGGTAACAGCTGGAACCACAAGCTTATAAACTGCTCAGTTCTGAAGAAAATCATCCTTAGCTGCATATTTTCCCTGCTAATTGTACATAACCAGCTGATGAATGACACCAGCAGGGTTTGTCCCTTCTGATTTCAGGGCCACTTGAGCTATGCAGATGGCAAAGAGCTGATGAATATCCAGAGAAACAGAATTGTTCTGAACATCTGGAAGGCAAAGCTGAAAAGATGTTGCCTACTGAATGAACATCCTGGGTTGTCTAGTGCTGGCCAAAAAGAAAATGAGTGTATTTCTGTCTTAGGCTAATGCACCACAAATACCTCCAAGTCCTTCATGAGGTTGTTCATCCTGGAGAAGAAAAGGCTCCAGGGAGACCTCCTTGCAGCCTCACAGTATTTGAGTCACTTATAATCTGACAGGATTCTACTCCCAATCCTTCAAATCCAAAGAGAAGGACTTACCTGAGCAGACCTCTTGGTAGGTAGGGTTTGGAGTATGCCCTCCTGCATAACCCACTTGAGTGGAGTAGACTCCCTTCTGCCTCCAAAACTTCCTCTCAGCTCCCCAGAAACAGCCCATGCCTGAAGAGGGGAGAAAGAAGAGATTGTTAGGTCAGCATCTGCTCAAGGGCAAAAGGACTCACTTGCATGGGAACTGAGGCAGTCCAGAGTGGCAGGAAGAGCCACAGTCAGCAGATGATGCTCAGCTGTTCCCTCAGGTGAGGCACAGAACTCCTCTAGTGAGGAATCCAGGGCAGGACTCCAAGAAAGCTTCCCTGGTGCCTCTGGATATTCAAGTGTCAGAGAGGACAGAGCCTAGGAAGGCTCAAAGGCTCAAGCCAAGACCTCTGCCAGGTACCTGTGCTATTTGCACAGCCCCACTGGGATTTCAGCTGTCCAAACACCATCATTTGTATTAATGGCAGTGATTTCATGCTCTGCTTTCAGGCCTGTGCAGGCTTTAAAGGTGGCAGCAATCATGGATTAACTTAGATGCTATAATGCCTTAGCTGAACAAGCTCTGCCTGCAGAGCTTTGGCCATCAGATAAAATCAGGGTAGCCAATTATCAGAGGACATCAGGCTGGCAACAGGGGTAAAGGAGCAAAACTCTGCTCATCATAGGAATCAAGGAACAAACTGAACTAACAGTCAGGGTTCTGGGATGGCTGAAAGAGGGATGAGACCTTAGCTACAACCTGGAGGACTCTCTAAGGCTCAAACATGGCCTGGACACTCTGGTGTTTAGCTCCTCTTTGATTTGGGAATGATGTCTTTTCTCTTTCAGTACTAATTCCTTTTATTATTCCCTTACTAACACATTGGAAATAAAAAGCAGTAAAATGCAAGCTAAATATTAAATACACTTGAAAAAGAAAAGCCATGAGGCATGATGGCTTTGCAATCACTGCAGATATGATGGGGTAAAAGATGACAGACAAGTCCCTTCAGAGTTGGCTGTGACCAGAGATGCTCCCAGGGAAGGATTGGACTAGATGACCTTGAGATGTTCCTTCCCACCCAAACCATTCCATGATCCTGAGTCCTGCCTGCAACACTCAGCACACAGAATCCAGAAGCAGATTGGAAAGCTTCTTTGAAGATGCTGCCACATCCCAGATGTTCCCCACTCCTGCCAAGGTGACATTTCCTTGCCTTCCTCCTGATCCCCTTCTCCAGCAGCTGCTCCTGCCACATCCTTGACTAACACTTGGTTTCCAGGCAGGTTCCCTCATGTGAATTCCTCTCTCAATCAATGTGCATCCAAGGAGCATTCCTGATCCAAACTGAAACCTCCCAAGATGGATCCATTCAGCACAAATTCAAGCCTAGGAAGTTCTGAGCTCCACAGTTGCTCCAGGAGGCTGATGCTTCAGGGACTGCCAGCAGGTGTTTGGGGGTTTAAATCCTGGTTAATTCTCACCTTTTCTCTGCAAGATGTTCACCTCTATGCTGTTTTCATTTGTGAAGGAGGTTTTCCTAATGCTTTTTTCCTTCACCTTTGTGGTCTTGTCCTCTTCCCCTGGGCCTCAGGTGCATCCCTAACATGCCTACCCAAGCTTTCTCTCTCCCAGCAGCCCAACAGGACATCCAGAAGACTCTTTTGTTGTCATCCTCTGAAGAATGACTCCATGATTTCCTTGGCATGCCCAGGCTTTCCTGGCCCACAGCCTGCACTCTCTCCACCCAAGCCTTCAAGGCCTTTTTCCAGGCAGCAGATGAAGGAGTTTGTTTCCATGCCAGGCTGATAGCAATGCTTCACTGCAGAAGATGAACTGCAAAGGACAGAGATGCTGCTGCTGCTCCTCCTTCTGTTCCCAGGATTTGAGAATGGATGATTCTAATAATGAGGGTGGGAAAAAAAATGTCAGTTTTAAATATATACTCAGAAAAATTCAACCTGCTGAGAGAACAAAGAACAACATGTCCTGGAAAGCTCTTCTCTAACCCTAGATCAGAGAAAGGAGCAGGACAGGATGTACCCAAAGCTCAGGAGCACACTAGACAGAAAAGAGCAGCTCTTGTGCCAGCTTCTGTTCTCCAAGCCTAGAAGCAGAGACTCTGCCAGCTGCTCCAAATGCTCCAGAAGGAGCTGGGGGCACAGGCTGCTCCTGTACCTTGCAGCAGGAGAGGACAGCCAAGATCCATCCCACTGGCTTACCTCAGTGCCTCTTGTCCTAGCCAGCATCCCTCTGGGAGCTGAAGGCACAGCTGCCAGTATCCCTGCTTCTCTTGGCCCAGCTTTGGAATCCAATGGACATACCTCTATCAAATCTGGAGAAGGAAATGCTCAGCTGGCTGGGAGCTCCAATGAGGTTTTATTTCCCCCCCAAGTTGGAAGGAATCAGCTGAAGCTCAGCAAAGGGATATACCTATAGAATAATGCTCATTTCATACATTCCCACCAAATCCTGAGTGTGAGTGGCATTTTTCTCTTCCACAGAATCCTGCAGAGCAGTTGGTACAGCTGATGGATTGAAGTCAGGCCAAGGACTGATCTTTCTAAGTGCTGAACCAAAGAGATATTTAGGCTGTGAGCTCTCAAACTGTGGGCACCATTCCTTTCTAGTCCTTGGCTTCCCCAGGAAAGGTCAGGATGAGACCTTGCTAGGCACCAGCATGTTCTCTCTCTCTTCAAGGGGAGATGGACAAGCAGGCAACAAGGAAGCTGTGATGAGAGCCTGAAGAGCTCCCAGTTTGGACAATCAGGATGTTCTGGTGAGCCAGGAGAGCATCTAGTCTATCTCCAGTGGTTCTATGCCTGGTTACAATCCTTTTTCTTGACTTGATAACACTCAACAGCAGCAGACTTGCAGAAAGTCACACTTTGTTCTCTCCAGGGCAATATTCCAGTCCCTTTGGCTCCACTCATCAATCCAAAAGTAGGTCTGGCTCTCACAACCACATCTAAAGGGAGTGAACACAGCTTTGCTGACCACTTTCCTACTGCCTGGGCCCTGAAAACCTCAGATGATCAAAGCCATGTCCTCCTAGCACCAAGATATAAACACAACCTGAATTACCCCAGAGATTTTTGTTCTTGCTGAGACTCTGGACAGAATTCCAGCTTGAGATTGAGATCCAGTATCATCTTTTACACACCACTACAACGTGGAGAGTGCTTTGGGGAGCCATCTGGCTGCATCCAGCATCAACCTTATCCAGCAGGGTTGAAAGGAAAATGGGATTATTGATGTCTTTTGGGGTTTACCATGCAGCAACCACAGAATATTGGAGCAGAGCAGAGAATAGCTGAGATCATTGGAAAAGAAGAACTGGTGGGGAGGAAAAAAAAGAGGGAAAAACACTCCTGAAGCTGAGCTGAAAGAAAGGCACCTCCTGATGACAGCTGGCATGAAGTGGATGATCCTGCTGGCTAAGCCTTGGCTCTGGTGCTCCAACAGGCTTGATAACATGTTGAACAGTTTGCCTGGGGCAAGTCAAACAAAGCCCTGGGCAAGGAATTTCAAATGCACTTTGCCTAACAGAGCAACTGCAAGAGGAATTTCTTGGCTCCGCTTTTGGCCAAGCTGGGTTCTCTTCTCTGCATCAATTGCCAGGGAAGCTGTTGGCTCTAGGAGCTGCTGCAGGAGCCTTTGGTGTGCATGCAGCTCAGGCAAGGCCCAAGCACTGCATTTGTGCCTCTGGGCTAGCTGCTGACACTCTGGGCACATGGAATCATACAACTGTCAGTTCTGGGTTAATCACAGAATCAATTCTCTGAGTCTAGCATTAACAGGATCATTTCCTTCCATTTCAAACTCAAACCAACTCCAAGTGATGCCAAGCACATGTTCCCTGATTTCTCCCTCTTTAGCACTGAGAAGGAATTACTTCTCCATGAGGCCTTTGCATTGCTGAAGGAATCTAGGTGCTTTTTGCTGAGGAGAAACAAACATCTGTTAGAGACAATTCCTTCTCCCCAAACCCATGACAATTAACTCTGTCTCTTCCCCTCATTCCAATGGGAGTGTTCCCCAAACACAATTAACTGCCTCTTTTAAGGTGAGTGGTGGGGATTGAAAAGCTGCACTCTGATTTCATTGTCAAATGCTCCAGATCCTCCCTAATTGTGCCAGAGAGACTCTGAAGTGGCAAGCCACACAAAGCTAAATTCTTCCTTACCTCCAAAGGGGGGTAAATTAACATAAACAAGCCCCTTATGGGGAAGGACAGACATTGTGTTTGAAGGCCACATCACTTTTGTTTTCAGAAGCAAGAGAGATGTGGCTTCTTTGAAATAAAGGAATGTTATGAAGAGTTGTGTTGATCAAGGACAGCTTTCCCTTTGCATTAAGGAGAGTTTATTGTCCCTTAGTAGTGGTTAGAAATGTCAGGAAATGTCCTTGGCAAAGACCAAGCAGCATTTTGTACTTCTCTGGGTCTCTCTTCCCTGCTGCTCTGCAACTGTCCTTCTCCCTCAACACAAAGCTGATGCACAACCCTACCCAAGCACATCATGCCCAAAGCTCAAGAGTAAGGTTGTTCTCATTTTTAAAAGGTCCCAGAATTCTATCTCTCTTTATCAATTTGTTTGACAACAGGCTTGGGGGGAAAAGTTTTCAGTTCAGGGTTCCCCTTGGTATGCTCTTAAAACCTAAAGAGAAAGTTGTCTGGTGATGGCTTTGAGCATCACCAAAATCTTGGCCAAGATCTTGGCCAAAAGTCAGTTGCTAGAAGCTAAAAGAAGAAAATAAGGATAATAAGGATATATACAGGCTTGGGGCACAGTGGCTGGAAAGCTGCTGGGGGAAAAGGAGCTGGGGAGNTAGTTCATCTATAATCCCATTCCAGAAGTGCAGAAAGTATCCAAAGTGTCCATTTTTGCCCCAGCTGAGCATCAATGCTTTGGTGCTTTCCAAATGCAGGCAGTTAGTTCACCTCCTTCTCTTGTCCAAGATGTTGAAAGAATCAGAAACATGAATCCCTTCTGGAAGCTGTTCCCTCTGGCTCTCAGTGCTTCCACAGCCTGATCTTTGTACCATCTGGCAATGTTGCTGTAGATGTTTCTCCTACAATTTGGGTCACAGCACACACACCTGTTCCAACAGCAGGAAATCTGATGTTCTCTTCAGACACAGACATAATCTCTTCTGACATGTAGCATGCTTCAAAGTTTTCTTCCTTTGAGCAATCAAGACAAATGGTTTGTTCTATTTTGACTGTCTACAAAAACAAGAGGTATTTCTCCTGGGGTCCAAACTTTGTTTCCTGTCATTTCCTTTTCTTGGTGAACTACTTCTCTGGGAGCCTTCTCCCTGTGCAATCCCAATCAAAGGATGTTTCTGGAGCAGAGGTGTGAGAAGCTCTCTGTTGCTCAAGGGGAGTCAGAAAGTCTGCTAGCTCTGACCAGCTCAGTTTCTTCCCCTTAGCTTACAAAGAACCTGCTGCTGACAGGAGCACCCATGGCTAGGGTAATGAACAATATAAAGTGTATCAAGCTATACTCAGCCCAGCGAGCATCCAGCAGACAGGAATGGAGACCTCAGGAGCAAGAGTGAGGAGCTCCAGATAGCAAACTTGCCCCTTTGTAGAGAGCAGGACACTGCTGAGATGGGAGACTCCTGTAGCCAACTCAGCTCAGCCCTGGCTGCCTCTGAACTGCTAACAGCCTGCAGCCTAGGCTTCTGTCCCAGCCAAATCTTTTTGGGGCATGGAGATCTCCCGAAATGCTCAGTGGCTTGAGCTGATTGGAGTGATTAGAAAATGGGAATGGCAGCCCAGATTCCCAAAGTCTGAGGGCTCAGGCTGAAAGGCAGGAATTTGGCAGGCAGTAACACAGCAGGCAGCTCAGAGCTTTGCTTTTCCAACTGATGTCTTACCAAACAGAGCCATCTGTGTTCCCTCTGGGAAAGGTTCAACCATTCTGTTGCCATTGACGTGATGTTTCTCTAGAAGGGGAGAAGAAAAAAAAGGCAAAATGTAAGAGAAGATATGTTTTGCATAAAGCCAACTGGTTTGTTCTTCCAGTTCTCTTGAGAGCTGAAGTCTGATGGAGGAAAGTCAACCTGTACATCTTTACTTCTTAAGACAGAGGGGGAATCTTCCCCCTTATTTACATCCATCTGCTCTCCCAAGATCTCCTGGATATCAGAAAAGACTTTGGAGATGGTTTCACCATGGTCTGGAAAGGTCAGAGGGGAGGTCTGGCTGTTAAAGAGAAAGCTTGCAGGTAGTGTTACTGAAAGAATAGGAATTGCCTATTAAATCTCCCCATTTCCTCCCTAAACTGTCTCACATCATCCCTTCTTCCTTGTCCCTGAGGCTGAAGCCTCTCTCCATCAAAAAAAAAAAAGCTACCCAGAGGAAACATCTCTTCCAGCATAGCTTCAGTGGGGATACCCTCAGAGGAATAAAGAGAGCAGGAGCAGGACAGAGCTGCTCTGCCTCAGGCCTCAGAGGAGCTAGGAGTGGAATTAGATGGGTGATTTATGGCAGAGTTCTGTCCATCACTTCTCCCTAGCTGCTGAGGAACTAGCAGCCCTGCTTGAGTTTCAGGTCTAGTTCAATGAGCAGAGGCTGGAGCATCTCTCCTCTGAGGACAGGCTCAGAGAGTTGGGATTGTTCAGTCTGGAGAAGAGAAGGCTCCCAGCAGACCTTCTTGTGGCCTTGCAGGATCTGCAAGAGGGCTGGGGAAGGACTTGTTAGGCTGTCAGGCAGTGCTAGGACTAGGGGAATGGATCCAAGCTAGAGGAGGGCAGATTTAGGTTGGCTGTTAGGCAGAAGTTGTTCCCCAGGAGGCTGCTGAGCCACTGTGCCAGGTTGCCCAGAGAGGTGGTGGCAGCCCCAGCCCTGGCAGTGTTGGGGCTGGGAGCAAGCTGCTCTAGTGCCAGGTGTCCCTGCCCATGGCAGGGGTGACACTAGAGGAGCTGGAAGGTCCCTGCCAACCCTGCCAAGTCTGGGATTCTATGATTCTGCAAGCTCCTGTGCAATCAGAAAAGCTAATATCATCTCAGCTGAGAGCTGAAGGGTTCTGCTTGCAATCACTTTTGTCTCCCCAAGGGTATTTTCAGCAGATGGACATTGCCACTCCTGTTCCCAGCTCTGAGCAGGCATCCTGGTTCTCAGCAGTGGCAGGGAGATGGCGTCCATGATCTGCTCCTTGCTTTCACCTCCAGTCTCTCTCTCTCTCCAGTTCCATCCTCAGCAGTCAGGAGAGATCAGCTGGCTCCTCTTACCAATTAAAAAGAGAGGTCAGCTCTGGTAATTCACTGCCTACAACTATTTGCAGTGTTGTGTTCTTGTGCTCACACAGTGGTTCCCAGCATGATGTCATCCCATGGAAAACAGGAACCACACATTGGGTTGAAAAATTAAACAGCCTTGCCTATTAAAATAGGTCAGGAGAGGGAAAGTGGTAGCTGAGAAGAGGTTTGAAATGCCTTCTGGAGATGATGGCTGACAAGGGAACAGCCTGTGTTCTGCTGCATCCATCCTAGCCAAGAGATGACTGCACAGAAGCTGATTGAGGGGTCCCAGCACCGTGGGTCAGTTTGGACTCCAAAGCACATGGACTCCTCCCAAAATGTAGGTTCTGTTCAATGAACCAAGATTATCCCCCACTGGTTTGCTTTGCACTTCTTAGTGGGAAATGTACCAACAGGAGGATCAGGTTTGGGAAGTGGAAATGAGTTCATTTCTTAGAAGGTCGCAGCAGAGCTGCAGAGGAGGAGAAAGAGTGATTCTGCAGCTCCCAGGCTCCTGGGCTTTGCACATTAATGGCTGAACAGCTGTGCTGGGAGCTGTGTGACTGTGCTAATAGCAAGCAGGATGTTCCCAGGCTCTGGGAAGCAGGCTGGGAGGTCAGAGGAGAGTACCAGTGCCATGGGGAAGAGAGGCAATGGGAGCATGTGTGGGGCAAGGGAGAGAGCAGATGTTCAGGCTAGGCCTGGGGTGCTGGGTATGTGGCAGCTGGGACAGAGGATGATGCTGGGGTGTGGGGGTAAAAGGTGAGGATCAGGGATGTATTTGGGGTATGGGCAGAGGAAAGCATCCCAGAAATGGCACTAACAGACTCAGGGCTTTCAAGGAGACAAAGCCACACAGCATTCTGTGACTTCAGACTCACAGAACCATATTGGTTGGAAGAGACCTTTCAGATCATCAAGTCCAACTGCTAACCTAACACTGCCAGGTCACCACTAAGCTAACTCAGCACCACAGCTCCATGGCTTCTCAATCCCTGCAGGGATGGGGACTCCAGCACTGCCCTGGGCAGCCATTCACACACAAAGCCCATGAGACCCAGGTAAGCCAGAGCACTCCCATCCTGACTGTAGCCACAGGTGCTGCTTGATCTGTCTTCTGCTTCTGTGGGCCAGGTTCTTCACTGCTGAGTTTCAGAGGAGAGGCATTAAACTTCCATGAAATGCACTGAAATTGGCATTGATGCCACTTGGCTTTAGTCCTCTACAATGGATATCTACATCTGAGTATTCAGCCTGGGAGCTTTCTTGTACTCTGGAAAGAACCAGACACTTCTCTGGTGATTCATCTGACACATTTGGGTGTTTTTCTTCAGGAGAAAATGATGAATCATATTTAAAAATGTCAGTTTCTGAGCCCTGATTATAAGGAAACTATTGACAAACTCAGATGGATTCCACCTCTCTCACCTGCAGTAATAACTCTGAGACTGATGAGCCATCAGTGGAAGGAATAGATGTACCTGTGGGTACAGACATATTTATTACAAGTATGGCCTTGAGAGCCATGGAGATTCTGGGTTCTGAGGAACACTTCCTTCAGCTCAGTGCTCTCCCTTCCCTTAGCTCCTTTCTGCACTGTCCCAGCAGCTTGTCCCAGCCAGGGGCTGCTGCCAGCAGGGACAACAGTGCCTGGGGAGAGTTGCTGCCAAGGCTTGGGCTGCACCAAGGCTCTGCCTGACACTTGCTCCTGGGCACAGCAAGGGCTCTGCTCCAGCTTGGCTCCCATGCTGGGCTGCAGGGAGGCACAGGTGGCACCTGCAGGGACCAGGGCACAGCACAGGGGACCCTGGGCTGGCCATGGGGCTCAGAGCACAGAGCTGAGGGCTCAGGAGGCTGGCAGTGTCCAAGGAGGACTCTGTCTCTCCTGTCTTCCCTCCTGATCCATCAGTTCCTCAATCCACTTCCAGAATCCAGCTCCTCAATTTGGTTCCTGTGTGACACAGAGCCCAGTCTGGGACTTCCCTAGTGCCTGTCACAGCATCAGTGGGGACAGGGATGCCATGGCCATCAGGGCTTGGGTTTGGTATTGCTTTGGTATCTATTTGTCTAGATTTCATGGGTTTAGTGTTTATGGTTCATTGAAGATGTTTTGCTTTTCTTTTCCAACCCATATTCCCTTTGGGAATGGAAAGAGGTTACTAGAGAGTGTCTGTCACTGTTTTAGTGGCCAGCCCAACCTGAACCCTTGACATTCCTTATCCTTATCCTTATCCTTATCCTTATCCTTATCCTTACCCTTCCTCTGGTTCTGGGAATGCAGACAAAAGCCCTGGCCCTAGTTGCTCTGCCTGTATGCAGTGTAGAGCTCCAGCTGCCAGTATCCTGACCCACAGAGGTTTTAGCTTCCAGCTCTGGATCACCCTGTGATAACTCCACTGAAACCAACCAGAGCAGTGTTGCCTTTGCTGTGTGCTACCCCATGCCTAGCTGATTGGAATTGCTAATTATGCCCTTCTGCACAGGAATAGAGCAGCACACCAGCCTTTTCTCTGCCTTCCCTACAAGGATGAGCACAGAAAGCGCCTGAACCTGGAGCAGAGCATCCACCTAGCCCCAGCAATCCAGGCCATTGCTACCCAGCTAGCATCTGGTGGCTTAGTGCAGGGCTAGAATGAAGCTGATCAAACACAACTGGACTTGATAGTAGCATTAGAGCCAATTCCTTTCCAAACCCCACTTGGAAGTCTTATCTCAACCAGCCTGGATAAGAATATTAGCAGCCTGGCTGGGTTGTTCAGTCTTGGCCCAAAAGGATGATGATAAACTCAGCCTAGCTGGGCTGGGAGGTGATGTCCAGTGAGGTGTGGCAAGGAGGATTGTTAAGCCTGGCTTCAGTTAGCAGCTTTATTAATGATCTCAAAGAAGGGGTGAAAAGCACATGAATAAAAGATGGGCTGGATGCTCAGCTGGGACAGCATGTGTGCACCATGAAAAATGAAGAGGAGCACAAAGCTCTGGGCAGAAATTCCAGGCAGAAGCACACAGAGAGATGCAAAGTAGCTCCAGGAATACCACTGTGTTCTTACTGTGGACATGGAGCTTGCATTCTCAGCTTTCTTGAGGAAAAAAAGAGTCAACAAACAGGCTAAAAGGGCAGGGAGGATTCACAGGAGAAATAAACTCTTATAGTAGCCACAATCTGGAAACCCCTGTGCCCTCAGCTTCTCTTCTAGAGACTGTGGCTGGGGACATAATCCCTCCTGGGATGTATATCATTCCAATAACACAATGGCAGGTTAAACCATGTCCATTCTGCCCCAGAGGCTGTCCAATTGTCTCTCCAGCTCCTTGGCAAAGGGTCATGAAAGCAATGGAAGAGATTCCACAGTCCCTCTCTGGTAGTGACTTAGCATCCCTCAGTCACCTATGAGTTTTCTAAGGCTCTGAGATTTTCACTGGAGGAATACTTCTATTAATTACAATGTCTAATAACAATGTCTAATGCAGACATCTGTTAAAAGGTATGTAGTGTTAATTTATTGGAACATCTCCAGCAGTGCTCAATTAAAAGGTTCCCCAGTTCAGCTCATGGAGATGATTTGTAATGAAGAGCAAAATTAGACACTGTTAATAAAAATAATAGGAAATTAAAGACAATAAAGCGTGGAGTTGAAGAATGACAAAACTACAGAGGAAGAATTTTCCCTCAGGCAGTTGAGGAGGAATTTCTGAGGAGATTCTCACACCAGTTTGGGAACCCAATGCAAACCAGCACCTACTGGAAGTGTTTGTTGCACAAAACACTGTGGGAAACAGCAAGAATTCTTGCTGATTAGACATTTTTCTTGCTTGAACTTCACTTTTCCTTCACAAGATCTTTTCCCCCTTCCTTAACTACATCAGCTTCCTCAGAGGCCTAGATTTAAGGAGGAATTTCTTCCCTGCAAGGGTTGTTCAGTCTTGGCCCAGGCTGCTCAGGGAGGTGCTGGAGTCTCCATCCCTGCAGGGGTTGAAGAGACATTTAGATGTGGTCCTTAGGGCCATGGCTTAGTGCCATGGGGGTGATAGGGATGCTTGGACTTGATGATCTTAGAGGTCTCTTCCAACCTTCAGGATTCTGTGCTTCTGCAGTGAATCCCTCTGCTCTGCAGCACCTCTGCAGCCCTGTGAGTCCAGCTGAGAGCTGAGCCAAAGCAAGCTTCTCCTCAGCCCAACGTTGCCATCTCCATATCGTCTCTGTGCCTGGCTGCACGTCTCCAGCAGGCTGCTCATCTCTTTGGAAAGAGGGATCTCCATGAAACCATGGAAATGAGCTGAAGCACCATCTGAGGGAAGCATCACAAGGCAGCCCAGTCCCTTCAAGCACAAGTGACATTTCTTTCCCTTTTCCCCTTGTGAGGATGTCAGCAGCTCAGAGCGTGCAGCCCGTGATAGAGTATCTCTCCCAGACACATTCCCCCTGGATGGCAGATTATCTGCCTGCAGCTTGCATTAGGCTGCAGTCAGCTGTCAGTCAGCAGATGAGCAGCCATGCTCCAGTGCCTCTTCCCCCCCTCTCCCCCATCTGACAGTGATAAATGACCAGCCCTGATGCTCAGCTAAGCTTGACAGGGCCAGGCCTCCCCTCACAAGCTCTTTCAGGCCAGCAGCAGCCTTTTGCTGCTCATATCCCCCTGTTGGCACAGCCAAGGCAGCATCAGGGAGCTCTGAGGTTAGGTCAAGTGGTTTTTCCACATCAAAAATAACCCCAAAGGTAGTGAATTGTGATTTAACAACTCCAAGGAGCTCATCATGTGATGGTAAGAATAAAGATGAGCCCAATGCTAGAAAGCAGTGCTGCTTAACCCTCTCCTGGAAAGGCCTGATGTTGGGGATGGTTGGACTTGGTGATTTACAGGTCTCTTCCAACCTTAATGATTGTGTGCTTCTGGGTGAGTCTGTGATCCTAAAGCTTCAGGAACACACCTCAGCCTTAAATAGAGAGTATGCAAAGGGCTTGTGGTACAACAGCATGGTACTGCTGCTTCATTATGCCTGGAGTGGATGAGGATGAGCCTAAAAAAGGCCTTTTTAAAAGTGAAAAGGGAAGTAGTTACCCCAAGGATAAAAACCTGGCTACAAATTCTTCCTGAGCAGCCACTGCAGTTTAAGACTGAAACTCTCTTTCTCATTTAGGATTGCTAACTACAGCAGCATAGCTGGGGATCTGCTTCTAAACTCCACTGAAAACACTA
The DNA here is from genome assembly GCA_013396975.1 of Bucco capensis. NCBI lineage: Eukaryota > Metazoa > Chordata > Aves > Piciformes > Bucconidae > Bucco > Bucco capensis. The sequence goes on from VWZO01017542.1 coordinate 65,233, forward strand.
ACATTTCTTCACTGGCACTGCTGTATCATGCTTTAGGCCTGGGAAAATCTGTGCTTACAGGAGAACTGGGAATGCAATCAGCATGGCTGCTCAGTGGAAGAGGCATTGGCCATGGAGGAGAGTGCTCCACAGCTCACAGCACCAGGAGGACCAGGCTGCTCCTCAAAACACTCCAAGAGCAAGATCCTGGCTGTGCTTGGGGACATGTGGGCTGCACAGGGCTGAGACACTTCACTCTCATGTTTGAGATAGGCCAAGAAAGGATTTCTCCCTTGGAAAAGAAAGAACCTGGATCTGGAAGTTATTTTGGCAGGCTAAAGCAACATATCCCCCAAGGTTAAACACCCTAAATCCTTCTGTGTGATCAACAGGGAGCTAAGGCATTGCAGAGAGCAATTCAGACCACCCAAACTGGGTTTTCAGCTTTGGCTTGCCTCCTGAAGGAGATCCTCTCCCACTCTCTGTCTCTCCATTGACTGTGGAAGAAGGTTTTAGCTCCTTCATGCTCCAGTTGGTTTCTTTGTGCTGAAGTTAGCTTCATTACACTGAAGTGAGCTTCTATGAATAGCCCTTCAAATCAAAACAGATTGCTGCTGAAAGCTAGAACTGAGTTTGAAACTCAGCCAAATGAACATTTTAACCCATGATAGCAAGAGCTATAAGCAAATAAAGCCTGGAGTGAGACAGGCTGGGAATTCTAACATCAAATCAGAGAACTGTTCTGCTAGGAAGAGACCTTGGAAGATCATCAGCATGACTCATCTCATCCTAAAAGAGTCAGCTACAATATTCCAGTCACACCTTGAGGATATTTCCCTCCCCTGTGACTCTCGTGGAGCCAGTGGTGATTAGCTCAGAGAGCAACACCTCAACTTTGGCCAAGAGAAAATGACATTTTTCCTATTTACAGAAGGGATTTGTCATCTCCACTGGAGAAGCTAATTTTGATTCTGGTTCCTCCTTTGTGTTCTTCTTTATTTAAAGCTGCACCTGGAAGAAAGAAGTAATCTTTGTCTTTGCAGAAATGAAGCTAGAACAGAGTTGAGATGCTGTCAAGAAGCAGGTGGCAACTTCTGCCTGCTCCTGCCTCTTGAAGATTCATTGGTAACACCCAGAGATGACATTAGCACAGCTCCAAAATACCAAATTATTCTGTTAAAAACAACCCTATAATTGAGTTTCTTTGACATTCTCACACTAAAACCGTGAACATTTCCAATAACAATCCTTAATTATGTTTTCCTCAACACCTCTCAAAGTAAGATAAGGTTTCTTGCTCTAGAGCCATCCAACACTCCAGCCCCAACTTCACAGGCAGGGAGGGAATAATGAAGAGATAATTGCTGCCTTTATTAAGGTTATTGCTGAACTTTAGTTGGTATTTGAAAAGTGGAAATCTAAGTTACATAGAGAATATAAAAAAATACAATAGAGAGAGTTGGTGAGTTACCAAATGGGCTAATGTAAGGGAATGAAACAGTTAGGAGGTCAGGAGTGAGCTCTGTGGGATGGAGATCTCTCCAGTGGTTCATCCAGAAAGACAATGGTCAAGTGGAAGGGTTAAAGGAAGCACAGCTGTCTTGAAACTGGATAACACTTCACATGGAGATGCCATTCTCCTACTGCAAATTCCACTGCCTTTCCCAAAGGGAAACAAAAACTTCATCTTAGTACTTCCAGGCTAAAGTTGAGTGAATCCTAGAATCCCAGAATTGTTTTGTTAGACCCTAGTCAGTGCACTTTTTACTATGTTTACCTCCTGGAATGTCTTCTTCTGACAACATGATTCATGTCAGTGATTTTAAATCTTTCTCTAACAATTTTTGAACTTCCAGCATAGAAAACAAAAATGATAAATACAGACACTTTCCTTTCAGACTCTCAAATGTCTGCATTAAACACAGATTTCCATTGTTACTGATCTAATAAGTCCTATTCTCATCTGGGCTATCAGCAACTCAATAAGTAATTACCATTCACCTTAGGCTGTTCCAGTCCATTAGAGCAATCCTGAAGACTCCAGGGACACAATAAATGAAGAGCACAAAGCTGATGAAAGAACAGAAAGGGATGTGAGAAAAAGCTGCAGCTGTACCTGATGTCCCTTTGCTGTGTTTACTAAGAAACTCTCAAATAATATCAAATTGATAGGATGGAATGTAGAAGTCTGTAAGTGCCAGGATTTCTCTCCTTGCATGGCTAAACAGCAATGCTCTTCATTGTGATGGACACAGAGGGACAGGAGACCTGAGTTTATCACCAATCTAAACATCCCAGAGACTGCTGGAAGCAAAGAGCAGAGCTTCATCTGAACAAATCAGAGGCTCTGCTCTCTCTGAAATCAAAAGACTCTCTCTGGGGGGTTGCAGACTCCTAGCTTGGTAAGCTCAATTGATCCCAATCCCTGTCTCTCCCACAGAGGTGATGTTTGCCCAGCTCTGCTGCTGCAGAACCAGGGCAGAACAACACCCAGTGACTCTTGGCTGCTTGGTGAAGGGAGAGCAAGACATAGCTTACTGTACCTTGGCACAGGTCTGCAGCCAAGACACTGCCCTTGTCAGAGAAGAGCAGAAATGGTGACTGAGGACCTCACATTCTCTGCTGAGATGAGGCACACATTGGAAGAAGAGAGAAACAGAGAATGGTTTGGGTTGGAAGGGACCTTTCAAGGTCGTCTAGCCAGCAGGGACATCTTTATCTAGAGCAGGTTGCTCCCAATCCCAAACAACCTGAGCTGGAATGGTTCCAGGGATGGGACATCTCCCATCTCTCTGGGTAACCTGGGCCAGGCTCTCCCCACCCTCAGTGTATCAATTTCTTCCTTCTCTCTAGTCTAAAAGAGTAGAGGTCCCAGACTCTGAGGACAATATAGCACTGGATTGGTTTGCACAAAGAGGTTGGAGGTTTTCAAGTCACAAGTGGAGAAAGCCACAAGCAATGTGGTTGAATGCACTGCTGACACATGATTTGGCTTTAGGAGATCTTAGGAGATGATTGAGATGCCACCTCTGTCAGCAGGCAGGACAAATAAATGCATGGGTAACATCAAGTGTCAAAAGAAAATCACTTGGTAATGAACTTGAGAGTTTTCAGTCCCAGTGGCCTGTCACAGCAGAGTCAGGGCTGGGCATCACTGACTTGTTCTCCCTCCTGATGGTTCTGCAAGTGAATGAAAATGACACAACTGTCAACACAACTTTCCCAAAGGCTTGGGATGGTTTTGCTGATGAGGGGAATGGCATCATAAATATTTCTAGATGAATGTTCCACAAGACTTCCACAATTCAATGGGCAAGCAAAGAGTGAAACAGATGCACAGAGATCCCAAATGCAATCTGGCCTGGCTTGTGAGAAGGCTGTCTTTGATTATACAGATCATTTCAGGTCTGAGCTCTCTATTGAAGGTGGCTGGCTACTTTAAGTAAAAATAATGTTTTAGATTCAGTTTATTGAACTCTGTCTCTTCAAATCAAAATAAGACCTCTATCAATACTACTGCACCTATGGTTCTGTTGCTCTGCAATAATCTAAATCAATCCCAGCACCACAAAAGTGATTAAAGATAGACTTTCAAATACCAATATTTAGTGCTGATTATGGATAGAGACATTTTCTTCTAGTTTCCTTTCATCAAAACAATTTGCTGACACTTTGGCTACCTCAACTAGCAAAACCTTCCAAGAGTTTCTACAAACACTTCTATCAAAGGGATTGTGCCTCTGCTCAGAGCTCAGCTGCAGGGCTGGGGCAGCTCTGGAGTGCTCAGCACAGCACAGACATGGAGCTGGGGGAGCAGGGACACAGGAGAACACAGCAAGGATGCCAGGGCTGGAAGCTCTCTGCTGGGACAGCTGGGCCTGTGCAGCCTGGACAGGAGAAGGCTCCAGGGAGACCTTCCTGTAGCCTTTCAGTACTTAAAGGGCCTAGAAGATGGGGACAGACTTTTTATCAGGAGCTGTTGGGACAGGACAAGGGGTGATGGTTTGAAACTAAAAGAGGAAATTGAGAGTAGAGAGAAGGAAGTTGTTTCCATTGAGGGTAGAGAGAGCCTGGCCAGAGAGGTTGTCCAGAGAGTTGGGAGATATCCCATCCCTGGAACCATTCCACAGCTGACTTACAGGTTTTAAATAGCAAGCATCTAACTAAAAGAAAAGAACTACTTCTCTAACTCAAATTTTTTACACAGCACCAATTAGGGCTACTAAGATTCATAAAAGTTTGAAGCCACAAGTGTTGCCCTGTTTACTGTCTTCTCCTTTAAATATCTTCAAGCAACAAGTGCAGCTTCCTCAAAGCAGTGCCCTTAGAGAACCATAGAATTAGAACTGAATCATAGAATTAGAAATGAACCACCGAACTGTCAGGGTTGGCAGGGACCTTCCAGC
>VWZO01017543.1:9121-35338 GCA_013396975.1 Bucco capensis
CTCCATTGATCACACCTCTTTGGACTTGGCCATCTATCCAGTTTTTAACCCAGCAAAGCCCATGCAAGCCAAGAGCAGTTCAGTTCTTTAGGAGAATGCTGTGGGCAACTGTGTCAAATGCTTTGCTAAAATTGAGATAGATAACATCCACAGCCTTTCCTTCATCCAGCAAGCGGGTCACCCAGTCATAGAAGGAGATCAGGTTTGTTAAACAGGACCTGTCCTTCATAACTCATGCTGACTGGGGCTAATCACCTGCTTGTCCTGTATGTGCTGCATAATGGAACTCAGGATGATCTGCTCCATCAGCTTCCCTGGCACTGAAGTTAGACTTACAGGCCTGTAAGTGTTCTCCAGTTTTCTCTGATTTAGAACATCTTGAACAACCTTTTCCTCCTCTTTTCTTCCTGACTGCTCCAGCTATTGTGGAGCAGAGAAGGAACAAGGTCCGTGTTCTCGGTCCAGTGCTTGCTCCATAAGCCACTCCTCTCCCTAAAAAGCATAAGCCTACCAACAGGCAACACTCTTCATCTACAACATGTAGCAGTCATTGACCAGTTACAAACAAGAAACACCAGAAATATACTGAAGAAGCAATGCTAAGGATTAGAAGCAGTGAGAGCTGGTTTGTGTTACCTTTGAGAAAATGATTAAATCCTGTTTTGAGAGAGAAGCCTATTAGTACTTGAAGCTTTTACAAAGAAAGAATTTCTACCAAAGCATCATGTGTGTGCAGCAGCACAGCACTGTACCTGGATGTCCAGAACAACTTGCTTTTAGCCTGGGAGTAAACTGTGCCAGCAATCTGGCAGAGCTGCTCTTGCATCCACCGGACATCAGCAGGCATGTCAGGGAACCAGTTTACTAACCTGCAAGCAAAAACAGAACACAACTTTCATTCTCCCCAGGTTAACTCCCCACCAAAGCACCCAGGTCATCCCAACCTCTCCTCATTTCCATCTGGTCCACTCACTGCTTTTCCACAAGCTAAGCAAAAGGGCAGCTCAGACACTGTGTCTCTGATCTGTGGGTCAGCTGCTCAGCACAGTTCCATCTGTGCATTCCACACCTTGTGACCAACACTTAGGAAGCCTGCAAAATATTCCTGTCTCTGAGACCTCTTTCTGTGTGCTTGAAACTTTCTGGTCAGTTTAAAGTTATGTGGGAGGGAAAGGAAGACTAAAAGAAAAGTACATGCTGTAAGAACAGATAGAAGGCAGAAACAGAGCAATGTCACAAATACACTCTTAACAGAAGTCAGCTACACCAGAGAGGGAAAAACTCACATTAAAATTCTGTTGAAGCTTCCTTCCTCCTCTCATCCACCAAAAAATGACACAGAAACAGAATATTTTACTGTAGTTCTAGGTGGTTCCACCTACAGCACACCTGATTGTTCAAGCATTTGCTGAAGATCAGTAATGACATCTACTGTTCAAGGACTGGAACACTCTTCAGCAAGCACAAAGCTTAGGGTTCGTGGTGCATTCATTTAGCATAATTTCTCCTCTCTAAGAATTGAAAAACTTCTAAAATTAAGCCCTGTTTACTGAGCACAACTTTCAGTCAACCTAAACAAACCTGCTAAGAAAATGTGTATGGTGAGCAAACATTGGGTTTCAGTGCTGACTACAGAAAGATGGAGTTCAGCTGCCACTGCAGAAATAATAACAGTAACAAAGAATGTGGTCCTAGAAAACATAATTGCTTCTTTCAAGCAATTAAGAGATAGCTACTAGTAATAAGAGTAGGCTGTTAGAAATCTTCTTAGTATGTTTATTTATTTAGCCTTAGACTATAGAGGCTTTAGGAGGATGTATTACAGAAGTAGAACTAATGGTCTTTGTGCAGTAACCACTTGCCTTTTAGAGTACCAGAATGCTTCCAACACTGAGTAAGCTCTCAAGGAGTCAGTGTTAAGTGTCATAAATCTGAACTGATTCATTACACTCTGTTTCCTTACCGTAGAGCCACAGAGTAAGCAGACTCCACTGGCAGGGTATATGGCAGCAGCAGGTAGGAGATCACCCTCATGGGGAAGAGTTTGGAGAACTGAGCATAGAACCCATTCTGTTCTTGACAAGCTTCCTGCAGGGCTTAGGAAGAATGAGTTTGGAAAAATATGTTAGACTATTTGAAAACAATCTTTATGATTTGCTCCAAGTTTGATAACCTTCAGTCAGTATTATGAAGTGTTACTGAGTAAGGCTCAGACAGAAAGTGAATGAATTCTTCTCAAGGAACTCTGAACATAAACCTTCTCTAGGCTATTTTGCAATATAAGACTCCTACCACAGGGACAAAAGGAATTACTCTCAGCTTCTAAGCAACTAATCTGAGACTTAATCTATAATTAGTAAAATACTTATGCATTCTGGATAACATTGCTAGAGACTCTGTAACTCCAAGGAGTTTTAATTCTAGAGTACTGCATATCCAGATGTTACAAACAGCTGTAAGACATATCACAGTTCAGAGTTTGGTACTCCTAGGTCAGCGGGGAACACAAATTTCAGATCTTTGAAATACCCATCAGCATTTACAACAAATCTGGATAAAAGTTACAGATTACGGAGGTACTGGAAGTGGTGCCAGTTTATTAACACCTTGTTAAAAAGAAAGGAAAGTCAGAAGTCTGTTTTAGAAATGAGAGCAACCAGTGTTTGGATGTAAGCATCAACTTTGGTGTGAAATACGTGCAAACCAATTCAATTCCCGACTCTCTAGTGTTGAAGTAGCTCCTTCCTCCTGCTTCCATCTTATTTCTGTAGCTGTATCAAAATGTCCACATTCCACAAGTATTTAAAGACCTCTTTAGTTGAGCTAGTCATTAATTTTACAGGGCAGGCACAGTCTGAAAATCCCTTGTGNTATAAGACTAAATAGAAAGCATCTAATGCAAATTAGAAGAGTAAGTAGGGGGGAACAATGCAAGTTTTCCCTTCCAAGTCAGAGGATTCAATGTAAGAGCGCACCTTTGCGGAGCCTGGGAGGCAGGCTCTCAAATATGCTCTTCTCCAAAGGCCATGGACTTGGCTTCAGCTGCTCATTAAGTACTTCCATTTTCAAAGTTTCTACTCTGGTACTTTCTGTCAGTTTTGCTTTCTTCATGTGGTCAGCATGTTGCACAGCCTCCTGAGGGTTTCTTTTGGTGAAGGACAAGTGGATATAAATTGAGTCATTCAGAATACCTGGAAGAGTCAAGAGCTTCCACTTAGACTTGATCCAGAGGTCTTCAGAGTCCCTGCACAGTACCTGTGATGTGTGTATGTGCACAAAGGCCTCTCCTGAGGGAACACTAGCTACCCAGGGCCAAATGCACTTGCTCTTACAATCCCACAATCATTTCAGCACACTCTTTTGCAGGTTTAGGTCTTACTTTAAAACAAGTTCTAAAGAAGAGGAAAAAGTGAACAATTAACTGAAACTTCACGGGAAACATACATTTACCAAAGCTGTTTTCCAGCAAAAGAACTAATTATTTATAGGAGAGGAGAAAAATGGATTTAATTTGAAAGAAAACACCTAAAATGTATCAGACACTTGGGAAATTTGACATGGCACCATCACATTAGTACTTTGAGGCACTGCTGGAAAGCAAGTAGGGGACAATACTGCTTGAGGATATATCCAAAGTACAGCTCTAAATCAACATTGGTTGCCTTGCAAAAGTGGTGCCAATGAAGAAATAGCACTGATAATTATCTTAAAAACAAGCACTAGATAATGAGCACAAAGTGAAAATACAAGAAGAATATTTATACTCGGTTTCCAGAAGATCATTAGAAAGTTGTTTATATAGACAGACTACCAAATTTGACTATGATACATCCTTACACACAACAGAATCTGTATCCTACTTAGAATTACTTGTAGAAGACAAATGTCTTAATATATAGTGAATCTAGGAAAAAAGTTATCTGAAGTGTTACAGATGGGCAGGGAGGGGGATTAAATCCTACAGCTGAAATAACAAGAAAGGAGATTCATAATGAATGAGTTTGGGAAGGTTATAATTATCCCTGATGAAGCCTGAAGCAAGACAAACCTGTGAGAGAAGAAGAAGAAAGGAAATCACAGGGCCAGCAGCATGAAAAAGTAGTGCAATACAGAAAGGATGTAGGGGAACAGCTGCAAGGTATCTCAAATATTAGTGTCAGATGGAAATATGCAAACCCCTGGGTGCAGCACAGCAACAGAACCTTGCACAGCCAGCCACAAATTACAGGCTCTTTGTATAGCCTGTGCTATACACCTGGTAAAAGGACTCTGCCATTAAATATTTCATAGTATTAATAGAAAATCAAACACTTCAGCAGAACTGTGGGTTCTGTGACATTCTATTCCAAGAATGCTTTAAAGTTTAGAGCATAAGCAGTGAGCACATCAAGCTATGACTGCATGACAGTATTGCAAGTGGCACCATCTGTAACAGTGCAAACATGGCAGGTTCCATTCCTCTAACCTGACTCAGTACCAATTTGCTTCCTCATCCAAAGATTACAGGAGCCAGGCATGTTTAACACATGGTTAACTTCATACCAATATCAAGTGACTGTCTTTAACTTGTTTGCCTCAAAGTGTGCTCAGCAATAACATTGACTGATATGAAATATGTTACTAGAATTCTAGGAGTAGAGCAGAGCAATCAATTTTTCTTCCTAAACTTACCTGGGTCCCACCAAGTGCTACATTACAAGTCCTCTTCTTCTAAAGTCTTTCATGAGACAGACTAAGGATTCAGCTGTGACTGAGTTTATATTGCTGTTAGTGAGCTCCCAGTTCTGGACTAGAAGGCTCTACCTAGAAATTCACTTGGATGATAGCAGAGAGGAAGTGATAAGAAGATACAGGTCTGACAGGAGTGGGAAACAATAGCCTGTTCCTACCCTTCACAATTAACACAAAAGACACTAATAATATGATTTCCTTAGAAATGAAATTGGTAATTTCACTTACAATACCTTAACATTCATTTCACACAAAGCCCAAAGTTCACTTTCTGTGTGGCAGCACAACTTACCTCAGGTGTACAGATACCACAACTACATCATTTCCATCAGAACTAAACTTATGATCCCCTCAAAAACAAACACCTAGCCCCTTCTTAGCTACAGATAACCCTCTCAGCCTTTTTATTTTTGTTAAAAAAAACCCCAACTTCCTTACAATCACCACATCATCAATAGTTTTCCACAAGTATAACATACCATTCTCCTTCAAGAATTTCAGAGCATCTGAATATCCTTGCTCACAGATTTCTCCTAGCACCTGCAAGCATAGGGTAAATGAGTCACACAAATAAAAGAAGATTCAACTCCAGATCAACAGTTTACAGAATGAAAAGCCACTGCCATCCACCCTCCATTCTTGCAAGAAAAATGTACATTAACAATTGCTGTAATTCAACAGATTTAGGTTAGTGTACCTAACACAGATGAGAACTTTAACTCAATTATTCCCCTAAAAGAACAGCATTCTATCAGTTTGCAACTATTTCCTCCCTTTTTGATCCTCTGACTACCCTTGCAGCAAATGCAAGCAACAACAAAAGAAGGTGGCTTGGAGCATGCTAATTCCTCTCCTTCCCACTTCCCCAAACTATGACAAGTCAGCTGTGCAGTTCTCATGCTCAGACTCAGACTTAGCCTTCCATAGGAAAACATCTTTCAGCAGATGCAACACCAGCTCCCCTACACAGTAGTCCTAGACAAAAAAAAAAATATTATAAAAATTAAAGGCTACATAAGTAGAATTTAACATTTTTCTTCAAGTGACCAAAAAACCTTCAATTGAAAAAAAAAAAGTGTCTACAGTAGTCAGGATCATTACTTTTCCTCTGTAGTATATCCCAGGCCAACTAGCAAAAGCTGTCTTCATTTTTCAGGCAATTCAAGAGCATTTTCCCTGATCAGATCTGCAATTAACAGTGCTTAGCAAAGTTTAAAGGCAACTTGCCTGGAGGAAGGATTGAGAACTTTATAAAATTAGGAAGCTTTAGAACTTCTAAATTCTGAAGCACCTGGTTAGCAGGAAAACATGCAAGGACTACAAACTGACAGTTGTTAATTTACCAGTGTTGATTTTCCAACAGAATCCTGTGCTAATTCCCAAATAAATACTGAAAGGCAATAGCAGGACAGGCATTTCTAGTTTGAGAGAGACTAAAAAAAATAAGAATGAAGGCAAACTATAATAAAAAACAGAAACAAGAAGAGAAATGTCAGTAGAAAAGTGGCTAGGACTAGGGGAAATGCTAAGATGACTATACATTCGACAGCAAGATGCTTTAGTAGCTACAGGAAGGCAGTGACCTACCTTAGGTTCTGGTGGGAAGAGTGCTTGTGTTAAACGATAGAGGTTCCCCAAGCTGAGCTGAATGCTGGTGTTGGTCACATTCATCTCATGGAAGTTGGCAGAATTGCCCTTGGGACAGATATCACACTCCCCAGCAAAAGGTGACACAGTGATGGTATCCTTGGATTCATAGTGAGGTAAGTTGTCACTGATTCCTCCGTCCACGTAGCGCTACAGGATGAACAAACACAACAACTCTCAATGGCTGGAAATTCCCAGCTAGCAGATGCCCCATGCAAGAATGAAACAGCATTTAAGACTGTGACTGAACTGTGCTTGCCTATGCCCACAGCCTAGGCATTTTGAGTAGCTGGCTTTATCCTCTAATACCAGTTGAAAAACATTCCTACCTATAGTTCCACAGAGAGGCTAAGAGTATTCTATTTGGCATTTCTCTGTTTAAGAAAGAGTAAGTCCATCTTAAAGATGATAATCCTCCACAATGCAGAGAAAAAGCAATGCAGCTGTCTCTTCTTCCTCCAAAGAGAGCACCAACCAAAGAGCTACCAGGTTACTTCTTTAGAAGGAAGTGAAAGGATAGCTCTATGCTTCACAGCTCCAGTTCCACATTACTAAACCTTTCAGCTAGAGCAACTTCAAATTACTCTTAGTAATTAGAATGTGATGTAAAAGCATCAAAAATATTTGGACATAAAGAAAATGCAAGTAAAAATGGAGAATGCTTTAGAAACCTTGACAAAGATCATGGATTATCTGTTCTGCTTGGACAGTGCAGGTTTGGAAGCTGCTTCAGCCTATGGCTATGTCTCCTTTGTGTTCAGTTGCCCATTCCTGCAGTTCTAGTGCATCATCACCTCACTCACACATTGTAGGATGCAAGAACTGCAGAGTTCTGTATTGAGGAGGCCTGTGACTAGTGGTGTGCCCCAGGGGTCAGTGCTGGGTCCAGTACTGTTCAATATATTCATCAATGATCTGGATGAAGGGGGAGAGTGTTCCCTCAGCAAGTTTGCAGATGATCCCAAGCTTGGAGGAGTGGCTGGCACACCAGGAGCTGTGCTGCCATCCAGAGTGACCTGGACAGGCTAGAGACATGGGCAGGGAGAAACTTGATGCAATTTAACAAGGGTAAATGTAAAGTACTGCATCTGGGAAAGAACAAGCCCATGGATCAGTATAGACTGGGAACTGATCTGTTGGAAAACAGCTCTGGGGAAAAAGCTCTAGGAGTGCTGGTGGNGAGGAACTTCTTTACAGTAAGGGTGCCATAGCACTGGACCAGGCTGCCCAGGAGGCTGTGGAGTCTCCTTGTCTGGAGCCATTGCAGAGCTGCCTGGACACATTGCTGTGTGAGCTGGTCTAGGTGATCCTGCTCTGACAGGGTGTTGGACTAGATGATCTTTCTAGGTCCCTTCCAACCCCTGACATACTGGGATACTGTGAGGTAACTAACCTAGAGTGCAGCAGCTGCTATGGCCAAAGACAACTCATGCACAACAGCCACCTTCCCATTGGGACCAACTGTAGCCTGTTTCTTCTGAAAGTGTCAGGAGGCCACTGGTTTAGTGGCTGCATTCTCCTGAATTGGACAAGAGACATAACCTGAAGCTACTTTTTAAAAGCAGCTGTTTTGAGCAAGAGCAACCTGGACTACCAATTTCATCTGCCTTGATACTCACTCCCTGACCATTCTGAGAAACAAATCAGGAATCAGGAAGAGGACAGCTCAGAGCAATTTATCCAGCATACTCTTGTAGAGCAGCTTGTTCCTACCTGTCAGCTTTCCTGGACACTCTTTAGACACAGCAGCATGCAGCTGTTAACAAATCTAGAGTTGCCTAATGCAATCACTAAGGTACACGTGCAGCCAGCAAGCCCTTTGTGGCAGTACACAACAGGTTTGGCAAAGGAGGAGTCACAGCATGCAGCCTTCCATGGAACTATTAAAAGGTGGAAGTATACATCTGAGTCACTCTTGTACCAAGGTAAATAGTTTTATTAATTTGGAGTTTCTGCCTGTTTCCTTTAGTGATTTCTTAATCTAAAACCACTGCTGTGCTTTAAAAAAAAGTAAGTAAAAGCAGTAAAAAACAAAACAAAGACCTCACCACACTCCAAAGCTTCAGAACTGGCAGTTACATACACTATAAAAAGGTATCCTTAAATCTTTGTTTGCTTGAAGCACCAAGCCAGTGAACAGCAAGATGCTATGAAGTCCACACACTTAACATTCTACTGTGTTGAAGCCCTGTAGAAGTCAGGCCAAGCATGTGCAGCTCTGGCATTCTTACCAAGTTACCAGCATAAAATCACACCAAAATAATAGCAAAGACCCAAACAATGCAATGATTCCTGCCTTCCCCCAAATCAGGACCCAATAAAGCCTTGCTTGTATGTTTCTGTACTCTGAACTAAGCCTTTTAAAATAACAGTGTTGTCTGGTGACAAGAACTGAATAACCAGATTAGCCTGGATCCAGCTAAACCTTGGATTCAGTCCAATGTCCTGTTTTCATAACACCTTTAATCTAGAAGAGTGTAAGGAGACATACAAGGTTTAGAAGTACTGATAAAGAAAAATCCCTACACAGTTCTAACCACTTCTGCTTAAGTTTCAGCATGAAGAGGAAAATCTATTCCTTGCCTATCTTTTAGCACCTCCAGGCTGCCTTGAGAACAATCTGTAAGCAACCACTGGCAAAGACCTTTTCAGCTCTCTTTCAAAATTCTTCCCCTCTCCTTACGTAAGGAGCACCACAGTTGGAAGGAAAGCAAATGCAAGTTAATACAGGCATGACTGGCACTGCCTTGATCTCAAGTGCACGTTTGCATCCAGGCCTGGCAATCAAAACATCTACAACAAACCACACTAACTTTTCTGTAGTTGTTGCCTGTTTAACGGGGGATTTTAGCCATGAAGCATTAAGAGGCTTTGTAACCAGTGATTCCTGGCAAGCAACAGAGCAGACTAATACACTGACACTTTACCTTGAAGAGCAATCTTTCTTACACTGAACACAAATGACAGCAGACATTAAAAAGCTTTACTTATACCTAACTGAACATGGAACTTTAATGCAGTTTTAAGGCAAGAACACAAAGATACGCAATCAACTATCTTACAAATTGGTTTTTTAAACAAATCTAAGGGACCCTTCCTGTAAAATTCTGCAGGTGAATGAATATCATTTTCTTCAATACATATTTATCCTTCAGTTAAATACTTGCTAACTTAGAATACTCTCTTAATTACTGCATCAGCAAGGAAGAAACATACCTAACAGATCTTCCACATATTTAGTGTTCCCTGGCTCTTTTGAAAGGTTGTGCAGATGCTATGATGAAGGATTTATTTTACAGCAGTATAACAAAAATCCCCACATACACTCTCTCCTAAGATTTTCAGAATAGCCAGAACTATTTTAGATATTTATAAACAATAGAGACTTACCACACCTCTAAATGATGGTGGAATTAGGCCACAATAAATAGGGACAAATGAACTGCAGATTAAAGCCTGTAGGAAAATGAGATCATATCAATTAAATGGTAATTGCTCTGTAATTGAAATTATCATGTATCTTTATTTCTTCAGCAAAAACAACCAAGCAAGCAATCAAAAAAAAACCCCAAAACCAGCAAGTACTCTTGAATAAAAAGGAGGGAGAAAAACATATTTTCAGGAGTTATTTTGAACAGGATGAGGCTAATTCACATTTCTTTTTTAGAATGTAACTACACTCCATCTAAAAAATCCCTTTAAGACTCAGTTCTAGAAAAGCTGATTAGCAAGAAGTTGGTGATCATTCACTGAAACTCTACATTTTCTGAGTAACAAAAGTAACTAACTGGGGACACAAGTATCAGCCCTCTGGATCACATTAAACTAGCTCTGTAACTGATATTAGAAACTTTGAAAAGCTGTTTTTCAGTTTTCCTTATCACTGCTTTTAGAAGGATGACCTTAAAAAAATCCTTATTCATGAAGGATTTAGTTTCACTAGATACACTGCACTTCACAGGCTTTCCTCCTTTTGAAGGTTGATCTCTCATACCTCCTCACTGAAACAGTTTGTAGATACATTGGCTGGGAAAACCAGTAAGATAATTTAGCATAATGAAGCTTGAATTGATCTTTAAAATACTGTCAAAGTCACAGTATCTTAAAAGGGAAATCCAGCAGAAGGCATTAAATGGACTTCAGATTACAGAAACTTTTAAAAGTTGCCAGAAATAACCATACCTGAACAACTTCTTCTTTGGAGTCAAAGTTAGATATCAATGCATTTTTACCATCTGATACTCTGGTTAGTGAAATACATAGCCTGCCTGATGACAACTGGTGAGTGTTCTCTGGCAGGTTTCTCATCAGTCCATCTCTTATTATCTTGATCACATTGAAGGAAGGATGAAGAGGACCAAGGTTTCGCTTTCTAGCCTCTTTGGCTAATGCCAGGACATCTGCACAAGCTTGAGCTGAAAATAAAGCACATCTAATTTAAGATCAGGAGTCAAAAAAACATCAAATACATTGCCAGTAATAGAGAATGTCTAGAGCTCCAACTTTTCTCTCTGATTGCTAGCATGAGAATTGAAGAGCTTTTTAGCAGATAAAATAACTGTCCACTAGTGATTAACAGAGATCAGGAATTTTCTGAGGCACAAAGTCACTTCAGACTTTGAAATAGAACTCCTGGTGAAGATACAGCCAACAAGTCACTTCAATGTTATTTATAGGCAGCCTGTAGGTGTAAACAGGCACAGTCTGAAAATCACTTGGAGTCTTCTGTGGCCCCTGGTGCCATAACTGTGCCCACAGCAGAGGGAGCATTAAACTCATTGCCCATGGGAAAGTGTGGGGAGTGATGTATGGCTAGGCTTCGTGAATGAAGCTCCAGGGAGGGCTCCATCCATGCTCCTCCTCAGCGCCTTTTCCAAGCGTGCTGATAAAAAGAGGATAGCAGATAGCACCCTCGAGCCTGCACTAGGGATTTTTTTAGGTGAGACACAGCATGCGCAGAGCTGGACCCACCCTTTAGTCCTAAGGTTCATCTGCCAGGGCCTAGCAAGCTTGGACGCTGGCAGCCAAGTCCTTAGGACGGAGGATTTATTAGAGTGTCCTTCTCTTAGNCAAAGCCGAGCCATACATACATACTTACAGTAGGTGTACAATACCCCTAGAAGATGCTTCTGTCAGGAATCATTCATTCTAGAAACACATTCTTAGACAAAAACCAAAGGTAAGTGACCTTCTGTCAGCATACATGCATGGACATCCATAAAACCCTACAGTGTCTGATGCCCAGATGAAAGGCTCACAGTATGTCTGCTGAAGAAGCAGAACAACTGGCTTCATCACAGCTAGTAGCATTTGTTGGACTTAAACCAAACTTAGGGTTTCAGGGCATCATTTATCTTCATTTTTACATAAAACACAATCAAGGAAACAATAAATGTGAACTCATGGTAAGAAAGATCAGGAGGGAATTTGTTAAAGCAGTGGGTAAGGAAGGCAGAGGAGATCTGTAACACCTCTCATACAGGTCTCCACCTAAAGAGGGGCATTTTTACCAGCCTGTAACAGATATATAGCAACTTTTTCACCAATTAAATCAGCATTTGGGAAATAGATCAAACCATTACAGAAGGCATGACTTCCTGAAGAACACTAACATAAGAATGGTAACAATCACCCATCCAGTCACAGTAAGAACTGCAGCTGATCTACCTGCAAGGTTTTGCTTGAATTTTTAACCTCCTGTTTCTTCAGGGCATACTTTGAGGAAAATTGTCTGATAAGCTTGTCAACTTAGGAGAGGAAATGAGGTGGGGAGAGAGGCCAAAGTAACAGGTTATTAACCTGTCTTATATGCTACAAGGTCATCCAAAAATACTTCCAGAACTTGCATATTTGAACTTATGTAGCCTCTTTCCAGAGAAGTTAGGATTCAGCTTCTCAAGTTACACATGAGCACTGCCCTGGAAACAACTCTGCTTCAGCCGTTGAATTCAGATGAATTCCCAAAAACACTATCTTTCTGCAGTGTTCTTTTTCTTCCTCAAATAGCAATACCTAAACCTTTCTTCCTCTTGGCACAGTTCAAAAGAGTATCTCTAAAAAAATCTGGGGTATCAGACCTACTCTATATTTACCACTACAACTTTTTCATTTCATCCTTGAAGCCTTGGGCCATGAATCTGCCAATAGCAGCAGGCTGACCCCCACCTCCCACTCCAGGAGACAGCAAACAATTTAGATACAGCTCACTAGCCATGGTCAAATAGATCCTTCCATTAGTAAAACACATTTTATTGACAACTGAAAAACCATTCCAAGTCACACACTGCCAAGTGAAGCAGCTATTCCCAAAAGAAGTTATGTAGACAGTTTGAGCAGTTTTGGTCTTGCACTCAGATATGTCACCACTTCCTTTGTTTTCTTTTTTAAATAAACTACTGTGGCAGTGTTCAATCTTCTGAACTTCCTCAAGAGATAACTCAGGAGTCTGAGATACTGAGTTACCAGAACTCTGTCCAGAACCAGCTGCCTTAGCATATACATTAACTTCCTGCTGCAAAGTAAGGATCTTTGAAGACTTATGCATCAAGCAACTAAATTGTTTGTTCTAAGAAAACAGGTCAAGAACACTGGGAGCATGAACACAGGAGCAAACAAATACACACACTCTCACTTCTCTGCCAACTCTTGACCCTGATTTCCAGCTAGCATCCTGTCAAACTGAAGTTCACTTCAGTCTGAAGTATAGTAACATCTTCACTCATGTGCACTGCAGACAAAAACAAACCAGTGCCCTCTACTAACCTTGTGTTGTGATTATTCACTTACCTCTCACCATCAAAAAATGTCAGGAAAGCATCAGCTCACTGCACATACCCCAGCAATGAGCTGCAAAACTGATGACCTCTAACAGTTTGGATTTGAATTCCTCTCATTTCAACTTCCTTTCAGAAAATAACTACCCAAAACTAAGCCTAGTTTCACAGCTTACCCATCTCTTCCATACACAAGAATTTCTACAATTGAGGCACTGCACAAGGAAAGAAATCAAGAAAAAAACAATCAATTTTCTGTATTTCATTTACTGTAACCTATTTTAAATAAGAGAAGGGCTCCGAAGCAAACTAAGAGTATCTGGTGTCTACCCATGAGGATGTGAAACACCAGCAACTGAAAAAAAGTAAAGGCTATTATTAATTCAAGAGACTTCCAAGTATTCCAACTTCTTTCCCTTCTGCCTCCCATCTTCAGCAGGACTAAACCAGTTACATCTTAGGCTGATGTGTTCCAAAATGGGATGTCCTCAGAAAGGGACAGATGATAGAGCTCAAGGCAGACCTTGGCACATCTGTTTTAGTTGTTGCAATGCAAAAGAGCTAAATAAATAAATTAATAAAATTAATTAATGTTTCTATTGAAGTGTTTCTAGTTATATGTTTTACATCCTAGTTATATTTCTATAGTCCTATTTTT
Source organism: Bucco capensis (assembly GCA_013396975.1). NCBI lineage: Eukaryota > Metazoa > Chordata > Aves > Piciformes > Bucconidae > Bucco > Bucco capensis. Next base: position 22,931 of record VWZO01017543.1, read on the forward strand.
AATACTCAAGTAACTATTAATTCATTTCCCACAGAGTAAAACCTGACATCACATTTACAGCCCCTCGCAAACCTGCTCTCTGCAGTGCCTCACTAGAAGGGATGAGCACATCACCACCAAAGGACCAAGGCATCTCCAAGACATCCATGGGGAAGATCTGGTTATAAGCTGAAGGAGGGGAAATTTAGACTGGAGATTAGAAGGAAGTTCTTTCCCCAGAGAGTGGTTAGGCACTGGCACAGGTTGCCCAGAGAGGTTGTGGATGCTCCATCCCTGGCAGTGTTCAAGGCCAGGCTGGATGTGGCCCTGGGCAACCTGGGCTAGTGATTGGCATCCCTGCTCATGGCAGGGGGGTTGGAACTAGATGATCTTTAAGGTCCCTTCCAACCTGCCCATTCTATGATCTAAGAAAAGGAGTCACCTGAACAGCTGCAGTTTGCTAAAGCCTGGAATGCACTTCACTGAACAGTCACCTCTAAGCTTCTCCTTCTACCTGCCCTGAAATTCAAGCCAGGAAACTTCTTCCTCAGCCTAGAAAAGTATTTGGGTTTCTTTTTTCATGCAATGGCTAATGCTTATATGTATTAAAATGTGAAATTTGACAGACTCTCAGTTTGCCTACCCAACAGGTAACATGGAACACATAGAAAACCCTTCTTTTCAAACATCCAGAATCACAAGAATCATTAAGGCTGGAAGAGGTCTCTAAGCTCATCAAGCCCAACCATCAACCTATCACCCCCATGTCACTAAACCATGTCCCTAAGCACCACATCTCGTCGTGGCTCAGCTTCGCGAATGAAGCTCCAGGGAGGGCTCCATCCATGCTCCTCCTCAGCGCCTTTTCCAAGCGTGCTGATAAAAAGAGGAGAGCAGATAGCACCCTCGAGCCTGCGCTATGGATTTTTTTTAGGTGAGACACAGCATGCGCAGAGCTGGACCCACCCTTTAGTCCTAAGGTTCATCTGCCAGGGCCTAGCAAGCTTGGACACTGGCAGCCAAGTCCTTAGGACGGAGGTTTTATTAGAGTGTCCTTCTCTTAGCTGGAAGGCCTCACAGGGCTAAACGAGCTCCATCTGCCCGGGTTTGGAATCAGAGTTGTCCTTCTCCTAGGATGACTGCCAGAAGGCTAATGAGCTCATCCTACCCATCCAAGGATTCTAGGAACATGGGTATCACTCCCCACACTTTCCCGTGGGCAATGAGTTTAATGCTCCCTCTGCTGTGGGCACAGTTATCACACCAGGGGCCACAGGAGACCACAAGGCATTTTCAGACTGTGCCTAGCACCACATCTATATGTTTCTTAAACCCCTCCAGGGATGGTGACTCCACCACCTCCCTGGGCAGCCTGGGCCAATGCCTAACAACCCTTTCAGGAAAGAAATTGTTCCTAACATCCAATCTAAACCTTCCTTGGTGAACCAAACCTGTAAAAGATGAAGTATGCATGTCACTTGCAGTCACAAATCCTGTTCATATATCTGCATCCATACACACTCCAGAGTCTGATGTGCACCTTCAAGCAGACTAACTCAGGGCTGGGTCCACTCAAATCTTGAACACCTCCAAGGACGAAGATCCCACAACCTCTCTAGGCACCTGTCTCAGTATTTTATCATCCTCATGCTAATTCTCTTTCTCTTATACCTAAGCAGAATTTGCCACATTCTAGCTTGTGTCTGCTCCCTCTCATTCTTCCCCCACCTATCTGTGAGCAGAGTCTGCCTCTGTCTTCCCACAGTGAAATGCAACTGTACAAACATGTGGGACTTAAAACCACCACTGCAGAAAAGGCTAATGAAATATATCAGATTAGACCACAGGGTTTCTTTAAGGCTTACTTACAACCCTCTGATTTCACACAAACTCACCAAAAACTAACAGCCAAAAAGGTACACAATTAACACCTTAGTTTGATGAATTTACAATGATTGACAGATTTTAGAATATGGCTAGTTTTGAAGTGTCTTCCAACATTCCCAAGAGGTTTTCTTTTTTTTTTAATTAAAACAAAATTAAATAAAGACTTCCAGAAGAAATAGACTTGTCCATGAAATAAAATACCTTGAGCAACGATTGCAAACATATTAGTTATTCTGTTAGAGAAGAGCAAAGATCTCAGTTGGGATATGAGAAAGAAAAGATGAGTAATTTGAAGTCTGCAAGTCTCAATTAATGAAATGCTTATAAAAATAAGCTGTTAATAACACACTTTCAGGTAAACAATACACATTTTTGTGCTTCAGAGCACTTCAAATATTTAAAGCAGCTTCCTTAAATCATCTGCAATGACATGACTTAAAACTGGTTACCTTCTAAAAATAAACAGTGATTATGGATAAATACGATTTGTTTTAAAAGCTGATATTAGGCTTACAATAACTCAAGAGTGTGAGGACATTACAGCAGAATTAAATTACAAAGTTTAAGGAGCACAAGTTTACTGCTAAAGCTTTGAGGAAATTAAGCATACGTGACAGACATCAGTGGCTAAGCAGCAGGGACAAGTGCTTTAGAGCTCTCTTGCACATACACTTAAACTTCTGTTTAAGTCAGTGAACTGTTCCCTCAGAAATCTAAAAGCAAAACCCAAATCCTCTCCAAACTCAGAATCAGCACTGTTTTCCTCCTCTATCTGTTTGTGAATCCACAAAATCTCCTAGTTCTAAACCTGTTAAGGGATAGTGCTAACAGAAACAGAGTTGAGTCATGAACTAGACAAGGTTTTATTCAGTGGATTACTTTCATTTAAAAGGAAAACCATTTTCATATTTCATACATATATTTTAGCTGCATTCCAGTCACTATCCTAAGCAACCTGATACTTCACTTGTATCAAGCACCTTTTAATGTCTAGCATGTCTAATTCCATGGACTTGCTGATCTTAGAGGTCTCTTCCAACCTTAATGATTCTGTGATTCTGTATTTGGGTCCTCATGAGCCCTAAATATGTAAAAGTAAGGTGTACTTTTCTGACTGCTAGAAAATAAGCACTTACTTCACAAGAGAGACTATATTTAGTTGTAAACTAACATCTTTTATCCCGTATAAACACAAAACAAGATTAACTCTACTACTTAAACCACAATTAAAATCACTGTTTTTAATCACTCCACTGTTTCTAATCATATACCCAAGTGACCTATGCAATATACACAGATTAAAGAGGAAAAGCATGTTAAAGCTAACCTAAGCCCTGACCTTAACTCTCTTAGCCTTACCCCAAGAAAGGAGAAGCTTTAGAGGAAGCAAGGTAAAGCTAACTGAAACTTCATGTGCAAAGGTAACTGAAGAAGAGATGAGATAAAGTCTAAATATTCCAAGCTGATAATGGTTAGTCAGCTTGCTTTGAAGGGTGTTAGGATTCAGCTGCCTCCTGCTCTCCCAACACATTTTAAAATCTTCTACTTTGCACAAAGCTAAAAGCAGTTGCCATGAACCTGGTGTTTGCAACTCTGAGGCCAGGAGGCACAGGAACATTCTTCCTGTACCTGGGCTAGTAAACTTGGACCATTTGACTAGACAGATGTCAAAATCGGATGAGGCATCATTTTCAAGGCCATTTCTTGAGCCCAGAAGGCTGCTAAATATCCATCCAAGGCACAGACAAGCTAACTTTACCACCTGCCTCTTCCCCACCCTCAAGGAAAGACATGATTTCTGGATATGTTACCTGGGGGTAAGATGTGCACAGGAAAGAACAGAAAAAAAACAGACAGCCTGGCACTTACAGGGCCATATAACCCCTTTGGATTCAATTTCATAAAAGGGGTCATGATCCTCTTTGGGCGCAGAATATGAGGAGAGAAAAACAGGCCCACATGGAAGGGAAGGGGCAAAGGGAAAACGCAAAGGGAAGAGACAAAGGGAAAAAGGCACAAGGGAAGTGGCACAGAGGAAGACGCAAAGGCAGCCCAGCTCAGCCTGCCAACCCCGCAGCTGTTTCCATCCCGCAGCGCCGGCAGGCCGAGGCTCTCTCCAGGGCCGGAGCCGTGCCGCCGCTATCCTCCAGAGAGGCCGCAAAGCCCCTCCACACCTGCCCGGTCCCGCAGGCCCGCCGCCCCGCTCCCCTCAGCGCACCGGACCCCGCCGCCCCCGCGGACAGAAACGCAGAGCCGCTGACCCAGAGAGCCTCCTCCGACGAGCACGGCGCCGGCGAGCGCCCCTGCGGAGGCGCCGTAGATGTGGCGAGCATCACGGATGACGTGCGGGGCGCGCTCCTGCAGGCAGGTGGCGGCGCCTATGTGGTAGACCCCCAAGAAGCCGCAGCCGGCGAACGAGACGCTCCAGCCGCGCTCGCGGTCCAACATCATCGGCGGCGAAGAGCGGCGCGGGGGCGGCGAGCAAACAACGAAGCTCCGGAGGCAGCCACTGCTGCCCAGCGACTAGAGCCCTCCTGCCGCTGTCACGGTGGCCGCGCCCCGCGCCGCCAGCCGCCAATCCCGCGCTTCCGCTCGCCCCGCCACGGTGGCCTAAGGCTCCTCAGCCAACCCTAGGGCAGCCGCAGACGAGGCCTCGCCTCCTCTGGTTGCTCCTGTCATGGGGAGGAGGTGCGTGGCAGGCAGACGCGGCGCTGCGTGACCCGCACCCGGTGCAGTGCGACCTCAGCCCCCTCGCCTCGGGCGGCCGGCGACCTCCAGGGGTCCCCAGCCCCACCTGTGCTCCGCTCTGTGCCCTGCGGGGCGGCTGGCTTCTCCCCGCCCCCGAGCGCATCGGTCCCGTCCCGCACAGCCCCGCGCGGTAGGGCCGAGGCTGGGTTAGGTGAGGCTCTGGCAGCCGTTGCGTGCTGTGGAAAGGCTGAAACGCGTCCTTGGGGCTTCAGCTGAGAAAGGAAAGCAGCGCTGGGCTCTGCTGCACCTTCCCCTTCGGAAGGGGTGGGGGGACGCGGCCCAGTTCCCACAGCGCATGCTGGCAGCGGGAGGTGTGGCTGCAGCAATTACCCTGATTATCCGGGACTCAAAGGAACATATCCTGCTAGCGCGTGCACTCCTTTGTATGTCAGGTATTTCATGAGCTGTTCAATAATCCTGTAATAAACTTGAAGGAAATTCATGATAATACTAGGCTTATAGAGGGAAGATTATGGAATAATCTGCTTTTTTCCCTGAATGTCTCAAACCATTAATTTACACAATTCTACCCACATTTAACAGACAGAAGTACAAGCAAAGCAGCTAAATGCCATTTGAAGTCTAGAACAGTGTCATCTTACAGTTTTAATTGTACTCAGCTGACCCACCAAAACCAGGCATCAGGTATTGATGGACTTTTGGAGGTTTTACAAAAGCACCTTTAAGCATCTGAAGACCTCCAGAAAACCTGAAGGACACAGAGAGTGATTGACAGCGATTAGTACAATCATTTGCAACAGGCTTTACAGCAGTGCTTTAATGCAGTGCTGCATCACTGTGTCCAACATGGCTGCAAACAGCCCCATACATTTATTAGCACAGCATTGTGTGTGTGTTGTATTTACTCCACAATATGCCTCTGTGAAGAAGGTGCTGTGTTGGTGTCAACCAGCCCTGACTCTTGTCTGTGTCAGTGTAATAACACCACCATGCTTTCAGCTCTCCAAGCTATTGTTTTCACTGCTAGGTCAAGTATTTCTCTGGAGTATTGCGCTGCAGGCTACACGTTCCCTAAGTGTTTCTCTGCTCAAGTCCTCTGGAAGTTGTAAATGCATCTAGACATGCCCAGGCAAGGTTCAGTTCCCTGCAAAAGGTGCTAGTTTCCTCTAAAAATTGTAAGAGGAAGTGCTATTTGTATTGTGACTGCTCACCATCACCACAAATCTCAGTGCTTCCGTTAGGTTCCTGCAGTAGTGCTGCAGGAGATTGAGTGGCTCAGAAGGGAATGTACAACAATTACCTTGCCCAGCCAGGAGCTCCCTAGAGCTGGACTATGAACAAAAAGAAAAAAACCCCAACCAAACAAGCAAAAAAACAAACCAAAACCAGAGAACAGTGTGTCTGAGATGCTCTAGGATTTACTTGCCTCACTTATGAAGAAAATCTCTTTAGCTGCTTGCATTCACCACCATATCCTGACAATGGGATTTAAAAACATTTCAAAAGAGCCCAAGAGGAGCTCGTGCATTCCAAATACACCTAGGAAAGGTTGTATTTTGCAAAATTTTATTTATAAAGCATGCACTGCCAGGAAGAGAGAGAAGGATTAAAGCTCTATTTCAGTCTGAGTGGGCTTGAAGCTGTGCTGAGCAATTACCAGATAGTTTGGCTAGGGAGATTTTGAACAAGCCTCAGGCAAAACACTATGATGACAAACTTTGGATTCTGCCTCTGAGTGAGCATCACAAGCACTGGGCCACACTTCCAATTTCCTCACCTCTAATTTAGCATTCTAGACTCTGTCTCATTGGGCCATGCATCTTAATCCATTCATCCTCTCACCATTTCAAGGAGCAGAGAGTGTCCTAATCCAAATCCTGCCTGTCATTTTGGTGCTTCCCTCATCTAGGGAAGAGGAAGGTGCAAAACTGAACCCATTTCAGTTCACAGAGAAGGAAGGAGATGAAACCACAACCCATGCTTCCTAGAAGAGTCATATTTCCTTAAAAAGGTGACTGTAATCCCTCTCTTTTTCCATTCTGTCCTGAAGGACCAGCTCTGCTGTATTTTGTATTCTCTCCATGTGTGCTCTCCTGCTATTTACTCAGAGCTTAAGTGCAGGAGAGTACCATTTCTTAATCCATGTTTCTGGAAAAGGGACTCTGAGCTGTTCAGAGAGGGATGTTTCTGAACATCTGCAGAAGCTGGAGAGGAAGAGCCAATTAATATCAGGACAACAGGGGATTTTCAGAGCATTATCCAATCAACAGGTTTTTTGGGGCTAATCTCACTGTTGCTGGTAGACTTCAGCTCCATTTAAAATTTTTTTTATCCCTAAACTGTCACTAGAAGGATCTTTCTGAACCTCATTTCTTTAATAATTAGGAGGAGTCTTATGTCAACTGTATAATGAAACGTGACCAGTTCATAACCATCTGCTCTTGTACTTTGTCCTTTTACATTAAGTACCTCCTACATATCACTGAATGTTTGGGGTGATCAGCCTTATTCCCTGCCAGCTCTTCTTCCATCGTAGTCATGGAGCTGAGCTCCTCTAACTTCCTCTCATGAGGAAGATGCTACAAATGTTCCTCAACCAGTTCTGCAACAAGTCCTTCAGGTGGGGTTTCACTAGAGCCTTACACAGCCTTGCCAGGAAAGCTGAATCACTGATTCTGATTACTTATAATCATGTTATGAACAACTGATAAATCCAGGTCCTTGCCATCTCAGATCACTTTTGAATAACATTACAATTCCCAAGTACACAACCCAGAGTTTGTTCCCAGCACTGGGTTCCCTTCCTGCATAAGCCTCCTCTTTTTCAGTGCTTGTTTCTACCTCCTTGGGCTGCTCCTTAACACATCTTTTGATTTCTTCACTACATCTCCAGCTTACCAAATAGCTTCTCAAGAAGAAGGAGGGGAAAAAAAACAACCCTGAAGTGAGCTGAGGTGCATACAAACAGGATGGATCCCATTTCCCTTCCCTGGAAAAGCAGCTGTCTAATCAAAAACGTAGATTAGTTTGACACACTGAACCTTTGGCTAATCGCCAGCTATGTCATGTCCCTTTTATCTCCAGGCCTATAAAGATAATTGCCCTTCCTCCCAAAACCTGTTCTAATCCCTTCTTTTTCTTTCCTCCACCCCCCCTCCCCCGCATTTTCCAGTTTATTCTTTTAATTCCACTTCCAGGTTAGCTGCCCTGCACATAGCTGTTTAGGATTAAGATCCCGGAGCTCTCTCTAAAATCTAGGACATCTGAGGAAGATGATGCAACCTCATCACAGGCACTAACCCTTCTGTGGTTAAACAACATGCAGTTTCAAGACTGTCCCATTACATCAAGTATCACTATGTAAGCTATGCTGCAATCTGTGTTGCAGATGTATCCTAAATCCTTTACTGAGTCCAGTCCATAAACATTTTCCCATAACTCTAGGAATATGAAGTAAGGCCTGAAAGACCATGTGATGAAAATCTACAACCTACCAGGAAACCCAGGCACAGTCTGAAAATCCCTTGTGGTCTCCTGTGGNGGAAACCTGCATGAAGCTTACTTCTGTAACTAGACATCAACCCAACCCAATGTCTGGCATGCTAATTCAACAAGTGTGTCTTCTGTCCATCATTCAGCCTCTGAAAGCTTCTTCCTTAATCCTTTCTATTTAGCCACCACATTAATCATGACATAGGCATGCCATTTTCGTAAGGTACAGGTTAAATCAAATCTGTTGTAAAAAAGAAACTAATAGTGCACTTGTAAAGTGCCTTGAACTCCTTAGCAGAAGGGTACCATTTCAGTACTGGGCTAGCTGAAGGCATATCACTTCTAGGAAAAGGAACCATATCAGAGAGAGCACCAGCAGGAGGTAACAAGAGCACTACTGGACAGGTGGCAAGTCATCAGGTCTGGGATTTTGGCCAGCCATGAAAAGCTGATAAGAATTTCTGTCATTGGAAGAAGTAGGATAGGAGCTCCAAGGGATGATTGCTAAGGTCTCCTTGGAAACAGTGGATGTTCTCTGTGATCTGGTTGACTTTCAGTCATTCATTGGTAAACACTGCATTTTAGAAGCAATTGATGTATCATGATAGCCATTTTCATGGGCGAGGTGGAAAGGGATACAGCAGTGAAGTTGGCCCAATATCACTCAAAGTTGGAGAAGAAGCTTGATTTTGTGAGGACTAAGCCATATCAATAGCCTAGCACTTCTCCAGAAGGATGACAAGTACCTACTAGAATTTCTGGAGACTAGGAAAACTGCCTTAACTTGCTGATACAATGTGTCAGGTGTATGTGTCATTATTCTGGCTTTATCAAGTGATAATCTACCTAATCCAAAAACACCAAGGCCTCAACTCTGCTTGATATGTTTCTGGCAATGCTCTACTGTGAAAACTTACAGAAGACACACAAAACATTTGTTGGCATAGTTCATGTGCCTTTGGTGAATAACACAACCTTGTCTCATGATAGCCTTGTTCTCCTCTCCCTAAAAGGATTCAAAGGACAAAATCAAGGGATTGCTTACACTCCCTTTGAGATCTCTTATAAGGGATGGTGCAAGTTTGCCCCCATTTTTCGGTGCATGCAGGGGAGAAAAGGCACAAGCTGTGATGTCCTTGTTATTCATATAACTCCTGTTCATGTTCCCCTTAAGATGCCAATTTGTCACAGAAATTATACTCAATAACAGAGATTAATTTTACTCCTTTTGGATTGTTATCCTCCTTGAGCAGACCATAAGGGAAATGGTACTGGATTGGTGGCCAGGAGAGTGTTAAACAGCCTTTACTGTTTAAAATGCATGAAGAACCACAGAGCAGGGCTGGAGAAGTGTTGAGTTCCAGAGAGAGGTAAAGCTGAGGACAACTACTAACCCTAAACTGGACAAAGTATCCCATTACATTCCTTGTGCCAAGGGCTCACATGCACGCTGAGCTGCTCTCCTCAGTGACTTTGGCTGCAGGGCTACACACTAGGGAGCAGGGATGGAGAAAGTATATGACATTTTCCTAAGTTTTCACAATTTTTAATCTTGTTTGCAGCACCAACTGAAATGCCCTCACTACACTTTATGAAGGTTAGGACTTTCATAGAGAAACTACACTTGGCTCAGGAATCCTTCTGGTTCCATTGTTGGCTTCTAGTTCTGTTTCAAACAGTGCTATCCAACAGCAAAGGCACAGGGACCTCATGGGGTTTTCTTTCTGCTTGTGGTACGATGGCCCATTAAGCTTCCAAAGGTCTCAAGTTAACTACTCTCAGGTTACTTGGAGTAGGATTTTGGGGTTTGGCCTAATGGTCTGGTGATTATGTTTCTAAGTGATTATGATGCATGGTAAAGCTCTAGAAATTGAAGAGTGGTCTAAAAAATGATTTGTACACATCCAATACAGTAGATATTCAGTTGGGACAGTTTCAGTGCATTTTCCAAGCTTCACAGCATAATCCTAATTTCAAGGTGTATGCTCTTAGAAAACTGGGAACTTCATTTTGGAGTCTATATCAGAAGTACTTTCTCTGCTTCCTTTGGCTGATATTGTGCAAACTACTTTGTAACTACAGCTGAATCTCAATATGTATGGGGGGTGCTCAGATCTAGGTGCATCCCATGTCCTAAAAACTTGTCTGTTGAAATGCTGTTGCTGCTGCTGACCCTTGCTCGCTCTGAGTGATGTGGAAGGGACAAATAATGTAAGCCAAACTCAGAAAAGATAAAAGAGAACATGCATTCTCTAACAGAACCTATTAAGTGCATTTGCCTTTGACCAGCTTGTATGTAACCAGATGTCTCTTAAGAGCATAACTTGTTTTAAAGGACAGCAGGGATTGGAGAGCAGGATGCAAGGGGCTCATGGTGTGTATCACACACTTCGTGGCACTGTGCTGCTTGCAAGGCTCTAGTTAATCCATAGTACATGTAATCCACTCACCAATAATCAAGAGCTATCCACCTCATGCTAAAGAAATGAAAATGCTGGCTTCTGTGACCGGAATCTTGCCTGTCACTTTATTTCTAAAAGCAGGAAAAATCCTCCAGCACTTAGCATATTCTCATATTGGAGGATGACCTGAAATCAGTGTAACTGCTTCTGGTAGGAGAAGTAATGAATTTTATCTTCAGTTCTTTGGTCTGATCTGTGTTCTTTATTCTCAAAGTTAAACAGATAATTTCTGAGAGTTCCAGTTTGCTTCTCAGGTCTCATATCACAACCATTGCCTTTACCCTTCATAATTTCAAAACTGTTGCATAGAACAAATAGCTAAAAGCTATTTCACATGAACGTGATCTATTTTTTTTTCATCTTTTCACATTATTTGTTTCATAACTTTGTGGCTCAATTTGTATGTGGCAACAGTTGATTGCAAAAGATCCCATAGCAAGAAGAGAGCCTGAAACCATCAGAGCTGGCTACAGCTTCATCTATGGGCCAACAAGTTGTGTTACAGGAGTTGTCCTAAGTGACCTTCCTCAGCCTGCACCATTGAATTACTGTGCAAGGAGGAGAACTTGGGGAAGGCTTTGTCCTACAACTCTGCTTTAACAGGAATCAAGAGCTTTGGGTTTTTTCCTAGAGGAAGAATGTTATCTAAGGTCAGTGAGGAAGGCATCTAAGTATGCATCTCTCATTGGCTTAGAGTAAGCATCAGTCCTCCTCATGCTCCTGCCAGTTATTTTTAGGCAGCTAACTATGCAAGGCCCTGGCTGTTGGGAACCCCATTTTGAAGAACTCACCATTCTTCCCAAGCCTTGCCCAAGAAATTCAGGCACAGCCTTAATTCTGGACTGTAATTTTTTTCCCAAAGGATCAAGTGTTTCAAGAGAGCTGAAGAAATGGCAAATGTACCAATGTTGGACCAATTACCATTTCCTTTTCATCTAGATGGCACTAGATATGACATAATTGTTTAGCAGGCAAATACTGTACACAGCAGAAAATGAGAACCTGTTAAGCTCCCAACCTAACCAGGAATCCTAAAGAATTTCACCATCAGCAAAAATATTACTGGAGACTTCCAGCTGTTTAAATGCCGTCATAAATCAACAACCACCACCCACTGATATTAGGATTTTTAAAGGAATGTGAGATCCAAATCTTCAATTGCTGCAAGTCGTTGTATTCTCGTTTCAGATCTGCTGGTGAGTTTGCACTTAGTTTCAGAAATCAGCAAACTGCTCTGTTTGAATAACACTTTTGCTTTGAGTGGTCTCCCATATATTGGTGATGATTTTCGGTGAGAAAAGTAGTGTAAAACTTGTACCAGAAAGATACAGTGTTGTTCTGTACCCATAAAATAGGAGAGCAGCGAGAAACCAACACGAGACATGCCACCTGTGTGGTATGGCTGCTGCCTGGACTCCAGTTGAGGAGCAGGGAGAACTAGCAGAGAGGCTGCCTGTAGCTGTGGTATGGCTTGATGTGCGGAGGGAGCTGTAATCCTGAGCAAACATGCTACCCTAGGTCATGAATGACAGGGTGAGAACTGCTGCCATCCTCTTCTCCTGCTACAGTGTGTCCAGAGAAGGGGGCTCTTGCTCCATCGTTGAAGAAAAGAGCAAAGAGGAGGAAGAAAGGTAGGGGCAGACAGTGAAAGCAGAAATTAAGCACATCTATATAGTCACATCAGTTGTCTTCTACATGTCATGGCTAGGCTTCGTGAACAAAGCTCCAGGGAGGGCTCCATCCATGCTCCTCCTCAGCGCCTTTTCCAAGCGCGCTGATAAAAAGAAGTGTCCTGGTTTGACCAGAAGCTAAGGTCAAAAGAACAATCTTTTGAGAGGATTTTGCTACAATACCCCCTCTTCCCAAAATGGGAACAGCA
>VWZO01017543.1:35360-47406 GCA_013396975.1 Bucco capensis
TAGGGGAGGTCTTCCAATCCCGTAATCATTTTTGTGGCCCTCCTCTGGACTCTCTCCAGCAGCTCCACATCCTTTCTATGCTGAGGACCCCAAAACTGGACACAATACTCCAGGTGGGGCCTCACCAGGGCAGAGTAGAGAGGCAGAATCACCTCCCTAGATCTGCTGGCCACACCTCTCCTAATGCAGCCCAGGATGCGATTGGCATCCTGCGATTGGAGTTGTCCTTCTCCTAGGATGACTGCCAGAAGGCTAATGAGCTCATCCTACCCATGCAAGGATTCTAGGAACATGGGTATCACTCCCCACCCTTTCCCGTGGGCAATGAGTTTAATGCTCCCTCTGCTGTGGGCACAGTTATGGCACCAGGGGCCACAGGAGACCACAAGTGATTTTCAGACTGTGCCTGTCTTCTACATGTACAATGCTGAGAAGTTGCCATTGACATCTACAGATGCTCATGGCTTCCACAACAGAAGTATAGGAATGTATTCCCAGGACATTTGAGTGGTTGCTTATCACTTCTTGGTTACTTGATCCATTCTCTTAGTCAGATTTGCTCAACTCCCTCATGTAGAGGGACACCCTGTGCTCTGGAGCTGTCCTATTTTATCCTTTATTCTGGAATCAGTAGTTATGCAGCTTATTGTAGGTGTTCCTTTGGACCAGGAGAACTGACATCTTTCCCAGCTCTGCTCTACTGCAAGAACAAGGACTCTTCATTTCCTGACAGTGCCACATTTCAATCCTTTGCCCCTGTCCCACTCGTGATTTCTCTGTTCCTCCTCTGCTTCCATGTCTGTATGCTCCCCATCTTCCTTTCCTTCTCCTGCCACTTCTCTGATCCTAGCCTTAGACAATTCAATTCAGTAAATTCAGAGAGACAAAAGAGACTAGTTTGCTGCATTAGAAAGCTGAATTGCCTTAGCAAGAAGCAGCTAAGCAACTACCAGAGGAAGCCTTCCCCTTCTCAGCGTGAGCCAGCTGGTGGGTTGTCTTTGTGTATATCCTAACTCCACCTTTGGATGGGGGTGAGTGCAGCAGAGCTGTGGCTGCTGAGGCACACTGGTGATCATCTCGTGACTTGTGCGCAGCCCTTGCTTCCCTCCCCTGAGTGTGCAAGGGAGAGGGCAGAGCACAGTGCCAGCCAGAGCTGGTTACTGGGTCAGCCAGCTGCCTCTGGCACAGCAAGAGAGCGACCTTCACCTCCTCTGCTCACTGCGATTCCCTCAAAACAACATGCCATGGAAACCAGACTGCTGCTGTATCTGACTGCAGCTCCTTCTGCAGTCTAGTCTTTCACAGTTTGTCTCTGCTGTGACAAAAGGGTGGGTGTTTGTTGTCTGTCCCCCCACCCTTACCCTCAGTCCTGCTTTCTGTTCACCACTAGCACATATAGATGCCATCTTGATGGATTTCTGATGTTCTTAGGTGTGCCTTCTGAGAAATGCTGCAGTGAACCATGCTGTTCACATTTTTAACCATCTGAAGTTGTGTACAAAACAGTATCTGTAACATCAGGCCTTACTTGCTTGTCCATGTACTGGGAAGGCACAAAATCCTTTTCTCTTTCTTCCCTTCCCTAATCCATTCTAATTTACTAATCTAGGCCACTGTCACACCACCACCCCACCCCCTCCCTTCTTTCCCAGCTGCCAAATGTTGGCTTGCTGCAGGGAATTTGACTGTGGACGGATATCAGTTAAGTTGTGAAACAACCAGGCTCTGATCTTCATTTCCAGCTGGTACATTCAGAGAAACTCTTCAACTTTACTCACAGTGACAGATCTGGGCCTGGCTTGTCATGCGGAATGAATTATATTACTTTAAAAATAAGAGTAAATACAAATGATTGTCCTTTTCCTAACTAAATATTGACTTTGGTCAACCCAGGAAACAAGGTTAGTTTGCTGCAGACAATTTCAAAAGTAAAGAATAAAGTTTAATCTCAACCTAGTCAAGTTCTGGATAAGAAAATCCTCTCTTTCTAGCCACTCTTGTTCCAGGGAGGCTGGTGGCTGTCTGCCAACCTGCTGCCCACCCAGCCCTCCTCAGTGTGCACACACACGTGGGCAAAGCACAGTCCCAAGCCCCTCACATCTGGCTGAACTGTGCTCCTCACTTGAGCAGAAGATGTTCACTTAGACACTGCAGCTCTGGCAGCTAGCAGATCACCCTCCTCTTAGCCTCCTCTAAAAGAGTGTAACGTGCCTCACTGCACAAGAGAAGAGGCTAATACTGATTATTCCCAGGAAATACAGGGAGCTCCTATGGACTGCAACATGTGCCAGGAAGAGGATTCACTCTTTTATAGCAAGTCCTCACAATCTTTTTTCTCCAAACTCTCTTATAGCAAGCCCTCACTATCTTTTCTCTCCAAACACAGCAAGAGGTTTTTTCCTACCGCAGCAAAAGTGTTCCCTCATTTCTGGATGCTCCATGGAAGGTAACTCTAGACTAGCTCAGAAGAAACACTACTACTCTTCTACCTCCACACCAGGCATACAACAGTATAAATGATGTTTAACTGGGAGATTACAAGGAAGAAAGAATATAGGTAGTTGGGATAAGCAACCTTATCTTCAGATGACCTCTTTTAATCTCATTTGTTGCCAAGTTCAACATAAGCGCAAGCTCTGCACACTCACAAAACAAAATGATGGCACACTTGGTAGCTTTAACCATTATCATCAGAGTAAGCTGGTTTTCTGGCATAATTTAAGGCACATATTTTGATGTCTCTACTCAGAGAAGACTTCCACATAGCTTTACCTGCCTTCACTGTACCACAAAAAAATATACATAAATATACAAAACAACTAACGGCATAAGCACTGAAATACAGTTTTAGGTCTTTTGCTGCATCATACTTTTGTAAATTGAGGTGTGACTCTACCACAAACTACTAGCATAAATAGATTAACTCCATAGACATCTATGCTTAGTGAAACACTTCCTAAGCTTGATGTCTGCTTACGTGATTCAGCCTTACTATGAATACTTAGAGAATGCTGCTCTGTGTGAGACCATGGAAATCCTGACCCCAGAAAAGACTCTTTGGATATACCAAGATTAGCTGCCACAAATGTGAGTACAATTGGTCTCAGTCCATGCTTATTGGTCATTACTGGGCTGTTAATTCAATTATGACAAACCTCAGAACACAACCTTTGCCATAGACAAGTCTATAGCAGACCATACTGCAGCCTACAGCAAGTGCTTCCATATCCAAAACTCTATGGCTATCCACTTAATGGCTGCATTTCACATCTAATAAGTGTGTTTAGTCACATCATTAAGATTATAATAGGAAACAACTGAAGTAAAGGCTCCCCTTTCTATTTGCCATCCAGACATGATGAGAGGTTACTTCTTAAAGAGGTTCTTGGCAGCTGTGTGCTCTAAAGCCAGAGCTAAGGCATCCTGAGGCATGTAGGGAGCAAGGGAGCTGGCCTAGGGGCAGGTTTAGCTAAACAAAGCTAGACTAGAGACAGGGTGAAGGTCAGAGGAAAAGACAAAAGCTCAGTCCTGGGAGCACTGTTTTGTTTCTTCCCTCTAGGCTTAGGAAGCCTGTAGCAACAAAGCAGGGAGACTCCTGACAAGAGGGAGCTGTAGGAGCTGCAGCACCTGCTCAGGAGTCAGCAGCTGCTGCTTCTGCTGCCTCACTCTAATAACTGCTAGAAGAGAAGGTGACAGCAGCAGGCTTACATTACTAGGACTACCATCTTCCTGCCATCAGGACTGCTACCACTTAAGCTTCTGCCTGTCCTTGAATGCCCCTCTCTTCCTTGCCCTTCTCCTTTGCAGGCAGCAGATTCCTTGCTCTGTTTCCATTCCATCAGGCAGCACTCCAGCCTTCCTCCAGCATGTGCTGCAGCTGTGTCCCTATTAATCTGTCCCAAAGGCTTTTCAAAGGGAAAACACTGACAGACATGGGACTCTCTCCTGTCACCAGGTGCAAGCAATCTATTTCCTTCACAGGAAATACCCACTAGCAATGGGTAAGGTGTGAAAGCCAACCCTTGACATCAACAATCCAAGGGCTGTCTGCCCCACTGAGAATTTAAAATCCAGAAAAAAACCCACCTTTTCATGGATGCCTTCTTAAAGAGGTGTTAAGAGGTTTATTGAGCCTACAGCTAAAAATATTTTCATGCAGGTCATCAGTGATGGGTCAAATGAGATTAGTTATAATTCTATAATTCCTTCAAGAAGCATGCAGAGAGATAAATCACTCTTCCTGGATCAGTCTCTAAATCACTGGGGAAGAGGTGCAGCCAGTTCAGAAGAGTCTTTAGACAAGCCTGATGTTACCAATCACTTTGTAAAACACAATTTCATATAATCTACACTCAAATCCAATGTCCAACAGAAGGAGAATGTAGGAATTTTTTTCCCCTACAGTTTGATGGGAAAGTCCAGCTAGAAGTTATTGGCTGTCTAGCTGTTAATCAGTCACTGATGAACACTAGAAGCACAAAAGCAAGCTCTGAAGTCAGACAGAAGCCTGTTTTACACAGCTTGCCCACTCCATATCCCAAACTGCTCACAAGAATTTTTTTCACCCTGAGTTGTAGAGAACCTCAGTTAACTCTCAGCCTAAGACCTCAAAAAACCTTTCAAAATGCAACCAACACTGATAAAACACATTTCTACAACTCCTAATCTTGGGATTTGGCTGGCATGTCTCCTACTGGGGGATGCATCCACTCTCTTCCTTGTTATCTATTGCTAGCTTTAATAAATCCAGAAATTCAACCTCAGTCTTCTGCTGAAACAAACACCATTAATGCACTTACTGTCACCACCTTCTCACCTTTTATTTCCTCCTCCCAATTAAAACTCTGAAGTGCAGCTTATCCTCACTCATCATAGTCTATTTAGCAAGGTGAATGAGCAGCCAAAGCAGCAAAACAACACAACTGAGAAGTTGGCAGAGAAGTAAATGAGCAAGAATGAATAGGCAAAGGTAGGGAAAAGAAGATGGGTAAGTAACTACTCAAGAGAAAGTATGTTGGAACAGCAGTCTGAAATTGCTCTTTAATGTGCTAAGCTTTTGGGGGATCAGGGATAGGTTATGTGCTATCATTGCTTCACCACAGGAATGGCTAAGCATAATGCACACAAATAGCTGCTTTAACTGAGTTTGAGACAGTCCTCATTCTATTTAAAGATTGCACCTCTTGTTAAAAACCCCACATTCCTGGTGCCAAGTTACCTTGATTCATTTGTAGTTGCCCAGAACAAGAATAAGCCAGATCCTCAGAGCAATACTGCAGAGCTTGATGATGCAACCAAGCTTGGCAAATGCTCATTTCACAAACAGAAAGCAGTACTGTAAATATAGAGAAAGACTGTATAAAATTACCTTTAAAACTTGAAACAACTCTTCAAACAAAAATATCAGCAATATTATAAAGCAGAGGAGAGCACTGCATTGCAGCAATGTCATTTTTATCAGTTCTTTCAGGCATACATCCCAAGCATACATGAACAATCTACATAGTAACAAGAAAATCCTTGCTGCAGCTTACAAGATCCAATTAAAATCTCTGAATATTGTTTGACTTACAGTCCATTTTCTGTATTTCAGTAGTCTGATTTCTCTCTGTGGCAGCAGATTGAAAGGACCACAGGAGGTTACTTCTGTAATCATTATTATTAGTGCAATATCATGTGTAGAAAATACAACTCCTACTTTTCTGCTTCTAGGTCTTCTGCTTTCCTTTACAGAGAAGGAATAAAAAGCAGTTCTGGGACCTAACTGCTTGCTCAGTTGAAAACCACAAGGAATCATGTATACAAACAGATCTTTTTGGGTTGAGGTTTAGTACTTAAAACTAAGTTTTGTTATGATCTAATGGGCAATGTAACACTAGATATTTACAGGAGAAAAAAATACAGTGCTGAAGAATACTTTAGCTGATCTAAACTGTCATACAGCAAAAAGCGAAGGGTGTTATAGTATTTACAAGCAAATATGTGACAAGCAGTCCAGTAACAATTGTTTTGCTTAATCCTACAGTTTTTCCTCTATAATGCAGTGTTCTAGGAAGCAGGTCTAGCACAGATGAATGCAGTCCTATTCCAAACAGAGATTATAGTCTCAGTAGCTGGAAGGCACATCCACAGGCAAAGAGGGTTCTGGTTTCTCAATTCCAAAGCCAGATCTATTAAGCCAAATTTTCCTTTCTTATTCATTTTTTTCCAGTTGTATTTGTATGTAACAGCATGGAATGTAATGCTAATGTAAATTGAGTCAGAGAACAAGCCAAGTGCTGAAAAACTGGAACTGGATTTAGTTTGTTGTGCAAGAAGGAACGCTCCTTTTCAGGTCAGATTTCCAAAATCTGGCAGGCTGAATGTGTCTTGCTAAGTTCTGACAGCCCCACTTGACACATGCCTGGCTTTTGCAAATGCCACAGAATAATTAAAGGACAGTTTAAACAAGAGTTACAAAGGTTAGGTCATGCAGTACCTAGAACTGAGGAGAAAAATAGACTCCCTATTACAGATGAAGCGTTACTCTTTCTTCCATTTGCTTTCTCCTTGTATGTATTATTTACTTAGGCCATAAGATGTCCTTTTTAAACCAATGTCCATTTAAATCCATGTTTAATTCCAAGACTGCCTGTGAGAGAAATGAAAAGCAATGCAGCTTATGCTCAATGTGTCCCTAGTGTTGAGGGATGACAACTGGTATAACCCTCGACTGAAATCACCCCACTGTAAGAGAAAGCAGCATCTGCAGTGGCATCTGTCACTGCAGTTTCCCTCTGTGAATGCAAATTGCAGGTCAGGAAATTACACACCTTTTAATAGCACTACAACTCTGGGCATTTTTTTAAAGTGTATTCTCTAGCACTGAAAATGTATGGCTAGGCTTGGCGAACANTCAGACTGTGCCTGAGCACTGAAAATATTACCAGATGAAATGCAAATAGTGGATACTTCCGTGATATTTTTTTACAATAAGAAGTATTCAGTTTGAAACACAGCAATTCTACCACTGCTAATGACTACTTTAGTGCCAAGCAGGGAATCACTGAAGACCAAGGACATGCTATTTAATTTGTATAACATGAGCCTGGCCACAAGTTCATGCTGTAAATCTATGGAGCAGCTGCATCTTGTTCATCTCCCTGCTACCCCTTTCTGCAGATGTCTGCTCCCACAGCAAAGCCTGTAAAAGCAATGGAAGCATACATTATTTTCGCCAGTGTGGAGTCACAGATTTGAATTTGCTATAGAAATGCAAGAGTGCCTGAACTAGCCTGGATATAAAGCAGATGAGAGGAGTGCTCATACAACAAGTATACATTGCCACTGTGGGACTCTGGCAGACTCTGGTTGAGTAGGGACCTCCATCCAAATCATGGCAACACAACCAGAGTGGCTTGCAGTCCTAGGTCAGAAACTCTCAAGCCTTTCAATGCAGAACTTACTGGACAACATCTTCTTTTTAACAGCCTCTGGCCCTAGCAATTACCCTGTCTGTGTTAGTGCTTGATACAAACAAGTTTCATTTCCCCTAAATCCTGTCTGACAAAAACTGCATTAAGTGTATGGTCATCTCATGTTCCCTGAGTGGCTTTGTCCTGTTCACCTCACTAGGTGGTCACCCATACAGGTTCTGGTGGCAGAGTTACTAAACTTGCAACAGAAGACAAAGAAGAGGAATAAGATGTCGTCATCGTCGTCATGGCTAGGCTTGCCGAATGAAGCTCCAGGGAGGGCTCCACCCACGCTCCTCCTCAGCGCCTTTTCCAAGCGCACTGATAAAAAGAGGATAGCAGATAGCACCCTCGAGCCTGCACTAGGGATTTTTTTTAGGTGAGACACAGCATGCGCAGAGCTGGACCCACCCTTTAGTCCTAAGGTTCATCTGCCAGGGCCTAGCAAGCTTGGACGCTGGCAGCCAAGTCCTTAGGATGGAGGTTTAACCTCTTAGCTGGAAGGCCTTCCAGGGCTAAACGAGCTCCATCTGCCCGGGTTTGGAATCAGAGTTGTCCTTCTCCTAGGATGACTGCCAGAAGGCTAATGAGCTCATCCTACCCATCCAAGGATTCTAGGAACATGGGTATCACTCCCCACACTTTCCCGTGGGCAATGAGTTTAATGCTCCCTCTGCTGTGGACACAGTTATGGCACCAGGGGCCACAGGAGACCACAAGGGATTTTCAGACTGTGCCTGGGGAATAAGATGTAATAGTCTTGCATTTCACTGTTGCTCTGCTGCATAAGTGAAGGTTGGACAAGTATAAAGTATTGGAAGTTGGAGTTTATGGTGGGAAGAACACAGCACTGGACATGTGGTAAACACTTCCACATTTAGCTCAGAGAGGTTGCTGTAAGGGGGAGGCTTTAGTAAATGCTTCATAAAGACTCCAAGATACTAAGACAAAGACATTCACTGCATTTTTATAAGTATGGAAAGAGAGGGTTTAAGAACTTGAGTGGGGACAAAGTTAATGAGAGCAAAACTGGGATTAGAATCAAAGACTTCAATTTCCCATCCACATGCTTAAACTTCAGAACTGTTTGCATTGTTTCTCTTTTTAGAGATTAAGCCTATATCCATAATTCAGTCCCATAGAAATTAGTGAGAAGAGTCAAGATCAAGAACTTAAACTCCAGTCTTGTGGTGGTGGTGGTGGGTTTTGTTTTTAACCTAGCACCTATGCTTTCTTAGCACTCTACCTAAACTATGATAATAAAGGTAATTAGAGATAATAGCAGGTTACTGTATTTCAAAGGCTCTAAAGTCTATTTAGCAAACAGGTAGGCTTGCTACTGAAGGTCTAACATATGGTGTAAGAACAACATACAGAGCTATTTGCCAGCCTAATTAATAAGTCTGGTTACGTCAAGTCATATTACACCTGAACACATGCAATAGTCTTGACAGATTGCAGGTCCACCCACAGGAGGTGACTGCAGCCATTTGCAGAGGACACCTTACAGCTGAGCTATTCACAGATGCTGCCATGATGCAGCTGATGACACATCCAGACTCATCATGGTACTGCCACATGCCAGCAGGTACAGCATCATAGTCTTGGTGACTGTTTGATTGAAGAACCACATTATTAGCAAAAGTAGTTTTTTTGTGTAATCACTCGAGTACTGGAGGGTTGATGGCTCTATGCCTTACACAAACCATGCTTAAGCATTGCTCGCATCTCTTTCTGCTTACTGCTGAACAGACTTTTTGTGGTAAGAATAGAGGAAGAGCATGGCTTCTCCCTCCTTGCACCGCACAAGCCTTCAGGGAGTGCATGTGGCACAAGAAGCAACAGACAGGATCAGAAAGAAGACAGCTCTTGAATGCTGCAGGGACTGCCACCACTCACACAAGAAGCCTTAGCAAAACCTAGGGAAAGTCTAGGCTGCAGTTTCTCAAGTGTTAGGAGATATTCTGTCTGCACTCCATTTACAGAATAATCTATGTATGGCTTGGCTTCGCGAATGAAGCTCCAGGAAAGGCTCCACCCACGCTCCTCCTCAGCGCCTTTTCCAAGCGCGCTGATAAAAAGAGGATAGCAGATAGCACCCTCGAGCCTGCACTAGGGATTTTTTTTAGGTGAGACACAGCATGTGCAGAGCTGGACCCACCCTTTAGTCCTAAGGTTCATCTGCCAGGGCCTAGCAAGCTTGGACGCTGGCAGTGAGGTCCTTAGGACGGAGGTTTGATTAGAGTGTCCTTCTCTTAGCTGGAAGGCCTTCCAGGGCTAAATGAGCTCCATCCGCCCGGGTTTGGAATCAGAGTTGTCCTTCTCCTAGGATGACTGCCAGAAGGCTAATGAGCTCATCCTACCCATACAAGGATTCTAGGAACATGGGTATCACTCCCCACACTTTCCCGTGGGCAATGAGTTTAACGCTCCCTCTGCTGTGGGCACAGTTATGGCACCAGGGGCCACAGGAGACCACAAGGGATTTTCAGACTGTGCCTGATTTGCAGAATAAGAAATGCTGTTAAAAGATTTGTATGAGAAAATGTCTGCCTCCCTTTCAGCAGTACATGGCAGCTCCTGCACCAGTGTCTGGAACAATTGTGAGAGGGATTTACTTTGTCCTGTGTACATCAAGCAGCAAGATGATGGTCAGACAAGCAGGGCAGGGCGAGCAGGTGGACCAGGTATGGCAGGCAGGCAGCTGGGTAGGCAGCTCAGGCAGGCACAGCAGAGCAGTATGGCAGGGCAGGCAGGAAGGGAAGGGGAAAGCAGGCAGGGCAGGGCAGATAAGGGATGCAACTCAGGCAGACAGGGCAGAGCAGGCAGGAAAGCAGGCAGAGCAGGGCGTGCAGGCAGATGGACAGGTGGGTCAGGGTGGTAAGCAGAGTAGGGCAGAGCAGGTAGGGAAGTTACTTCAGGCAGGCAAGGCAGTAAGGTAGGATCTGGAGGTAGGGAAGGTTAGGCAGTGCAGGGGAGTAAGGCAAGGAAGGGGGAAGAAGGTAGGTTAGGGCCTGCAGTTGGGGCATATCTTGCTATCTTTGATAGCGAGGGCAAGGAGATGTCATCTGACTCCTCAGGAGTACAAAGGTATAGGAGTGCTTTTTGTACTGACAGACCACAAAAATACCAAAACCAACATGGGAGCAGACAGTCTGTTCCTTGGGTTAAATCCTATTTTCTCAGATCTTCAAATGACAAATTTTCCCAAGGTAAGTATTCCATTCTTTTTGTAAGATCATGTTCTTTTACCCAGTTTCTTCTCAGCCAAGTTTTTTACAGACAGAACTGCAGTGACTTCTACGAAATTGTTCCCTTTTCTCATTATTGTGAGAGAATCTAACCTTTTTCACCTACATTTCTTCCTGCTACTTGATGAGGACACTGAATAGGTATGCATTCTGGGATCAGTTATACTGCAGAATGGTCTAAGTGTTACAGAAGAGGCTAAGAACACATTCAAATGGACAGTTACTGTTAAATTTTTTCTTTGAAACAGAAAAAAGCAATCTACCAAGAATTACTGTCCAGACTACATATTCTGCTTCCCTCCACAACTCCTCTCGAGTTTGAGGGAAAATGTGGTCCATCTGTTACAGCATGTCTGTTTTTTATTTAGCTTTATTACTGGGTCATCCTCAGGTTATTTGTATATACCCTTGGATAACTGAATGATGGTCTACCAGATTCACCAGTTGTGTTGCAGACTACCCTGGAGTGACAGGCACAGTCTGAAAATCCCTTGTGGTCTCCTGTGGCCCTGGTGGCATAACTGTGCCNTCTTTGTTCACGAAGCCAAGCCACGATGACCCTGTAGTGAGCAAGTGATGCATTGCCACTGCCTCACCTGGTACTGACTAGGCTTTTTTCACAGGGAGTTCCTCAGCAAACAGCTTTCATGCATTTTGTAGTTCAGCTCTTTGAATTCCCAGCAAGGCTGATGTGTCTCAGATCTGTCAGATCTCAGTAAGCCCTGGGCTGGTGATCTTCACGTACGCAGTAAATCCTGAATGCTTTAATATCCACAGAGACTCATTAAGGTTGGAAGAGACCTCTAAGATCATAAAGTCCAGACATCTACCTATCACCCCAAGTCACTAAACCATGTGCCACATCTATATGTTCTTTAAACTCCTCCAGGGATGGTAACTCCACCACCTCCCTGGTCAGCCTGGGCCAATGCCTAACAACTCTTTTAGTGAAGAAACCTTTCCTAACATCCAATCTAAAGCTCCCCTGGTGCAACTTCAGGCCATTTCCTCTTGTCCTCTCACTGGTAACATGTGAGAAGAGACAAGATTCCCACCTTCCTACAACCTCCTTTATAATAGGTGTAGAGAGAGGTAAGGTCTCCCCCAAGCTTCCTCTTCCTCAGAGTCAATAACCCCATGCATACATCAGCTATGCAATTTGTGCACTGTAGGTCCAGCACTCCTACCTGAGAATTCATTATACCTATAACACAGGATGATATTTCCAAGAGCAGTTAATCCAGAGCACCTGGCTTCTCAGCCACACTGGGCTCCAACTGCACTTTCATTTAAAACATTATAAGTGAGAGCTCCAATTATCACAGTATCCCAGTATGTCAG
>VWZO01017543.1:47556-71125 GCA_013396975.1 Bucco capensis
ACATATTTCTAAGCATTGCTGAGGTCTCCTCTCAGTCTCCTCTTGTCCAGGCTGAAGAGACCCAGCTCTCTCAGCCTGTCCTCCTAGGGCACATGCTCCACTCCTTTCAGGATCTTGCTGGCCCTGTGCTGGACTCTCTCCAGCAGCTCCCTATCCTTCTGGAGCTGGGGAGCCCAGAATTGGACACAGTATTCCAGGTGAGGCCTCACCAGGGCAGAGTAGAGGGGGAGAATAACCTCTCTGGATTATTGCTGCATCTCCCCTAGGGTAATGCCTGCCTGGCTTTTTGTTCTCCATAAGCTGGTAGTCCACCTCAAGACATTTGTACAATTCCTACTAACTTGGAAGAGAGAGAACACAGCCAGAGGTTTTTTGATTGGCAATATGGCTCCCTCTACTTGATGGAGAGAGCAAAGGCCATACCCATCCTGGAGGACTAAGTCAGCAATTTTAAAAAAAACTAAATAAAAATTAAAAGAAAAAAACAGTAATAGACTAGAATTCAAGTCTGTTTTGTTAGACTTTGAAGTTATTTATTACTAGTATAGCCTAATGGTTTTATTTATCAGAAGACTAATAAATTTTGCTTCAAAGGCAACTCACAACTCCACTTTCCATAGAAAACTGCAGGTTTGAGTTATTTCATTAAGCAAGGAAAAGAAGAAATCAGACTATTTAAAGTACCATAGGAAAGAACAGAACAGGCAATGCCAGTTGCTTCTGAATTTACAATATTATCTTAGAACAGAGTGCCCAAGTGCCCAGCTGCCTGCTATTGCTGTCAACCCCATTGTTTCCTTTAGATGTCCTTGGATAATTCTGATTTCAGTGTCTTGAAGAAGCAGGATCAAAACTAAACTTAGTAACACAGGGACTTAAACCTGCAATAGTCATTAGCCAACCACTGACTCTGGGATGAAGCTCTCTTTCCGATCTGTGGTGTTGATTTTTTTTTGTCAGGTATTTTATTTTTTCTTACCTCACACATTCCGACAAATCATTTCCATTCAATGAAACAATATTTTACTTTGATGCTAGTTTTTGGAGGACTTTTCCTATCTGTTCTAAACATAGTTTTAATGGCTGCAGGTTTTTTATTAATTTGAACAATTGTAAGCAAACTGCAATAAAAGCATTGATTCGTGCATGCTGGTAGGTGGAACTAAAAGGCTGAAAGCATTTACTGCCCTCAGCTCTTTGCCCTGTTGCATTTCCTGAGATTGCTCCTGTAGAAGGGGCAGTTGGACAAGCCACACAACCTCCAGCTGGTTGCTGTTCACAATTCAGTAAACTCGATTGAATTTAGCTGTAATTTACTCTCTAGTGCTAAGAAACATGTATTTTCCAAATCATTGTGTCTTCCCTTGCTTTACTACTTTTTTATATACTTAATATTTCTTTCAAATATTTATCTGCTACAGACACTTGTTATCTAAAACATTCAAAGACCTTCTAGCATATTTTTGCACCATTACAAAAGCATACATAATGAAACTTAAAATAAATCAGCTTTTAGGAGGCTAAGAAGAGTAAACTAAACCAAAACCCTTCACTGATCTTTCTGGAACCAGTAGAAGCCTTAATTTCACGAAGCTACTGCAAGCTTTCCATTCACATCTGACCAAGCAGCCAAAACAGTCTTCATTTGTGCAGTACAAACAGATTTGTAAGGGAGGTTAGAGGTTTTATACTTTCCCAGCAGGCCTTAAATACCCTGAACAGCAGCACATGGGCTCAGCAGTGTTAGCGTGGTTTCTGCTGCCTGATGATCACCAAGCTGGGTAAGTTAGTGAGTCAGCTCAGATGCCAGCCTGTGAAGTCAAGGGAGCAAGCCAGAAGTAGTAGAGGATGCACTGGGTACCTGCCTGGGCAGGGACTGGTGCTCAGGCCTGAGCCCACCTGTGAGATGCTTCATGCTGTAACCCTACAGGTAAGGTGATCTCTTTCTAGACAATTCAAAGTCCACTGGAGATAACAGATGTTAGCTCTATAAATACCCTAGTAAGTGTAAATGCCCTTCTGAGATAATGTTTGAGTATGCCAGGTTTCTAACTTATTTCATTGTCTATTGTATGAATAGCTAAGTTTTCTACTGCTTGATATGCTGCTTCTCTGAATAGCATCCAAGGGATTGGTAAAACAGAACTAGAACAAAGAGTTTATTGTGTATAAAAAAACCAGCTGTGGGTTTAAACCTGAACACTGCAAGGAGCAAACGATCTGTGCTGCCGTAAACAAGGTGGGAGTATCCTCAACCTGTTACCTCTTGCCGCTTTCCTGCCCCCCTTACTCTGTGCTGGGCTCACCGCAAGACTGCGGAGGAGTCCCCAGGGCACTTACGCACTACTCCTCCACTTCACTCTCCTCAGCCCTGATATCTCCTCCTGCCTTGGCCTTGCCACTGCACCACGGGTTGAGCTGAGCTTAAAGCAGCTCACTCCTCCCTCTGTCCGGGCGTGAGGCGACCCTCTCTGGGGCGCGGAGAGAGTCTGACCAGAGCGCCCACGCCACGGCCCGTCCCGCCATCAGCACCCCGCCTGACATCACCGCGCTCCCGCCCCGTGCGTGCGTGAGGCGTGCCGAGGGCAGGGCCCGCCGTGCCCGACGCCGCTCTGCCTCCTGCTGTCGCTCCTGCCAGCCGGAGTGCCCGCCGCACCCCCGCAACCCCGCCCCGGCGGTCGGCAGGGATGGCGGAAAGCGAGGCCGAGACCCCCAGCACGCCTGGGGAGTTCGAGAGCAAGTACTTCGAGTACAATGGGGTGCGGCTGCCGCCTTTCTGCCGGGGAAAGATGGAGGAGATCGCCAATTTCCCGGTGAGGGACAGCGACGTCTGGATTGTCACCTACCCCAAATCAGGTAGGCGGGCGGAGCCGGCGCCCGGGCTGGGGCTGCCCCTGTGAAGGGCTGGGCTGGGTGATGGGAGCGGCTTCTCCTCTGCCCCTCGCTGTCAGTGCATCCCTTCGGCCCCATGAGGGGCGGCAGGCGCCCCCTCGGCCGCGGGCCCCCGTCCCCGCCCGGCGGGCGATGCGGCCTGTCCCCGCGGGAGGCCGGGGCTCGAGGCCTGCGCCCTGCCGCAACCCGCTTCTGCGGCGAGGGGTCTGCCCTTCGGGCTGGCGGGGCCTGAAGACCCTCCGAGTTAAGGGTACTGCTCGGCATGGCTGGGGCGGCCCTGCCCTCGGGTTTAGCCGCAAGGCAGCGTCAGGCGTTGCCACTGGTGGTCCTCGCTTCGGTGGTCCCGGTGCCTGCCAGCTTGAACTGCTTGCTCGAGGATGAAGATTCTGCTCCCGGGAAGGGAAATATTGCACAGCGTTACGTGTAGAAAAGCGGGAACGTCGATAGCATGCATGCAGATCTCTGATGTGACACACAGCTGTGCTGTCTGCTCCACAGCTGCTCCGTGTTGTGATCCGGAGGCGGCCGCCCAGATCACTCTGGGAGAACATGTGCCCCAAGTGCATTCTCACTGCCTGTCTGAATCGCCAGAAATACCTCTTGTTAGCAGTATAAGTGTGCATTTCTCCAGTAAATGAATCCTTTGGCTGGTTTTAGTATTGTGTGTCTTGATTTGTTCTCCATTTCCAAGCAAAAATGTTTAAACAGAATTAGCATGGCTATAGTGCTCTGCAAAGAGGCAGGCAACATGGTAGCTTTATAACCCACCTGATAAAAACAGACAGGCTCTTCCTTATTAAGCCTATTCTTGAGTGACCTTTTTCCTAACTGGAGATAACAGATGTTAGCTATGTGGATGCTGTTTTGAGTATGATAGCTTTCTGACTGATTTCCTTATTTATTGTATAAATGGCTAAGTTTTCTATTTTTTGGTATGCTGCTTCAGACATATGCACATTTTCTGCAATGCAGCATGCATTATGTTACCATTTTCTGAGCTGTTTCAAATATGTCTTCACTTTTTTGGTATTTCATTACTAATGATGCTGTTAAAGACTGGGTAGAGCTTTGTAGAAGCAGACATTAGATAAAGGCTATTATGTAGATGGATGGCCCCCAAAATGCTAGGATTAGGAGCAGACAGCTACATCTTCACTGTTCCTTTAAACTGTCTTTTTAGATTTACACCATGCAGAAAGAACACTTAATAAATTCTTTCAGTTTTAGGATGTCAGTTTTGCACATCTGGGTTTACAATGTTCCTGTGTTCCCCAACTTCATATTGGCAGATGGTTAAATATCCTCAGCTAACCTCTGTTTCCAGCAGCCATGCATAACATAACTAATATATCAGCAGACAACAGCTGAGTTTTGATGACTATGCAGTTGGCTGTGGAAGGCCAGCTTGCATTATCATATTTAACCTGATATTTTGTGAGTATTGGAATATCATCTTGTGTCTCTTGGCACCCCTGTTGAGGCCAATGGCAGGGAACTGTCTGCTCGCAGTTAGTGGTAGTGCTCACTACAAGAAGATTTACTAGCAATCACTGTGGAAGAAGGAAAAGGAAGATTGATAACTAGGACACCAAAACCGAAGGTATAGCATTGTGTGGAGGAGCTAGAGAAGCAACCTTGGGATCAAAATAGGTGCCTTAGTATTATTGGCCAGGAAGGAGAATACTGAGATCTTGAGGTATCTGATGTCATTCTCTGGGAATAGGCTCTAAAACACAAATAATGATGTCTGCAAGCTCTACCTTTACATAGCCTGACATCTGCTGAGACCCTTGGAGTGTTTTGTCATCTGATGCTGTCTGGCTTACAGTTTGGTACGTTATTTAGGGCTACTGAATAAATTATCCAAGGGTCTGTTGACTGGAGACAGGCATGTTAGTTGAAATTAGGCTGTCCTGGTTTGGTTCTCATTGATTTAGCCAAAGTCATGCAGGAAGTCTATGGCAAAGCTAGAAATTTAAATCCAGAACCTCAGGCTCCTCTGCATTACCTTAACTACAGCTTCATCTTCTTGTCTCTCAGTAGCATTGACAAATTTTTCTGTTCACTGGAGCTAGTAAGAATTTTCATAATATTGTGGTATTAAAAAGAAGGCTTACAAAACATTTCATGAACAAAATATAATTATTTGGGGAGAAATAGAGTCACAGAATTGTCAGGGTTGGCAGGGACCTTCCAGCTCCTCTAGCCCCAACCCCTGTGCCTGCCCTGGGCAGGGACACCTGGCACTAGAGCAGCTTGCTCCCAGCCCCAGCCAGCCTGGCCTGCAACACTGCCATGGCTGGGGCTGCCACCACCTCCCTGGGCAACCTGGCACAGTGGCTCAGCACCCTCCTGGGGAACAACTTTTGCCTAACAGCCAACCTAAATCTGCCCTCCTCTAGTTTGGATCCATTCCCCCTAGTCCTAGCACTACCTGACATCCTAAGCAGTCCCTCCCCAGCTCTCTTGTAGCCCCTGCAGAGTGGAGTGGAGTGGAGGGGGAGAATCACCTCCCTCGACTTTGGCTTTCTTTGGTAATCTTCAAAGGTAAAACCTAGTTGGAACCACTTACCTAATTTTTGTTAATATTACATTTGAACAACATTTCAAGAATCTTTTTGACAACAGAATTCCAGGAAAACAAAAATGCACCAATATTGGATGAGTACAATGGAAAACTTTGCTGTTGTTCTTAAGGAGATCAGTTTTATTTGGTGTTTCACCAGCTGAGCTGTGGAAAATACACAAGTTGGTCCTTGGTGTGTGAGAGGCCAGAGCTTCTAGCTCTTCCTGAGCCCTGTGCTACAGTCTAGTAGCAGAAGGCTCCATTTCACATGTTCAGAGCTATATCAACTAGTCTTGCAGAGTATAATGTCTCTAATGTAAATTGAGAGTGACCTAGAAAAAGTTGGTCCAATAATGGTAGAAAATGGAATGTACCAGTGGCCTTACAGTGAATGATCTAATTAGCCTAATGGAAAATGACTCTGCTTTAATGTGATTTCCACTGATGGATACCTAAGTAATGATACTCCTTATATCTTTAATTAATCCTAACACTTGTGTCCAATCAATGGTAACAGCTTTTGGTTTTATCTTACGGCTAAAACCCAGAGACTCATGGAGACTTGTAAATATGTGAGTGTGCATGTATGCACATGTATATAGTAGAGGTGTAGTTACAGAAAACCTTTTTATCATGATGCATGCAAGAGGTGTGCTACTCCTTGAAGTCACAAGTTTCATCCTTCATGTATCTCTGTAGTATAGAATAGGCAGGCTGAATGGGATGCACTGAGCTTTACAGCAGCTGCCAATGTTAAAGGGAATATGATTTCTATAGCATTAAGTAATTGGAGCTCATGCAACAGATTGCAGCTGCAACAGATACAGTGTTCATAGGACACACTGTGCCTCTGTCACAGCTTTCCTTGAACCCTCTCATACTGTGGCCTTTTTATAATCTACTTGAAAATCAAGTCTTCTCTATGAACATAAAGCACAGAATTAATGAATAAGGAGATTCTTTCATAGTATTCCCTTAGTCACCATGCCAAGAGCTAGATTAGCTGTCTGCTAAGGTTGGTGATTTCAGGAGAATTAAATTAGTCCCTAAAGCATAGTATTGAGTCCATATTGGCTTAGTATTTTGCTGTGTCTTATGATGCTAACCCCTGACTGTACAGGATCTGTCCATTTGCTTTACTTGTAAGTGGTGTGCAGTAGCTCTCTTAATACCATCTTTTATCTGTTCTGAATGAATGTGCATTTTGCATTCTTTGGGTCAAAGCCCACAAATTAATGCCTTTTGCAAAACTGGTAATTTGAGAAAGTGAGTGATTTGCATTAATAAGCTGTCTCTCTCATGGTGATTATTTTGCCAAATAATTTTCTGGAGTTCTGCATGGGAAAATGTCAGTTGTTGGGCAAATACCAGCCAGTCCAGCCAGTTCATGAGAACTCTTGCATTTAGCACCAGCCAACAGGTCAGAAGTGCAAGTGCTGGCTTTGGGCTTCACATGTCTGGAGGTGTGGGGTTTTTTTATAGGTAACACTTTGAATTTTCCTTGCAGCACTGGGTTTTTATAGCAACCCATTAGCTCGTAAGGAGAATGATGGTTGACTCTAGGCCTTTGGCTTAGCAAAATGCCAGCAGTGAATTTGCAGATAAGTTCAAGGACAGATTTCCTGTGTGTGCATTCATTGAGTTCTCCTCTTTCAAATGCTGTAACACTTACCTCTGGTCTTATATGAAATCAACCAGAGAAAGTTAAATTGAGTTGTCCGTTATTTTATTTACTTAAAAGATTCTGTATGTACAGAAAGTGGTCATGCTTCTCATTGCATCTATTGGTGAAGTGCATTGTGGGTTTTCTGTCCTCTTCTGTTCTGCATGCCTCTCCCACTGCATGAATACTACTCTTTTATCCTTTCCTATTTCCAGCACTCTTGAATCCAACACCTCTTGCTGGGATAGTGGCATGCCTCAGTCCCTTCTGTGGCTCATAGGAGGAGCTCTGTTCTCTGCTCTGTCCTCTCTCTGCCACAGGTCAGGGCCTCTGTCTGCATTCTTCCATGGCCATTTCCCTTGTGCTGTAATCTCTGTTAACCTTTCTGTGCCAGGGACACTATGTGCCACAGTTTTCTTCTGTTATGGGGAAGCAGTTGTTTGATCCATTGACCATTAGAGCAGTGACAATCACAGCTGCTGGGCTGTGAGCCAGATACAGGGGGTACAACATAAACCTCACTATTCTTGTTTGTCTGATTCTCCTCTAAAACAAATAGATGTCTCCTCATCAACATCTAGAATACTGTTTGAGCAGACACAGCACTCAAAGATTATTACATCTAAGGCAAGAGGTGGCCTGAACCATTGGGGATGTAGACAAATGTAGGGTTTTTTGGCTGTGAAATTGGCTTAAGGATTTCTTATCTCTGGCTTCTTGTTTCTTCCCCTTCACCTTCCAGTCAGTCTTAGCTGTCTGTGCGACCGTGTTATGAAAACATACTGGCAGAATGTCTTAAGAGATACACCATAAAGAAAATGTACCAGAAGACCATGTCTTCTGTGAAATCTTGGCTTTGTTTTGTGCAATCCTACCATTCACATTTCCCTCAGACTATAAAAATATGTTGACAGTGAGGTTATATTTACCAGTAAGATTGGTTTCTGATTCTTTAAGCATACTTTTATTACTCAATACAAAGAGAATTACTGCTTGACTAGGATTACATGGCAGCACATGGCCTGTGCTTGCAGGTGTGTCCTGCAGTCTGTATACATCTAACCCATCAGCTAACATAACTGCAGTTACCTGCCATAGCAATCAGTGAGCTGGTGACAGGTCTGCACGGAGCTATGTGAATTCAATATTATGTTAGGGAGTTGCTGTGCTTGTGTCCTCTCTTACCTGCCTATAAGATTACTCCAGTTACAGCTTGCCAAGTTTTGCTTTTCCAGTGCCCTGGCATGCTGCTTAACAAGCTAACATCTACTGGTGGTCTCTGCAGAGTGTGACAAGCTGATAAGCCTAAGCACAAGCAATTCAGTTCTTCCCACCTACACAGATACGCATGGGTTCAGTGTTGATGACAGTCAGTCTTGATTTGCACAATCATAAATGAGAGGAGAATCAGACTGAAAGGTTCCCCAAGGATGTGCTTAACCTTTAGGAATTTCTAGACTGGGAGCTGTCAGACAGTGACATGAGGAGCTGTGGTGACTTGTAGAGGTTTAGCCTGGTAATGGCAAATCTGAGATGGCTTTACACCACTGTAGCTAAGGCTCCTCGGGGAACATGAGCATCCATATGGATGTTTCTGTGTTAAATTATTTGACTTGTCCTAATTTCCCATATGGAACTCCTCCCAAGAGTTTTGTTGATGTAATAACAGTTTTGCAGTTGCAGGAAAGCTAGATACTGCTATTCTAGTTCTATTATCTTCTTATCTTTGCAGGATTTTGGTGCCTTGAGCTTAATACGTTTTCATTTAATGAATGCAAATGTTAGTGGCCCAGAGGCATACCTCTGGGTTAAAAATCAAGATACTTTTTACACACAATACATTTGGGATTCTTTTCCTTTGACCTCTGTTTTAGGCAATATTGTGCATATTTACAAGCTCTTCCCTGTGACATGGAATAAACATTTAGATGTTGTGCTTAGGGACATGGTTTAGTGGTATGTTAGTGATAGGTATGGTTGGACTTGATGATCTGGGAGATCTCTTCCAGCCTTTGTGATTCTGTGATAGTAAACAGTTTCATGAATGTGGGTAAACAAGTTAGTTAACACTCATCTGATTTTAAAGGTATTAACTGTTGTTCTTTACAGTAACACCACAGTTCCTTGGTTTATCTTCAGTACCTTATAAAGCTCAGGTATCACTCTGTTTTAGTGCAGTACAAATTTGCATGAGTTCACAGAGCATCTGTCCAGAAAGAATTGATTTCTTACCAAACAGAAATGGAATAGCATGGAAATAGGTTTTTTTGAGCTGTTCTTTTTGGGGACTGACATATTAGGATCAATATTTCAATCTGATTTCATGCTTTTAGTGACTGGAGTCATGTTCCTTCCATCAGTTAGAGTCAAATACTCTGCTTACAAACTGACTCTATTGAGGACCACTCAACTGCAGAAAGTAACACTACTAGACAAGTGCTTCTGGGGCTAGTGCCACTGTCTAACTGAGCTTTGAAAATCATTTTGAAATGGCTCTATCTTTTGTTTCTATATAGCTCAAAATACCTTCTGGTATTGACTCACTCTTAAATACTGCTAGGCAGAGAAGTTATAAATAGAAACATCAAATAATCATAGAATCCTAGAATGGGCAGGTTGGAAGGGACCCTAAAGATCATCTAGTTCCAACCTCCCCACACTGAGCAGGGATGCCAATCACTAGCCCAGGTCACCCAGGGCTGCATCCAGCCTGGCCTTGAACACTGCCAGGGATGGAGCATCCACAACCTCTCTGGGCAACCTGTGCCAGTGCCTAACCACTCTCTGGGGAAAGAACTTCCTCATAATCTCCAATCTAAATTTCCCCTCCCTCAGTTTATAACCATTCCCCCTTGTCCTATCACAGTCTGACCACTTAAAAAGTCTCTCCCCTTCTGTCCTATAATCTCCCTTTAGGTACTGGAAAACTGCTATAAGATCCCCTGGAAGCCTTCTCTTTTCCAGGCTGAACAATCCCAACTGTCTCAGCCTATCCTCATAGGGGAGGTTCTCCAGTCCTTTAATCATCTTTAATAATAAGTAATAATAATAAGTAATAATAGTAAGTAATAAGTAATAATAATAAAAAAATAAGTAATTGAAGACAATGTTAAGTTTACCACTGATGCATTTGACTTGATTTCAGTGGGAGTAGACTTAAATAGATCATATGTGCCTCAAACAGGAAATAAAGGTAAAGAAAATCTGTTAAGGAAAACCTGTTCTTGTTACCTAGCTAGCAGTGTTTCTTTCATGAGTCTTTTGTCAAACCAGTGAAGAGGTGTTATTAGAGAAAGAACAAATGGTTCAGGAGAGGACAAATTCTCCAACCAGTTAGTAGGTTTCACTGGGTTTTTAGCATAGTTGCTTCCCTGCTGTGAAGTAGTGCAAAACTGAAACTTGCTGTTTGAAAGCAGGCTCATGGGAAAAAAATAAAAAAAGAAAGGTTTTTACCCTGTGTGAAAAGTGTATTCTGGACATGTAAAATCA
Source organism: Bucco capensis (assembly GCA_013396975.1). NCBI lineage: Eukaryota > Metazoa > Chordata > Aves > Piciformes > Bucconidae > Bucco > Bucco capensis. The sequence goes on from VWZO01017543.1 coordinate 58,167, forward strand.
CTATTGCCTGGATTAGATGATAGGACTTTTTGGCTAGCAGTTCTCTGACCTTGGGTAAGTCTCATTATCTTCTCTGCATTTTCCACTGGAGGCATGTGGATGTTTTGCTTCTTTACTGGAACTTTTCATATCATATAGAAGGACAAGAAATTCCCCTGCACAAAGGGTGTCACCTACTATCTCTGTTTTTATAGAGAAACTAGCAAATTCTGGCTCTGAAACTGAATTAAGCATCTGGATATTAAAGCTGAGTACATAATGCTAGTGTGTAGGGATGTGGGGGTATTTCTTTCATTGGGGGGGAGTAATGAACAGAGGATTAGGAATGTGTAGCATTTCATCACCTTGACCCTCTTCAGAGTTTCTATAACACCTTGAGGAAGCACAAGAGCTGAAATAATTACCATGCTGTATTAGAAAGTCTCTTACAGACTCTTACAAAAGGAATAAACCATTTATATCTTGTGTTAATCTTGTAATAGATTGCAGATCCAGAAGCAAGAGTATTTTTCTGTGTATGTACTCACAGACAAGACAACATGGCAGAGGAAATAGTCCATTATTAGAACATCTCTGCCAAATTGGGTTACAGGCTTAGGAAAGCCACTGTGAGGGGAGGGAAGGGATACAGAGGAAGAGCAGGAAGGAAGCAAATAATGGGGCAGAGAATATGTAGGAGAGGTGAAGTCTGAGGCAGAGGCTGAGATAGTAAAGGATAAAAGGTAAAGGAAGAGTGCTGGAAAACAGGAGAGATTTTTGTCACTAAATGTCAAAATCCATCATCATTAAACAAATGAAATGCAAGCTGATTTCATATGCTTTTACCAGCCTGCTGTTTATAGTGCAGGCTTTGAAGGCCATCATCCTTTATAAGGCTGTAAGTTCTAGATGTATAATAACATTAGATTACCATATAGGATATATATAATGGTGCTAAATTAGCCCTTCACTACCTGAGTAATAAATTCATCTAAAGCAACAAAATGAGGCAAGCATGAAGCAGGTGAGATGAGAATCATTTTCAGAGGACACACACTGACTAGACATGCAGCAGTCCAGATAATCATAGAATCATGGCAGTATGTTGGCTGCTTTGCAGTGTCCTGTTGATGCAAGGCATTCCTAAACTCAGGTTAACCATGCAGCTAAAAATCTGTTTACTGCTGATCAGGATTGCTAAAATAGCAGAGAACAGCTACAGGCATTGTAGCTGGAATTGCTCTGTGCATGTATAGGGGAGTTACACATGAATAATGATCAGTGTCAGTGCTTCTGTTGGATCATCAGTGCTTTCTAGCAGAAATAGTGTGTTCTTCTCAAGGATTTTGCTGCAATACTGAGAAAACCCATGGTGATACAGATTGACTGACCTTGCCCCTTTATACTTCCAATTAGATCTAGTTCTGTTTCTAATTCTGAGGAATAGTAATAACAATAGAATAGAAATAGCTGCAGTTTGTCTAGAATTGCAGTTCAGCAGACAGGGAATAACTGTGCTAAATATGAGTGGGGACATAGGTACCTTGCAAAGAATGGTTTTGCTTAGGGCAGCTTTAATTTGAGGGGGATTCTGTTTGAGACAAAATGCTTTACTCCCTGATCTTAAGACAGCAATATCTGACTAAACAGGCTGAGTAGTTTCATACATAGAGGCTAAAGAATGTTTCTGGAAACTGAAAAGTGCTGGATTGTTGTTGGGTTTGTTGTTTTTTTTGCATTATTTGTAATGTTTTTACATTAGACTGTTGGTGTGCTGCTGCCTTGCAGTTGAACCACCTAATATATGCAAATGCACATTAATGTGTAGGCAAGTTTTGCCTCACAATTTTTCTGGAAGGGATTGAAACTGAGGCATAGAATTGTATTTTGAGTAGTGACAGATGTCTCCTGAAATATACTTACCACGTGGGGAGAGGAACATGTTCACAGCAGAGTGTGAGAACCACCTCAACACAAGTTTCTAATATCAATGCCCTATTTCAATCAGCAGAGCTCCCTACCAGGCTCTGTATTCAGCCACAGACCATATCACAGCTCTGTGGAACAAAACACAGAAAGTGATAGGGTTGTCCTAGAAATCAGTGGTGCTAAGGGTAACTGTGCATTTCTCTTCAACATCATGAAGTCTTGAGAGTGATTTTAAAAAGTAGTGACTTGTCACTACAGCAGAGTTCTTTCCTGCATTGTTCTCCTTGGTACAGTGTTGTCATCTGTAAGAAAAGGAAGGGAAATCAGAAATGGGGGGGGGCCTTTCTGTTGGAGATGAAGTGAGCTCCTGCCGGGGTAGTGTAGGATGCACTTTAGGCATGTTTTTGATACAGGCTCTGGAAGATGAGGAGCATAGAACTGCCACAGGAAGCAGGAGAGCAAGGATACCACTGAGGGAAGTTCAGGGTATGAGCATGTACCTTGTGTGCTCCAGAGAGGAGGTGAGAGTTAACAACTGGCTAATACACCTTTTGCCCATCACTGTAAGAAGGTACCACTGTTAATATTTCTTTGTTTTAGCATGACAAATGGTGTGCTGTTAGCATGAAAGTATGTTTGATTGGTGACTAGAAACTGGAAGAGAAATAATCTAACAGTATGGTTGGATATCCTCTACTAAAAATATCTGTGCTAGTGCAGGATATTAGTGTCCTTAACTGACTGTTTGTCATTTCTCTTAAGAGAACCACCTGCAGAGCATTCTGTGTGAATGCATTCTGGTTTATCCCAGGTAAATTTGCTAGGTGAGTTTATGCCATAAAGAGAAACTCCTTTAGCTAATTTGGCTGATTTAATTTTTAAGTGAATTGGAGTAACTTCATACAAACTGTTCCATTGGTGATGACATCTGATGCAGACATAGAGCATCCATAAACATGGACATATTTTATCAGCCCTAAAGCTTAAAGAGAAGAGTAAAATACTTTTCCCTTTGAATATCTGATACGAAGAAATATTGATTACCAACCAGTATCAGCTGTCAGTGAGGGACCTGTAACAATCTTATCATAAATAACAATTTTATCATAAATAGATACGATAAAATCATGGAGGTGGAGACAAGCATGAGGATACAAATGACTTGTCAATCAGAAGGCAAATATGGCTTGTTGGTTTTGATCCCTATGCTTTGAGCAATCTCTGGACATGTGTCTCAGTTCCTGGATGGGTTAGTATACTACTTACCTAGTCCTTGCTGCAGTGCAGGTGAGGATGTTGTGGCTTATTGAGAGGGATAGAAAGGAAACATTTTTGCCCCACCTGTCCTCAACAAGAGACCTTTGCCTTGTAGGCATCTGCCTGCTGGGACAGATTAGGGTAGCCATGGCTTAGGTGCAGTAGTTAGGTTGTATGTAACTCTTGAGCTGTTTTTCTTCTGGTTTTGTAATTCTGAAGTAGGCAACATGGGCAATCCAGTTATCTGCTTCACCATGGCTGCACTAGCAAACTAGTAGACTAGAGAGGCTCTGACAGTCTACCATCCATACTATTTTCTTGCTAGCATGTTCACTGACAATTTTGCTCTCTCCCAGACAGCGTGCTCCCCAGACTGGAGTGGCAGATAGCTGGAGCTAGGGACTTTTCCCAGGGAACTATGGATGAGGCTGCCGTCTTTTGGGAAATGATATGAGTTTGGCTGTCCCACATGTCCTCCCAGAGAAGAGGCTCTGCTGTGTTTCATTTCATCCAGCATGCTCCAGAGTATCAGCAGGCCTTTTTCTGTTGGTGTTAGGCATTGCTTGCCTTGCTGTATGGAAGTGGAGCTAGCTCGGGAGTGAGGGCCTGATCTGAGATGCACTGTGGTCGATGCTGCACTTTTCCTCCTGACCTCTACTGAGTGCTTGGTGTGCTAATGGGAGGGAGAAGTGGGGATCAGGTCAGTTTTTAAAATAGTACTAATGCATTAGCTGAAAATAACTGTTTTGTAACCAGTGCATTAAAGCAGTGCTTTAGGGTACTGTATAGTGGCAATAATTCTACAGATAATACATGTATGCAAACACTTCAGTGACAGTTTTTTTATGAAACAAAGTACATTTTAGTCCTAAATAGAACGCAGTTTTCATAACATGCTGTTTACAGCCTTTGGTGAAATACACTTGAAACACCACTTATACCTAATGGACCTGTGTCTGCATTCTCTGATGTAAGTCTGGTGAAAGACAAACAGAATTTAGCCTGTTGATTTTGTATAAAGCCAGTAGCTGCAAGTGGAAAAATAAACTGATTAATAAGTCAACATCCAAGACTGCTTACTGAATGTTACTGGATATACTGTTCTATTGACAATATACCATCACATTTTCAGTCTTTATTCTGAATAAAGACCAAGCTTAGAGGAGTGGCTGGCACACCAGGAGCTGTGCTGCCATGCAGCGTGACCTGGACAGGCTAGAGACATGGGCAGGGAGAAACTTAATGAAATTTAACAAGGGTAAATGTAAAGTACTGTATGTGGGAAGGAACAACCCCATGGATCAGTACAGACTGGGAACTGATGTGTTGGAGAACAGCCCTGGGGAAAAAGCTCTAGGAGTGCTGGTGGCTAGGAGGATGCCCATGAGGCAGCAATGTGCCCTTGTGGCCAAGAGGCCAATGGCATCCTAGGATGCATTAAGAGGAGCGTGGCCAGCAGAGCCAGAGAGGTTCTTCTCCCCTCTACTCTGCCCTGGGGAGGCCTCACCTGGAATCCTGTGTCCAGTTGTGGGCCCCTCAGCTCCAGAAGGATAGGGAGCTGCTGGAGAGAGTCCAGCACAGGGCCAGCAAGATCCTGAAAGGAGTGGAGCATGTGCCCTAGGAGGACAGGCTGAGAGAGCTGAGTCTCTTCAGCCTGGACAAGAGGAGACTGAGAGGAGACCTCAGCAATGCTTAGAAATATGTGAAGGGTGAGTGTGAGGAGGAGAGAGCCAGGCTCTGCTCAATGGCATCCAATGGTAGGACAAGAGGGAATGGGAGCAAGGTGGACCACAGGAGGTTTAGTATTAACATGAGGAGGAACTTGTTTGCAGTTCAGGTGCCAGAGCACTGGCCCAGGCTGCCCAGGAGGCTGTGGAGTCTCCTTGTCTGGAGCCATTGCAGAGCTGCCTGGACACATTGCTGTGTGAGCTGGTCTAGGTGATCTTGCTCTGGCAGGGGGGTTGCACTAGATGATCTTTCTAGGTCCCTTCCAACCCTAACATTCTGGGATACTGTGATCCTGTAATCCTTATCTAGGAACACAAGAATTGGGAAATACAGTATCAAGGTGTATACATCATTTTTATTATTAAAACACTAATTGATAGTGAAAATCGTTTTTCCTAAGCCAGTTAGAATTCCAAGATGTAGGAGAACTTTAACATACATACCTCAAGAGGAGATAATTTTATGGTTTGGAAATGGTTTTCTTCTCATGGAAAAAATGTTATTTTCCTTCCACTATTACAGGGTGCAGATGAATCTGTCATGCTTATCTGGAGATAAGCACTGCAACTGGTAGAAGGGGAAGGAGTTTGCAGGCAATTCCAAGATCTGTGTGGGGAATTGCCTTACAGCATTTGCTAGGCCAGTCTGCCAAGTGTAGCAGCCCTCATTTTCCATCAGCACTTACATCTACTGATGCTGTATGAAGATGGAGTTGTAATGGATCTGTTTCATTGTCTTAGCTGAAACTTCATCAAAGTTTGATAGAGCAAATGAAATGCAGCTAATTGGGAGTGCTAGAAGGTTGTTAATACTAACATTAGTATTTCTTTATTTTATTTTTCCATGTGGTTTCTAAACAAGAGTTGAGTACAATGAGTAGACCAAAGAGCTTTGCATCCTTGAGCTGCAGGTTTGTTCTGTGCTAGTTGACATGGAGGGGAGAAAACTGAAATAAACTGCATTAGAAACTGGGTACAGAAACACAATTCCACAGAAAATTCCATGTTTTTATATCTGCCATTTCACTTTGAACCAATATGAGGTTCAATGGCTGCAAGGGAGTGTGCTAGTGGCCATAAAGTAATGAGAGGAACCAGAGAATAGCTGCAGTAAAGAGTGTTTCTCTCTCCTACAGAGACTAATGCATAGAAGCAGAGAGGAGTAGCTGTAGTGTTTCAGTTTGGGCTGTCTTGGTCCTGAAAAAGGGTACAAGTGAAGAGTTCCCAATCATCACTGGTGTAGGTGTGAGGGGTTCTTCATGAGCCCTGATTTCTCTACATCATTAGGCATCACAGAAAAGGATAGTGCAGCTCAACTAGCACACTATCAAACTGCTGTGACTGGGCTGCTTTTGTACATGCTGTTATGCAGAGTAGAAAACTAGGTAATTTAAAAGGCTTTCCTAAAATTCTGCAGATTTTGGCAGTAGCTTATCCCAGCTGTCTCTTTTCCAGAGTCTGTGTGATAAACTGGAACACTGTTTTCTCCTGAGGTGTTGTATTGACATCATAGCAGAGCTTGTCAGGGAAGAGCATTTCTCAGGTGCAGTGCCCTGAAGTAACTCAGATGCTGACTGGCTCTGGTTTAGTTGGAACTGGATAAATGCAAATGAATTCCACTTCTGTTTGGCAATATGACCTTGGAGGTAGCAAGGCTAGCAGTCTTCCTCTAGGATGAAATGTAGATCTGCTGCAGATGGCAGAAGGAAGGGTAGAATTGCTGGATACTTTGGAATGTTGCATCTGGTGCCTCATGCCCAAAGGCTGACAGATTAATCTTGTCATTCCTTCATCTCTCTCTTCTTTCCAACAAGTATCATTTTCCCTTTTACTAAGAAAGTTTCTATGGCATTTAGATCTGGCCAATTTTTGTGATAGACTGGGATTATCAGATTATCCTTCAAAAATCTGTTTCAGCACTTTACTCTGGCTTCCACCCATAAAATGGTCATTCCTGCACATCTTTACACCTGTGAGCAAGCTCTACTTGGAGAAACTTCAGCAGCAGCATGTAGTGGATACTATAAAAAGAAAGAACATGTGGGTGACTCTGTTCAAGGACACTGAGGTGCTCATCTGCCCACCTGAGAGTGGGAGCCACAAGAGTTATGCTGCCTGCTGGCAGTGAAGATCTGAGATGTATCTGAGAGGGTGCCACAACATGTCAAGAGCACTGACTACTACCCCTGTCACTTTTCCATATGGGCATGAATGATGGCTGTGAGAAATTGGGCAGAATCAAGGAAGACTATAAAGCCCTAGAGGTGGAAGTGAAAAACAGGGGTGACCAAGTTATCTTTTCATTTTACCAGTTAGAGGAAAAGGAACAGCCAGAAATAGACAAATAATGAACCTAAGTTCCTGGCTACGTGGCTGATGCCATCATGAGGGTTCTGTTTTTTAAATAGGACGTTCTGTGATGACTGCAACCTGTTAGTGAGGGATGGAGTACACCTGTCTCAGAGGCAAGGGAGTCTTTGGCAGCAGGCTGGCCGCCAGTGTGGTGAGAGAGGCTTTAAACTGAAGGATTTGGGTTGTGAGGTCCAAGATGGTAATGCTCATGACATAACATCCAACCAGGGAATGAGCCAGGCAATTCAGAGCAGTAACAAATGCTCCTTAGCTACCTTCCAAAATGAGAGCCAGAAGGCCAGCGACTCAGTGGTGTGTATGACTATGGTGGATCCTCTTGCACCCCTCCAGGGAAACCTTCTCGCTCGATTATCATAGAATCATAGAATCATAGAATGGCCAGACTGGAAGGGACCTCAAAGATCATCCAGTTCCAACCCCCCCGCCACAAGCAGGGATGCCAAAACACTAGACCATGTTGCCCAGTGCCACATCCAGCCTGGCCTTGAACACTGCCAGGGATGGGNATGAGCCAGGCAATTCAGAGCAGTAACAAATGCTCCTTAGCTACCTTCCAAAATGAGAGCCAGAAGGCCAGCGACTCAGTGGTGTGTATGACTATGGTGGATCCTCTTGCACCCCTCCAGGGAAACCTTCTCGCTCGATTATCCCTCTGAAATGTCCATGCACAGCATGGAGAATAAGAAGGAAGAACTAGAGATGCAAGTACTGCCAGAGGGCCATGATCTCATTGGGAATATACCTGGTGGCATGGCTCCTATGACTGGAATGCTGTCATGGACAGCTGTGTGCTTTTTAGGAAAGAAGGACCAGCAAGGCAAAGTGCTGGAGTTGCTCTTCATGTGAGAGAGCAATGATAATGTATTGAGCTCTGCCTGGGGAGGATGATTAGCATGCTGAAAGCTTATGGGTGAGAATTAAGGGGCAGGCTAATAGGGGAGATACTGGAGTAGGTGTTTACTCCAAGGCCACCTGATCAGGAAGAGGAAGTTGATGAGTTCTTCTACAGACAGCTGCTAAAATTAGCCTCACAGTCACATGCCCTGCATGCATGAGTGCTGAGGGAGCTGGCTGATACTCTTCTTTGAGAGGTCATGGAGAACAGGAGGAAAGCCAGTGTCACTCCAGTCTTCAAAAAGGGCAAGAAAAGGGACCCAGGAAGCCTCACCTCCATCCCTGGAAAGATGATGGAACAGCTCATGCTGGAGGTCATTTCCAAGCATGTGGAGGAAAAGATTATCAGGAGTAGTCAGCTTTCCCATCAGCTGTTGTTCCTGGGGGCTGGAAATCTGGTCATAGCAGCTAGGTCTGGAATTTGGGGTGCCATTTGTCTGTTGTTAGGTTAACCCAAAATTTCTAAACCAAAAAAGGTATCTGAAGTTGAATGTTCAATTTAACTTGAGTTGGTTTTAATTGTAATAGAGTTGTGAGGAGTTTGTGTATAAGTGATTATTTATATAAAGGCTTTTAGCTTTTTTTAACAACTAAGTATGTGGTGGTTTAGTGTTTTCTTTAAAACAGGAGATCAAGTTGATAGTAATTTTTTTTTATATGAGGCTCTTGGGGATGTGTGTGTGGGATAAATGATAATTGATTAAGGGTGACAAGTAGAAATCATACCTTGCTCAAAAGTTAAATCTTCAGTCTTCATTTGCATTAAGACTCAAACTCCTAAGTAGAGTAGCTTGAGTGCTAATGGGGGGTAAAAATGAGGCTAATATAGTGAGTGACAAAGAAAGACCAGCACAGAGTTTCTGGGTGGAGAAACCAGAGTCAGTGGTCCTACTGCAGGTGTAGGGAAGGGAAATTGTAACCTGCTGGCTGGCCAGAAGGAGACATCTAAATTTTGGCTTACAGTCCTCCCCTTTGTAGAAGAAATATTGCAGAAGTACTGTTTGCTGTGTGAATTGGAATAGGATGCTGGAATATCTGCAGGACTGCATACATAACTACAGTGATTTGTGTATGTGCATGCTGATAATTAGCACAGTCTCACAGGTTTAAAGCTCTGACATAAAGAACCTGAACTTGATGCCATGTGCCCAGCATTGCTCTTTCAATGAATCACTGTTGTTGATGAAAGCACTTCTGGGCTTTCAAAGGCCCAGTTCCTTCTGAATTAGAACCCTTCTTCCCTCTGCCTCCTACATTAATATGTCATTTCCTCTCTCTGCAGTCAGGCACAGCCCGAAAATCACTTGTGGTCTCCTGTGGCCCCTGGTNCAGTGCTTCATGAATGTGCTAGCAATCAAGCCAAGTGTATTGTGTGGCCATGGGTCTAAGCAGAACTAGGTAAGGCCATGGGGATTGTGCTCCCTGGCCCTCACCACCTCCTTTTCTGGTGGACTTCAATGGAACATGGTGCTCTCCTGAGGTTACAGCATAGTTCTGCCTCAATCCTGTGGCCCTTCTGTATTCAGAAGCACAATGGAGATGGCTTCTTTTGGCCTAGAGAGCAGCTGAGTAACAAAAAAATGGGAAATCCTGGTGATGTTGTTTATCCTCATACAGTTACTCCTTTTCCTTTCACGAAAGCAGGTTTCTGTAATAGCATTGGGAGAATTGGAAGTACAGAAATAAATTATGGAGAACTAGGGTGTCTCCTGTCAGAATAAATATTTAATGAGAACACGGGGTTGTGCTCATTCAGGGCCACAAGGATTGCTACTGAAGTACTATATGTATGTTCGTTTTAATGTATAAAATGTATGCTTGGACTTAAGAATGCAGTGAACAGCCTCAGTCCCAGTGTGTGACAGCTCTCTGTGGGTGATGATAATGTAAAAGTTTCAGTTTTTTCCAAGCTATTTTTATTTGCTCCTCAATCAGTCAGGAAACAGACAGATCTTAAAGCACTTCCTCTCTAAAGGAGTTCTAGCTCAGATTAAAAAAATAATCGGGATAATGATACACTAATTTTCTTTGTGTTGAAATGGCATAAATTTGTACAAAACATCTCTGTTAGTGTGTACAGTCATGCTAGTTAACATGAATTTACCTAGTGACTTACTGTAAATTGCAAGTAACTTGTTATTTTCAAGTTAAAATGGGAACAAAAGACATGATCCCAGGGTTCTGGAACAATTACTTATTCCTTTAGGCAACATAAGAGAATAAATCCAGGTCTTATTTTCCTTACTGCTCCCAACTCTTGCCTGGTCTATGGCATTATCCAGGATGCCTCATGTCTGGGTGACTTGTGGATCTGAACTGTTGGGTCCTTTCCTTGCTAGCTTGCTTTGTTCCTCCATTTCACCAGAAGCCTGTGCCTATCTCTTCATAAGCCTCTGTCAAACATCTCTGAACCTTTGTTTGCCTGGTTTGAGGGTTTCCTGCCTGCCTGAAGGTAACTTGAAATAGTTTCCCTGTTCTGTTTGGAATAGCTATGAATTTTCCAAAGTGCAGTCATTAAGGCTGAAATACCTAATGGTTGCTTTGTTAATGCCCTCAGACTGGAGAGAGATACATCATTGGGACCTCTCAAGCTTATGAGTAACTTGCTATGCATTGATGTGTGCAGTGGTTTACCCAGCCCACAATGGGGAGGTATAAATAGACTCTTCAATCATGCATAACAGTGGAATTGCCTACACCTTAGAACAGAGGACACTGGCAGGCTCCCAGTATGGCCACTTAGTGAACTTGGATCATCTCCTGCCTCATTTTTTTTTCATTTCTAAAATGGAAATAGTAGTATTTCACCTAGCTGACATTCACAGGGGAATAACTTTGAAAATGCTTTCCAATTTGTAGGTAAACTGATTGAGAGACTGAAACATTGACATTATTACTGAAGAAAAATCTCAGATCTTTTACATGAAATGAGATCTCCATGTGTGTAAGGGAGCAGACATACTACATGAAAACAGTAGTTACAGACTTGGTTCACAGCAGACTGTTAAGGACAAAAGTTACCAATATTTTCATGTCTAGGTCTCCATATGCTTCTGCTGAGATAAGAACTGTAATGCACTCTGTTCTCTTTCATTGTTTGCTTTATGCAGGCACAGGCTTGCTACAGGAAGTGGTATATCTAGTGAGTCAGGGAGCTGATCCAGATGAGATTGGACTAATGAATATAGATGAACAACTTCCAGTCCTAGAGTACCCTCAGCCTGGTCTGGACATCATCAAGGTACAATTTATTTCAAAGAAAGTCTTTCAGTATTTGGATATTTTTCTGCTCCAGTTCCATATTTATCACTTCATCTTGTGTCCTTGTCCTTTTCATCACTGGAGTTGCTCAGTTTGTTGGAATGATTCAGAGTATTATTAGATTATTTTAATTATTCAGCTTTATTGTACTCTAGTTAATGCTTTAGACGTTTCTCCATATCCTAAATATCCTGGCAGTGGGTTTTCTGAATAAAAGTGCCATGCCTCCCTTGCTTGTGTAAACATAAGCTGCTCAAATGAGGCAAATTTGCTTTGATTCCTTCCCCCAATTTGGAACTGCAAATACAGAGATCTATGGATCTGTAGACTCCCTACTCTGAATTTACACATCTAAATCCCTAGAGACGCAGGATCTGTGTGGATTTACAGACTTTAGGTGTAGTTTGTAGTTAAGAATCACCACTTCTGAGAGGGGCATGTCTTGGAATGATTAGGCCAAATACTAGTCTCTATCCTCTAAGAGCTACAGTGCTTGCTGAATTGAGCTGGCTAAGGCTGAAACAGATACATTCAAGTTGCTTCTGGTCAATGACAAGTGCAACACCAGCATACTTCAAGCTGAACAGAGGCCAGAAGTTGGTTTTGTTTTTCATCTGTGATTTCTCTTGCAATGAGACCTCAGTGCTACCTTGATGCATGTAAGTGGGGGTAATAGTGAGAGGTTTAGTTTGAGACTCTGCATTGTTACCTATACTATGTGCTACCAGCTTCATCCAGTAATGCTTTATGCAGTTTTTAACTAATGGAAAATGACTTCTTTCATAAGACAGTTTTGTCTCAAATTATAGAAGAATACCCTATGTGAAAGATGTTCATGCACTCAGATCAACCTTTGCATTGTCTGGGCCCAATTCCGAGAATAATAAAAAATGCAAGAGTAGAGTTTTGAGATGAAGAACTTAGAGCTAGGGTTTTCAGAGCTTGTAGTATTTTTCAGACTTTTAGTGGAAACATCACTGGAAGCAAAGTTAGTTTGATACTAAGAACCTTCAATTATTACTCTTCTCCTGAGAATGTCCTACAAATTGAAGTCCTCTGAAAACATAAGGAGGAAAAAAAACAGCAACAATGCCCAACCCATTACCCATCCTTTTGATATTTGAAAGAACTCACTGACCAAATTTCTAGTCCCAGACCTTTGTTAATTTAAGAAGTGAGTTTGTGCATGTGACTCAGTCAAGGCCTGCAAGTATGACAGTTCCAAAAACTAATGCACACTAAGAGCTGTTTCTCTCTGCTTCGTTTTAGGAGCTGACATCTCCTCGGCTCATAAAAAGCCACCTACCCTATCGGTTTTTGCCTTCAGACCTCCATAATGGCAACTCAAAGGTAAAAAGAAGATTAAATCACTTTGTCTTAACTACGTTCACAGCCCTGGTTTGAGTGCCTTGGCAAACAGGATGGGAGGGAAAGCTATCACAGTATCCCAGTATGTCAGGGATAGAAAGGGCCCTAGAAAGATCATCTAGTGCAACCCCCCTGCCAGAGCAGGATCACCTAGACCAGCTCACACAGCAA
>VWZO01017543.1:71300-105330 GCA_013396975.1 Bucco capensis
TATTGAACAGTCCTGGCCCCAGCACTGACCCCTGGGGCACACCACTAGTCACAGGCCTCCAGTTAGATTCTGCTCCACTGACCACAACTCTCTGGGCTCTGTCCTTCAGCCAGTTCTCAATGCATCTCACTTCACAGTCTCCCAGTCCACACTTCTCAAGTTTGGCAATGAGGATACCATGGGAGACAGTAAGATGACATTTCTCTTTCCCCCCCCAACACAGGTAATATACATGGCTCGCAACCCCAAAGACTTGGTGGTGTCTTACTACCAGTTCCACCGCTCCCTGAGGACCATGAGCTACAGAGGAACCTTTCAGGAGTTCTGCAGGAGGTTCATGAATGACAAGTGTAAGAAGTTGTTCTCTATGCACACACTGTTACACATGTATTTTCATCTCTGCATTCCTTCTGCAAGTGCAGAAATGAACTGGATCAAGATGCACTTGTTGTGTATATACAGCAAGGAGGTTGCTACAGGAGGTGCTGTGTGGGCTTAGGCTTGTCCATACAGGCTATGGCCATGCCTTGTTATTATTGCCTTACAATGTTTGACCCTGTGGGCTCAGCAGTGTTCCACTTAGCTCAGTTCAAATTCTGATCTGCTCTTCTAAAATCCAGATAGCAAGGTACCAGGTACCTTGTGAAATTGGTAAATACTCCCAGTTGTACCTCACTGTTAGCAACTTCGTGGGAGTCTTTCTGTTCCTCAGGGTTGTTGGGGTTTGGGGTTTTTTTTTTTGTTTGATTGGCTTTTTTACCCTAGTAATGCTTTTAATATTTTTATTTGATCCAAAACCTCAAGGTTTGTCCCTTGCAAAATCCTCTCTATGATACCTGAATGTGATACTAAGAATTCACTAGGCACCTTGTGCTCCGAAAGCAGGATCTCCTCTACATCCACTGTAACAAACTTCCCTTCAGCACTGAATTTGGAGGAGTTGATGCTAAAGGAGCTCTGTAATACTGAAGGAAAGGAAAAAGTAAAAGCCTACCAGTGGAGGTTAGCAAACAGGCCTTCAAAACCTTTGCTGCTTTCTCCCACAAGTTTATGCAGGGGAGGTAAATGCTCTCTTTCCATTCCAACTCCTGCAGCTTTTGCTTTTGCTTTCTCTGAGAATAGGATGTTGATCTGGAGCCCATGAGTGGGAACTTCTAGACCAGAGACATATGAAAGCCACATTAGAAGCTCTTCAGGATAGGGGGGAGGTTCTGTACTCTTTCATATAAGTATCCCAAGAGTTATTTATATCTTCCTCTTGTAGCAGCTAGCTGACATATCACAACCTTCTAGTCAATAAAACACCACAGCATGTTCTGTGTCCATAATTGTGCAATTAGAGTGGTTTGTAACACAGTGCATTTAGCTGAAGGTTTGTCTCTCATGAAAGCAATGCAGCAGTGAAAAAACCTTCAGAAGTCCAAGTACTTCTGGAAGGAGAAGTACTGAGCCCAAATGCCATGATCCCACTCTTTTTACACCTCCTTACACCTGACCTTCTTGAAACAAGTTCAGTGCATGTTAGCTGTTGTCTGAAAGCATAGAGTTGGATAGGGATTAGCCTTCAATGTGCTAATTCCTTGGCATTATCCCCTAAAGCTTAAGGGAGTTCCTTACATAAAGCATAGGTAAAATCTGCTAACATAATCCTAATAGATTCTTGCCCTGTGCCAGTAAGAGCAGCTGGGAACACTTCTTGTTTGACTGATGTGTTAAGTGCATGGATTTCTTTAGGGATGTATGGAATTAACAAAAATGGAACTTTTTCCTATAGCTTTATAAAAATGGAAAAAGTCAGCTGATTAAAATAATTTTCCTACGAATTTGACCTTTTTGTCCTATAAATTTGACCATTTTGAAAATGGTTCCGTTACCAAAACTGAACAATTATTTTCCAAAGGGAAAAAGTGGCTTCAAAATACTGACTTGAAAAGTTAAATATTTTTCTGTAGCTGCTTTGCTGAAAAGGTAAAATTAACCAAAAAATTAAGGAAAAGAATGTGGAAAAAGTGCTCACCATATGTGCTTAATTCCTGCCTTGGTTATCTGAAGTACTTTGGGAGCTTTTATCACTGGTATCAAAGCAGTATGCAGAATGCATTTTTATTTTGGTTGTCTTTCTGGTAACACTGGCAGCAAAAGCCATTCTCTAGGTAATAAATAGCAGTGTCTGAACCTCTGCTGGACACACAAATGGAAATCAGCACAAATGTGGACTTCATCAGAGAAGTGAAAAACAAAGGAGGAAAGCTTTGAGGGGAGGGTTAAGGCTTCCAGTAAGCACTGCCTCAGCACTGCTGGGAGCACAACCCCTCCCAGCACAGCACCTCAGCTTCTCTTTGAGTCTTGAACCCCACACAGCAAATATGGGCAACTGAAGACAAGCTTCTGGTGACATGCAGGAGGGAAGAGACATAAGCTTTTCATCGTTGGTGACCTTGCAGGTTGGGCCTGCTCACAAGATGGGAAGTTTCCTATTGCATCTGAGCTTTTGGGAGCAGTCAGCACCTCAGGGGCATCTGGTTGTAGTCTGGATTTATTGTGTAACTGAGATAACTGATAACAGATTAACTGAAACTGTTCTGGCATAGCTACAGAACTTGTCTGGAAGTGCATTTATAGGTCTGTGTCCTCAGTACTACTTTAATTAAGAAAGCATAAAGCTTGTTAGCAATACTTTGTCCATAACAGAGGATGCTTTATCTGACTTCCTAAGTGAAGGAAGCTGTGGTGTGATATATTAACTGCAGGAATTCACACAGGTTGGAGCCCCTGCTTATTTATCTTCTCCAAATCAGTGCAGTTTTTAATTTGGCTCAGTTTCTGTTCAATAGTCAGGTGTTATTAATACAGAGCTCCAAGTGGTCTGTCAAGGAATGTTGTGGCATTTACAGTTGAACATTTCATCTTTATGCTGTTAGTCCTTTGGATATTCCAGACTGATGGAAAAACTCTTGAATTCAGCTGCTTGCTGTGCATGGGGATGGGTCACAACCAGACACTGCTCTCCTGGGGCTGTGAATCACTCCAGTTCATCTATTATTCTCCCTTTTTCCCCTTTTTGAAAAGAACTTACTAACAGAAGTGCTCATTTTCCTCATGCCAATCATCGTGTCTCTGTAGTAGGATATGGTTCCTGGTTTGAGCATGTGCAAGAGTTTTGGGAACATCACCTGGATGCCAATGTGCTTTTTCTCAAGTATGAAGATATGCATAAGGTAGGTTAGGTGAAACAAAAAGGTACATTGATTCTCTTTAGCATCTTAGTCTTCAAAATACATAAAGTACAACATTTACTACTTATGTTCACATTTGGGCTTCCTAATGCCTGATACTATTTGTAATGCATTAGCATTCAGCAGCTTCTGTGGACACAGAGCACTTCCATCAACCTAGTAATTTACCCAGGGCTCTGCCTGCATCTGTTGTGACTAAACTACTTGCAGAGAAGGCAAAGATGTGTAACTCTTCAGTGCATGCTACACTCAGCTCTGGGCATTAATTTAAAAGGAAAAAAAGTGTATCATCAGTATTTTGTTCTGTATATTTGGCATTTATTCTGATTATTTTGTTGTTCTTACTGTGTTCTGTGGAACAATGTTGGAAACAATTGGGGATGATCATATAGCATAAGGTGAACATAATTATTAGGTTCTTACAGTGTGCTGGCTAATAAATCCACTTCCTTTTTAATCAGAAATATAGTGGAAATACTACATAGAACATTGATTTCCATCTCCTCTTGCAATAATATATTTTTGAGAATTAATGAAAATACTTCCAAGTGTTTGACTGGAGAATGAATGCAGACACAGAAACCCAGCTGCTATAAAAAGGCAAAATGAGGGTAGAGCTCAATAAAGCTGGGTAAAGTATAATGTCAGCTTTAGTGAGCCTTCTGATGGAGTGGGATACTAAAAGAAGATGTAGTGTGCTCAGAATAATTAAGAAAGTTGAGTAAAAATGATTTCAAACCCATGGTTTTGAATGATGATCCATTCCTAGCTGTGCTCACTGATGAGTGCTGCTGAAAAGCAGTGAGGTCACAGTATTTTCTGATAAACATTTCTCTTTTGTCCCTGCAACTCCAGAAGTGAGTGCACTGAGGAACCTTGCTCTGGATGTATAAAATAATGACTGCTGATTCTCAGAGGCCACCTCACTGGATCCCTCCCATCTTGCAGGAATGCAGTTCCAGAAGCTAACAAGGAAGGAAGGACTGTTCTAATATTCTTAGTCATTTTTTTTACTAAGATCAAAATAACTTTTAATTCCTCCAAAATACCCCAGTATTCCAGAACGATGAGTTAGGAGTGTGGGAGAATCACACTTTGCAGCTTCCCATTCTAATATTTGAAGAGGCAAGCTTAGGTGCTCATGCTCTCTGCCAACCAGCTTTACCTTCATTACTTGGAATATTGATTTTCAGCAAATTGGAAGGTGGAAAAATGTTAAGACAGTTGTGTTTCTACAACTTCTGCATGTGTCTTTTTCGAACTCATCAGGATATAACTCTTCTTGAAATGCTTTGACTCATTAAAAAAGGTCATTTTAAAATAAACTGTTTTTTTTTAAATATTCTTTTACAGGACCTAGCAACAATGGTTGAGCAACTGGTGAGGTTCTTAGGAGTTTCCTATGACAAAGCCCAGTTGGAATCCATGGTGGAACACTGCCATCAGCTCATTGACCAGTGCTGTAATGCAGAAGCACTCCCTGTTGGCAGGGGTATGTTTAAAACTGTTTATTGTGGAAGTGGCAAGAAGCATCTGATCCCTTAGTAACCTCTAGGAGGTGTTAAGATGTCAAAATACTGCTGTGTCAATGATGAGGGGAAACTGATGGTGCAATCTGGGGGTTTGTTCTGAAATAAAGTTAGGTAGAAGTGACTAAAAAGGATGGAAACCTCCCAGATGAACAGTATATATTCAACACCATGCAGTCCACTCCGTTAGAGAGGTTTTGGCTTCCTGCAATGGATCAATCTGTTCATGCTGAGAAGACTGCACACAATTCCATACAGTTTATCCTGCCCTAAGTCTTCGTGTTTAAGTATATCAGATTTTCTCGAGTAGCAGGTAATTCTCATTTGAAGGCATCAAAAGAGAAGGAGCTATAGTTTTCCATAAGAGTTGTTTTCATTATCTACCTCAGCTGCTTAAAATGTGTTTATCTTCTAGATGTTTATTCTGGTGAGGTCTTTTTTTTTAGGAACCTGAATTGCCCTTTAAACTTGCTGATCCATCTTGATAGTGTCAAGAAATCAAGTCCTTTCTCAGTCTTCCTTCTGATAAGCATAAAAGAGTGGCCTCAGTAGGTCTCCCTCAACTTATTTTCCATAGGCTGCTTTACAGCACTTGAACAGCTCTTAAAACTGAGGGTGTGAGATCAAGATGAAGAATTCTTGTGGCAGCCTCACCAATGTCTTACCCCAACATAAAATCACTTTATCCACTGGTTTAATCTAGCTCTAATGGGAACTTTCTCTCTCTCACCCTTGTTTGTCCTTCCATGGCCATGTTAGCATACAGCATCATACATGAAGCACGTGTTGCTTTGTCATGAGCACAGAGTCTTTTCAGAAGAAATAATGTGCAGGTTCTTGTCCCTTACTCAGGGAGCAAGACCTGAATACTTCCTTCTTAGATTTCTGTGTAGGAGCCCTTTCCATACTGCCTCTTGCAGCCAATCTGCATAGAATGGCCACGCTGGAAGGGACCTTAAAGATCATCTAGTTCCAACCCCCCTGCCATGGGCAGGGATGCCAATCACTAGCCCAGGTCACCCAGGGACACATCCAGCCTGGCCTTGAACACTGCCAGGGATGGAGCATCCACAACCTCTCTGGGCAACCTGTGCTGGTGCCTAACCACTCTCTGGGGAAAGAACTTCCTTCTAATCTCCAATCCAAATTTCCCCTCCTTCAGCTTATAACCATTCCCCCTTGTCCTATTACAGTCTAACCAGCTAAAAAGCTTCTCCCCTTCTATCTTCTTGACTTTTATCAGCTCTAGTTTTTATAATTATTTCCAAATCTGATAAAAATACTGAGTATCATCAGTCCTTCCTGACCACTCTTTTGGAGTTAGCCAGTTCATTCCCTTATCATGCATTTTCTTGACATTTTCTAGTTCTCTTAGAGCACTAAAATCATGCCTTATGAAAGTGTTGTGTCCTTGCATTCATCTTTAATCAGTCACACATTAATCTTGCCAACACTCAATCAGGTTGCTTGAGAGCAGCTTTGCTTTCACATGAAAGCAGGGTCACTGCTGTTCTGTACTACCTCAGCATCTGTTTTGGCAGAACCTTGTGCCAATGTTCCACTACTTAGCTAAGACTATAGTCAGGGTAACTGAACCTGGATCACATGTCCTGTTTGTGTGTTGGCACAATCACTTCAGAATGTCATACCTGGGGAAAAAGCCATTGCTTTTATCTGTGACTTTACACACTTGGTATGGAGCAGCCCCAGATACATCCTGGAGGGGCTGTACACTCCAGATTTTACAGCAGGACCTGGAAATTGGATTCCTATGGGCAGTTCTGTCATAACTGTGATATGGCACCTGGTTTTGCCCCAGTTAACCTGTAGGTTATGGCAATGACAAGTTCTTGAAATAAATATCAAGTTTGCTGGCTTGAGGGAGAATTCCGGATAAAACAAAGGAGTTCACCAGGAGACCTAATGCATTCCCTGGAGTTTTTGGCAGGTTCTCCACTGAATGGTGTATTTTCATGTTCTTAGTTATCTTGCTTTCAAATCCCACCCTACCCTCCCATTACTACTTCAGACTGAAAATTCATCCTGTAACACAACTTGTGTCCTGTGTGAGACCATCTCATCTGCAGTAAGATTTTCTGGCATGTTGCCTAACTGACTCCCAACCCAGTTCTCTGCTCTGGAGACAAGATCACAAACTAATAAGTCTGGTGAGACTTGGATGGCTAAAGTGTTCTATGTCAGTGCAAGATTTTACAGCAATAGAGCAGCCTTCTCCTCTCTTGACTTGTGTGTTACACAAACCTAGGTCTGTTACTAACCTCTGTGATCTGTGGAGCAGCAGCACAGCCCAAATCCCCCCTCCTTGGCCAGTGAAAGCCAGGAAGGCAGTTGTGAAAGAGGTGAGGTTGTAATACAAGAGAGAAGAGAGCAGAGCAGGCCTTCCCCAGGCAGAAGTGTCCATGACTGTCTCTGCTGGCCAGACAAAGGGTGGCAGCCACTTGTGTAGCATGCACTGTTCTGGAAGTGGTGTTGGAGCCTGTAAACCCCCAGGCAAGGGGCAGAGCCTCTTACTTACACCATCCACAACTCTTCCTAAAACCCCATTTTGTCCTAGAGAAGGGAGAGAGCTGCAGCAGTTAATGTAGTATTTTGTCATTTGTTCACTGTGTGCTTTTTATTAAAAATACCCTTCTTTTTAATTTCTTTTGTTTGCTGTCTCTGGCTTGTACAGTATTTTGTTACTTCAGAATGCAGCTTCATTAACAGCACTTTGTTCTTTCTCTGTTTGTTTCTGTGACAAAGAATGTTGGCAGTAACATGAGAGCTTGTTGTAATTGGTTTCAAATATTTAATTTGTCATTAGTTACATTTATTATTTTGCTTTATTTTAGTTCTTCATGTTTTTTTTTCTTTTAGCACATTGATCTTTACTCTGAAGATAACCCTGAGCTGCTGTGAAAGCAGAACAATGATTAGATATGTTACTTGTATTTGACTCTTATCACACCATAATTTACACAGTTGCATGATTCAAATCCTAAACCAGGTGGGTGACTTTTTGACAAGCTATCAATTCCTGTGGTAGAGAAAAAAAAGCTGTTACAAATAATCCACTGTGTATGTCCTTCATAAAACTTGTCGTGTGTCTGTCCATGTGGTTAGGGCGATTCAGGAATAAAAAGCTTTTCTTTGCCAAGGAGAGGAAGAAAATGTTGTATTATTGTGACTGAAAAGGAAACACAGGCTCTTGTGTTTCACCCTGTACTTTATGCAATTAGAGTTGCCAGAGCAAAATTTCCATCAGTAGCAGATATTTATGCTTGCAAGTGTTTTCTTCATGTGTTTTTTAATACAGGAGAAATTTGGGGAGAACAATAAATGATGCATTTTCAGTCAGTTTCAGGTGATTTTGATCTTTGAATCCATAACCCAAGCAAGAATGCTATCTCCTACCTTCAGGAGTTACAAGAAAACCCTGATGTCATAGAATGGCCCTTGCTGCACAGCCAGCACTATCCTGTTACCATGTCATTTGTAGGTGTTTCAGACAGCTCTGTCTTTGGACTCAATTGGAGAGATGCTGTGTAAAAGCAAGGGTAATTACATTATATGGAGATTCTTCTTATGCATCAAAAGCATAATTAAGCTCCCTGCATGTAGTTTGGTTTGTGCTGGTATGATTAAACTCTCTGGTATCACTGTCCCAGTTCTCCTTCCATTTATTCTAGTTGAACAAGCCTGGATTTTGCCTTTATTTATATCCAGCATAAATGAGAAGAGAATTTGGCCTCTTAGACTGGTTACTCCATGGGGTTTGTTCACCAACAAGTAACCCTGGCTGGCTTTCAGTTAAATACATTTTGTACTACAGGGAAACAGTGGTTGAGGGGGCTGCAGCCTTTGACTGCTGGGTTCAGCAGGACCAGCACGTTAGGTTACTAGTTGGCTTCAGCAGAGTAGAACAAGGAAAACTGTTCAGTGTCCATACTGCATCCACCAAGAGCTTCCTGTTCCTCCTGTACAAAAGGGAAATGGAACTGGCACAAAGCAGGGGGATGGCACCTGGTTAAGAAATCATTCTCTCCATGTTGAGAAATGTAAATTCTTCTGTTGCGCTGATCTTTAAAGATAAAATAATAGAAATCAGTACTGATAATTTGCATATCAATCAGAATTCAGTGATCAGTTTAATATTCTGCATTCCATGTAACTCTGCATAGTTCTCTAACCAGTAGTTTTGAAATGTATTCTTGCTAGCTGCTGGAATTATTAGACAGCTATAGTTTGCACTGAAAGCAGAAATCCACTTATTATACCTAACCCAAAATCTGTATTCATTTGTGGTGAATCTCCCCCAACCCAGAATGATTCCTGTAGAGCTGTGCATATGAGAAGGTGTATGGGACTAGCTTAAGGCTCTGCAAGGTTTGTAGCAGGGGAGCTGGCTGAGGCAGTGACCAGCCTTAGGTCTCACTGAGCTTTCAGGGAAAGCCAAGATTGCTTTGCATTTCACAGATGATGCTTGGTGCCCTGCACAATTAGACTGTAAACATTTGGTGTGCTGGGTGTCCACTCTGACCTGTGTTCCTTCTCTGTTTCAGGACGAGTTGGGCTATGGAAAGACATCTTCACTGTTTCCATGAATGAGAAATTTGATCTAGTTTATAAACAGAAGATGGGAAAATGTGACCTCACATTTGATTTTTATTTATAAGAAATGCATGTCTATGATACCCAAATCTAGCTAGAAGTGCTTTATGCAGTCATTTATTACCTGCTGGACAAACTACTGTAACTATGTGTAACAAGACTTAAAGAAAGAAAAACAATCTAAGTAAACCCTATCAGATACAAGTATCTTTGATCCTAAACAGCTGATTATCTTCTAGTATTTGAATCCTTTGCCCACATGCAAGAAGTCCCTAGGCAATGCTGGAATATTCAGCTGTTATGGAATGTATTATATACATATAAGGTATGTATGGTATATGCAACTAGAATGTACACCTTTTCAGCCCCACACTGATTATCTCATCTGTTTTATAAAAGCTTTTCACTAGAACCTAAAGAAACATCATAAACCAAATAAGAAATGATTTCAGAGGGAAACAAGTAACAGGCCAAAACTGTATGCTAGAATGATCTCAGGGGTTAATTGTCACATTTATTTTTATAGCAGGTCTATCCAGTATAAATAAATCCCATCCCAGAATAGGAACTGATCCCAGTGGGGTTCCCATTAGGTTCTGCACACCCTCACCTCTCTGTTTTTGAGTAGTTGCTGTGCACAAGCATACTCTGCAAGACAGCCCTTGTTGTGGAATAGAGCTGTGATGGTCACACTCATCCCAAAACATACCTATGGAGGACAGCACACAGCTCTCTCCCTGGTGGATGAAATTCAGCTCCATGCTGGAGCTCAGCAAACAAAAGCTGCTTAAGCCCCCAACTCTTAATTCAGTCCCCTAAATGGGGCTTAAATCAAGGCATCTGGTACAGGATCTCTCTTGAGGAGTCAGTCTGACCCAAATCCCTTCCCTGGGTAGATGTGGATTTCACCTGTTCACACTAAGAGAAGATCAGGTGCTGGATGTGCCCTTGGTATGGTTTGTGCTGCTCCACTCCAGCAGACCTCACTGGCAGATGAAGGCAGCTTAGATGTATGCCACCAGGTGGGAGTATTGCACAGACAGTCCTGCACAATCCTGTGTCACTAATGCTTAGCCAGGACTGCTCTGCATTATCAGCAGGATTCAAGTCTATTTCTCTAGCTTTTCTTTTTATTCTTCTCTCCAACAGGTACACAAAGAGCCTGAAGCAGGCTACAATCACTCTAAAGCTCCAGAATGATTTCTTTGTTCTGTTAGGTAATGACATCTAGGCTTTTTTAGCTTCTCAGCTACAGGAGGCTCATTTTTGCTGGTCAAATAGTCAGGCTCCTCAAAAAGCCCTGAGGAAAGACTAGCAGATTTGTTAGTGTTTCAGTTCTGTTGGGAAACGAACTGTCAGTTCAGCAACTGGCAAGTGGTGTTAGCATGATGTGGCTTGACAGCACTTTTCCTTGTATATTTGTGAGTGAAAATGCTTTCAGTGAAATTTTATTTCTATTTTTATATTTTTTAGTACTGTATGAATATGAAGCACTACACGTTCTACTTCTGTGCTTGCTTGCTGATTGAATAAAAGATGTGTTCCAGGCCTTGTGCTGTGCTCCTTTTCTAGACCTCCTCAGGCCAGGGAGTCTTTGTACAAGCCACAGAGCCTCTGTGGGGTACCTAAAAGCCAGCAGCAGTAAGTGGCTTGCCTCAGGAAGAGTCCTTCAAAGCATTAATGTGCAGGAACCAAGGGGAAACTAATCTAGGTAATTTTGTCATGGTTTTGTGTACAAAAGCTTTAAGTGTTCATTGCAGTAAAGAGGGAAAACAAGAAAGCTAATTAAAGATTCTCAGCACTCTTCTCTAAGCACCAAGACACAACATGGCACCAGTACTTCTGGCAGTAATTATGAGGATTTATAGGCTTGAGTCACCATTACTGTAAGCCATTCACTCTTGCCTGGGCTGTAAATAATGCAACTTAGTAGCTACCAAGCAAAGGTTTAGAGAGGGAGGGTTAAGGAATATCAGTCAAAAGAAGAAGGCTAAACAGCTGAATCAAATGATATTAACAAAATATCTAACCCAGTGCCCACACCCTGGGAAGGACCCAGGGCAGAGATGATGCTAGGGAATCTCACTCCATAATCCACTAGTTTCCTTCACTGCAGACTGCTGTCCTCTAGTGTTTGACTCAGAATACACATGCAGAGGAATGTTCCCTGCTACCTGTCATTCTACCCAGCTTTTGGCATAAGGAGTATTAGACATGCTCCAGTCAAAACTGCTGTGCTATCTAGGGGCAAGGAAGTCAGCCACCTTGATGCCACTCTGCCTGGGCTGTGTGCATCTACATCATGCCTCTGAAAGGAGGGAGAGCAATGGCAAATTCTGCAGGAGCACTGGGACAATGCCTCTTTCCAGCTCTGGAAGCTGTAAAAATGATTGGGAGAAAAGTTGACAAAAGTGCAGGACAATTTTCTGTGCTGTAGGAGCCCAGCAGGTGGGAATTGCTGTTAGCAGGTGAAGCTGTTAACTCTGAGTGAATACAGAAGAGAAAGGAGAAGCCTTTGCCCTCCCTGCTGGTGCAGGAACCTTCAGGAGGCTCTGTTGCTGTGCTGTGCCACTACCATTCTTCTGGATTTTGCTGCTTCATCAGTGGGTAAAATTGTAAAGCCACACAGCAACCTTTGCTGGAGTTCTCACTGCACAGATGAGAAGCCCTGGCAATGCACACAAGAGCAGCCTTGGGAAGCTACCACCTCCAGCTGGCCACTCTGCCTCTGCCAGAAATGGCCACCACAGAGGAGAGAGAGCAGAAGCAAACGTGTGCTGGCTCTTCAGCTGCTGTACTTTACAGGCTGATGTATAAAGCTGATAGGGTTGGTGGTTTCAGAGCACAGGGCTGATTTGTGACCTGCAGCTGCAAGGAGCAAGAGCATGTCCTGAGGTGCTGCCCTGGTGTGGAGGTGATCTCCCAAGTCCTTGTCAGAGCTCATCTGAAAGACCTCTGCAATTAAATCTCTGCTTGGGAACAGTGTGTTGAGGGGACAAGAGGAAATGGCCTTGAGTTGCAGCAGGGGAGGTTTAGATTGGATATAAGGAGGAGTTTCTTCCCTGAAAGAGCTGTTAAGTGTTGGCCCAAGCTGCCCAGGGAGGTGGTGGAGTCACCACCCCTGCAGGGGTTGAAGAAACATTTAGCTGTGGTACTCAGGGCCATGGTTTAGTGGCATGGGAGTGATAGGTATGGTTGGACTTCATGAGCTTAGGGGTCTCCTCCAACCTTAATGATCCTGTGATTCTGTGTGATTCTACATGGCCAAAGGCTCACCTGTGAAAGATGGTCTGTGAAAGGTGGAATCATGTCCTTCAGCAAGAAGGGGAGACAGATCCACACTGCCACATGGAGTGAATTCACTAAAGCCTACTTTTGGAAGGAATCTTGTCCTGTGGGAGGGAGTGCTGCAGTAAGGCATGGTGTGTGACAGCATGCAAGATGCAGAAGGAGCTGTAAAGTAATGGCAGCTGAGTGCTCAGGCTGATTCCCATCACAACCACCAACATGCTGCCTTGCTTGCTGTGTGTGCTAGGAGAGATATTCACAGTAACTGCCACCCTGATGTTAAATCCACTATCACCAGCTCTGTCACACACTCAGCTTCTGCCAGCACTGAGCAGAAGATGACAATTTAATCCTCACAGGCAGGTCACAGTGGCACAGCTGGTGTAACAGGGTGCTGAGACTCCAGCCCTCACAGCTGCTTTGGAACAGCTTGGAGCAGAGGCACCCATAAAATATATGTGAGAACTTGGCCTGAATGAACCAGTTAGAACAAGAAGCATGGAAAATGTTTGGATTTCAAGCTTCACTGGGAAGGCAGTGGTGGGTTGTTTTTTTTTGCCCATCCATGATATTTCAAGTGGTTGGGGCTTAATAAATGCATAAAAATTGATGTATTTATAGAGAGTAAATGAAGATGATGAAGAACGTTCCCTGTGTGAAGCCTGCACCACCTCAGATGTTAACTTCTCCCAGGTTATTCACATACAACTCTTGTTTGCTTCTGCACCTTAATTGTTTCTGGTGGTACAACACCTCCAAAAAAGGCAGCTTTAACACCACTGAAAGAAGTCATCCTGGAAATGCTGTGAGGGATTTTCAGTTCCTGGGATTGCCACCATTCCACAGGCAGTAGGATTCAAACCCACAGTGGGTTTCCAGTTCTATTCTTCAGCCACACATGCTTAGGGGTCAATCTCTGTCCTGCGTCAGTGATTACCCTTTTCAGCTAAAGCTCCTCTCAGTCACTGCTAAATGTAGTGTAGCAGATTGGGGTGGGAAGGAAAAGGCTGCACCTGCAGAGAGAAGCAGACAGTTCAGGTGACCCTAAAGGGAATCCCAACAAGGGATTCCATTCCATTCCATAGACAGCAATATAAACTGAGCCAGCTGCTCCCTACAGCCAAGCTTGGCCCTTGGGGTCTCTTCCATACAGCAAGCAGGTGCATGATAAGCTGTTTAGTACCTAATTAAGAGCTAGTACAAAAAGGAGATGTTTGGGTCTCTACCCTCCCCTGGGTTGTGTACCTGAGCTCTCTGGGGTAGTGGACTGATAACTCTGCTGGTGAGGATCAGCAGCCCATCTCTGCTGCTGCAGGACTCTCTCTCTGTTCTGCCTTCCAAGAGTTCCTGAATCCAGTTCCAGGATCCAGCCCCTGAGTCTGGTTCCTGTCTGCTGCTGAGTCCTTCTGCCACAGGATCTGTGGTCAGGGTGACAGGGTTGGCATCAAGGGGGGTTTGGGTGTGCTATTGGGTTTGTATATATTTCATTTTCTTGTTATTATTTTCATTAAAGTAGTTTAAGTTTTCATTTCATTTTCTCTGTTAATTCTCTTTTTTTTCTTCTTGAAATGGGGAAAAGGGGTAAATAGGGAGCATCTGTCCCTGGATTAGTGGTCAGCCCAACCCTAACCCTTGACACTCTCTTAAACAGCCAGACCCTTTTAGCCATGTTGATTGTTCCCTCAGTAAATCCACTGAGATTAGAGACTAAAACAACTTCTGACTTTGTTTTTATTATGCAAAAATCTGTGTAAGCCTGTGTATTCTAAACAGGATGGAGAAGGTATATAAACAAAAAAATGATAGGGGGAAATTCCAAGTGTAAACATTTGGGGATTAACCATGCAAGTATGGATCATTTGGTCACTCCTTTTTACCTAGCAATCTGAAGCAATGTACATGAAGTCTTTGCAATGAAGAAATCCTGTTTTCTAGTGATAGCTCCAACACCATGTGCTGCTGTGACATTCCCGCATCTTCTGCTCAGATTACTCTCTAAAGGAGTGCTACCACTGAACTCAAAGGCACCACAGAGGAAAGTTAAGTTCCACACACAAATATTTTTAGTATTCAAAGCTTTAACATGCCCTGCAGGGTGTTAGTCTACCACACCATGAAAATCTGTTTTCTACTGAATGACACCTTAAGGAGCCTGGTTTCTCCCTGAACTGCTCAGTGAAATCATGCAGGTGCTCACACTCTGCTGTGGCTCTGCTAGCAGTTGTTTGCTGTGACCCCATCATGAGAACAAGACATTGTGCCAGAGCCACAAACTGTTCATCCTGCATCTACAAGGGGGAATAGGCACAGTCTGTNGAGCCACGACGACTTGTGCTTTAGGTTACAGAAAATAAAGTGTGAAAGGATTTAAGTAATAGGGGAGGAAAAAAGAACTTTTTTATCAATTAAGTTATTGAAATGAGGACCACATTCCCTATTGTAAATGTTGTCATTCTTCTGATGGCAGGAAAGCAAGCAGAGCTGTTCTAATTTATGGCAGGTGAAGATCTTGCCCTCCTGCTAGTAGGAGTGTACTTAAAAACATAAGCAGCAAATCTGATCTATGATTTTTAGGCACTAGCATGAATTCCAAGCAACATACAAATCAGGAGTTATTCAAAGCAGGTGAGTTATTCTGGATTCCTGCAGTGATGTTCTGCAGTGTAAAGGCAGTGTGAGAGGAGAATTGGGCTCAATATCTGATGAAACTTTGACTTTGATTGGTCTGTGTCAGTTATCTTTGACTTTCAGTATATGGACATCTTATGGCCCACTTCTAAAGGATATATGAAAGATAGCTAAGATATGCAAGCTGACTGTTAGTAGACCACACAGACAGACAGACATATACTTCCACCTAAAAATGCCTAGAGTCCAGGGAAATATCAGTTGCAGAGTACTTTAGAACTCCATCCTGATTTTCTGAAGTCAAAGCAAGCTTTGCTAGTGCCTCCAACAGCAGCAGGATGTACTTCTGCTTACCACAGTCTTCTTGCAGCCTATTTACTGAGCTGCCTGAGCTGTTTGAAAGGTCCTTTTGCTAACAAATTGATTTAAATATGTGTGATTGAAAGGTCTGTGAATTCCCCTATGGCTTGGGCATGATACAAATAGCTGGAAGAGCCTCTTTTGGATCAATCCCCTCAGTACCTGAGATAGAGCTTGGTGCTGCCTGAGGAGGCAATGGCAGAATCAGCTGAAGTTTGCTTGTTTCAAATACACTTACTGTCTGCTCATATTTATGATGGGGTTGATCTTGCAGGCACAACCTGTTCATTTGAGCTCTTGGCCTCTGAGAAATGAATTGTCCCTTTTTATGGTTTCCACAGAGCCAAACTTGCAGGGATGCCACTGCAAGAGTTATCAGCCAAGTGACTGTAGTAAGGATGACACAGAGGAACCTATCAGATGAAGAAGAAAAGGTTGTTTTCCACCTGAATAGTGGAGAAAGAATGCTTGGAGGCTAATTGCTCTTAAAGGATGGCTACAGAGCTAGGACATCTGTCAGGGGTTACTGCTCTAGATGAGCTGTGCTTGTAAATGAGTTGTGTTCCTTGGCTGTTTCTTGGCACTGAGAAGAACTGGCATGGAAGCACCCATGTCCAGACTGTTCAACACTTCTCATCCTTTGAAGCAGGATGGCTGCAAGCAAACTGCCCATCAGCAACAGTTCCTCATCAGGCTAACTCCTGAAATGTGCCCGAGAAGCTGCTTGGCTTGGGTCACAACCAAGTGAGAGACTGTTCTGACAGTTAGTGTGGCCAGGGACAGTACCCAGCAACTGCTTGTCTTGCTGCATGTGAAGCACATGGGATGGTCTGCTCAGATCTGCTGCATTTATGTTTGATAACATGAAAATAAGATTGATCAAGGTGCCAGAAAGGTGTTGGTTTGCTTTTAAACCCTGGTGGGTTTTCCTGTTTATTCATTTTGGATGGGTTTGTGGGGGAGAAGGAGGCAGTGGAAGGCTTTTTCTGTCGGTGCCAAGTGCTGCACAGTGGTGTGATCTTGCTAGTGAACTGCTAAGCCTTGCTCTTGTCCCAGGGTTTTTCTCTTGGCTGTGCAATGTCTGCTTTATTTTCACTTCTCACCCTTCCTAGAGAATTGACTGAGCTTCCTTCTCTAGCTTTTGTCATTTGTCCATAGCATGCTGGATTTTCACAAGGCTACAGAATTCCTCCAATTCCCTTGGCTAACATTTGCTTTCTGTGCTGTTCTAATTGAATGGCAGAGCAAGGGGAAATTGATTGGCATTTGTCAGAGAGAGGAGGCAATATCTCACACCCTCTGACTGCCAGTCAGTTTGGGGAGAAAAGAGATTTCACAGAATCACAGCATGTTAGGGGCTGGAAGGGACCTCTGGAGATCATCTAGTGCAACCCCCCTGCCAGAGCAGCATCACTAGAGCAGCTTGCACAGGATGGGCTCCAGCTGGCTTTGGAATATCTCCAGAGATGGAGACTCCAGCACCTCCCTGGGCAGCCTGGGCCACTGCTCCAGCACCCTCCAAGGAAAGAAGTTCCTCCTGCTGTTCAGCTGGAAGTGCCTGGCTGCTAGTTTGTGCCCCTTGCCTCTAGTCCTGTCCCTGGGCACAACAGCAAAAAGCCTTACCCCCACCCTTTAAGAACTGATAAGCACTGATCAGATCTCCCCTCAGTCTGCTCTGCTCCAGGCTAACCAGCCCCAGCTCTCTCAGCCTCTCCCCACAAGAGAGGTTCTCAAGTCCCCTCAGCATTTTAGTGTCCCTTCTCTGTACCTTCTCCAGAAGTTCCCTGGCTATCTTAAACAGGGGAGACCAGAACTGAACACAATACTCCAGATGTGGCCTCACCCAGGGCACAGTAGAGGGGGAGGAGAACCTCCCTCTCCCTGCTGGCCACACTCTTCTTGCTGCACCCCAGGATGCCATTGGCCTTCTTGGCCCCAAGGGCACATTGCTGGCTCATGGGCATCCTCCTATCCACCAGGACACCCAGGGCTTGTTCCACTGAGCTGCATTCCAGTAGATTTCTCATGGTGGATTACATTTGCAATAGAGGAAATGAAGCCTTTTAGAATATTTCCTTTGGGGTGTCTGATTGGGTTTGTTACAGAAGTATCAGTAGAATTATCCTGTGATTCAGTCCATACAAGTGTTTCAGTGACTCATGACTGTAAAGCAGCACGGAAAAGATTGGTTGATAGCACCATCACCTGGATCAAAGCACCCAAAACAAATTCCATATGGGCAAAGACAAAGACTATTCATACCCGGGGCAAGTATCTGCCAAGGGTTTGAGCAGCAGAGCATGGTCAAGCTCTGTTCCCAGGCTCTGGTCAGGCTGTACCCAGCAGATGCAGAGCATCAACAAGACCAAGTGCAGGGTCCTGCCCATGGGTCAGAACAATCCCCATTATCAATCCAGNTTGTATGATTCTATGATTTAACCTTGCCTGCTGGGTCACCAGTGAGCCTCTCTTACAGAGCTCTTGCACATGCCACCCAATCCTGGCTCTGCCTGCTTGTTATCTTCCCACTTAGCTCTTCTGTTTATACTTAGGGTATAGTTTGCCTCAGATTTCCTGGTGTGGAAAATTAATAATAGCTCTTCATAAAAAAGAGTAATTAGTGTAATGAGCTGGTGTCTGGTACAGGCATTTTTCTCCTGCAACAGCCTTAAAAAGTCTGAATAAACATCTAAGCAACTGTACTGCTTCATAAGACAGCAGTCTTTCTTAACTAAAATCACAAACTTTAGTTATCTTTAGAGTACTTTCATGTGCATAGCCTTCAAGATAATAGCCAGAAACATTTCCAGAGAGAGTTCTGTGCTATTTGGTAAAGGAGTTTATCTGCCACTCTTGTCTCCTGCTCTAAACTGCACATCTGAAAGTGCTGACCTTGAAGAGACTATCCAGCACAACCACAGAAACAGTCAGCTCCTCTCCTCCAGGCACTGCTAGTCAGCAAGAACTATCTCAGTCTGTTTTTATCAGCAAATTAGATATCCTGTCAGTGAACAAGTGCTGGTCTCTTGTTGCTGATGCCAGCCACACTGCTCCTTTCTGTATTCTGGTATATTCTCATAATCCTATTTTAAACCCAGGGAAGACCATGGCCAGGGTGACAACTGAAGAAGACCTCAATGCCTTGCACCTCTGCTCTCAAGGCATCACATTTACCCCAGGACCTCATTCCACACAAAAGAGAGCATCATTGATTGGCAGCAGGTGGCACTCAATCAAATCAGCTGCAGGTTTGCACTCAAGTCTAAGTTTTCACAGTCCTGGGACTTTAAATCAAAATCTTTCTATCACTGAGAGGAAGAGCTCCATGTAACTTGCAGATGGCATCATCCTCTCAGTGCTTTTTGTCCTGTTTGCTTGGGCTTCAGTGGTGCCTTTCCCTGCAGTGGCCAAGGAGCCCCAGTCCTATTTAGGGTTTGGGGCACATTTCCCTCACTCACAGATACACAACCTTTGCTAGATCCTGTGGAACAAAATCAGTCTAGTTCTACTGATGGGGAGAGGGTAGAAGAGCAAGCCACAGCCCTTCTTGCCCTAGTCTTGCTCCTCCTGCTTGTATGTGAGGAAAGCAGCTCTTTATTTCCTTCCCCTCTCTGAAGTCCATTGGAGCTTGAGAGAGATGCCTTCTGCAGGCCAGTGTCCCACTTCTGTTCCAAAGTCACTACAGGATCACTGTTTCCAATTCCAAGACATTACTGGATTTGATATACATCTCATCCTTTGGGAACTCATTTGGAATAACACTTACCACAGAAAGCTCATTTTCTGTAGCAGTAAGATTTATAGTTCCTTCCTATCAAGTGTGAATTTGCTATTAATCCCAGTGTGGATATTGCTCTTGCAAGTAATTCTTAATTATTATTAACATGTGAGGCTTCCTCCATCATGGTTCGTATCACTTCTCCTCTCTTATCCATGCAGTGTTTGATTTGGGGTCATATTCCTTGTAGGAGTGAGCTGTGACAGCTCTGTTGTATCCAGCTGTGAATTTGGATGCTTTCTTTTGGCAAAATGGCTTGAAGCTGAAGTTAAATGTCCAAGGTGTCCTGATGGTGAACTTCCAATGCATGGAAGGCATGAGAAGGGCAAACTAGCTCTCATAAAACAGCAGCAAAGCTGTGAATAACAAAAAGCTATACTTTGCCATCTTGCTTTTTGTAACTAAAGCTTCCAGCTACATTTTCTTTAAGAGCAGATTCCAGATTAAAGTGTGGGAAAACCATAAATGCCTACAAACTGCCTCAAGTGTTCAGATACACATACAGACCCCACTTTGATTCAAGTAGAAGGGAATTTAATGCTCAAAGCTGTGGCTGAATTTGGCTTGTTATCAATCCAAAAGAAACACTAGGGCAAATCTTTTGGCCTTGCTAAGTTCTTATTCAAGTTTAGTGAGAGCCAGAGGTGCTTTAAGTAATCCAGGGCACCCCTCTACACTATCTTGTACTGTCAGCTGTGTTCACTTTCCATTGCTGGTGGTGATTTTGGTGGGAAAGGGGCTGGCATATGCTAAAATACTTACCAGTACAGCCAGAGACTCTGAGAAACCTCAGCATTTTTTATTTAAATTTACAATTAATTTTATATGTCAATTTTAAACTTACACTTGTGTTTGGTTATTTATCGCTTTCCAATCAGTGGGCAAATAATAACCAATAATTCCTAGAAATGAGCTGATTTCTGTTGTATTCCCAGAAAAAGAGGTGATATTGCCAGGCTGAGGAATACCTGATCACTGCCTCACACATTTTTACAGCTGTGCTTGTGAGCACATTATTCTCCTCAGGCATTGGCCAGATCTTAGGCTAAAAAGAAGATGAACTGAAGCAAGCGTTTCAAAGCCTGACAGTCACAATGAGTGAGTTCAGGAGAGTGACTGAAACCTTTCTCTTCCATCTAGCAGAAGCTGTGCTGCCTCACTGCTGTTTATCATCAGCTAGAGGCTGTTCCTATTGATATCCAGAGCTAAATCTCACTGGGAGCAGGTTCCAGACCAACAACAGCACAGAAAAGATACTAGACATGGTCAGAACCTTCTGCTCAAGCATAAACTGTAGAAAACTTGCAGAAGCAATGTGAGCAATTGGTTTGTTTGAGGGCATTGTGCAGTGCCTCACTGCTTGAAAGAGTCACAATTTACTAGCAAGGGTTTGGGTTTATAAAAAGAGATCTCACAGCTGAAAATCACATGGATGTGGTGCTGTGAATGCTCACAGCTGAGCTTGTGAACTCCCAGTCAGGCAGCAGCTGCTTTTGGTTTGCACAGGGGTTTCTCAGCTCACTTTTAGTGTTTGCTGCCTTCTAAACCATCACCAGCTTGGAACTGAAGGAGCCTTGGGGGTTTATGTGAAATCATGACTGATACTGATGAAAACCAGGGGAGGATGCTGATGCACAATCTGGACCAACACTATTGTACACTTCAATTTCTGGCCTGAAATTGTAGGGGACTAAGCTTTATACCTACTTTTTCTTGTCTAATGTACTTGGCTCTTGTTTGTTTAATTTAAGTGAACTGATCTATTCCATTTACACTTTAAACTAATCATTCTGTAATGGATTAAGCCCATTTTAGCCAAGATTGATGTTTAATTCTTTGCTAATACTAAACTGTAATTAGAGGGACACACATACAGCAGAAAGATGCTGAGCAGTCTTTTGCAACAAGAGAAGGATGCATCAGTGAGACTGAGGAGAATGAGTAGGTTTCATATGTACATGTGAAATATTAGAGAGAGAGAGAGAGTGAAGAAATCTTTCTCTTACCTGATGGAAAGACTTGTAGCGTGTAACTTTTTGGGGGAGGAATTTGCCAGATGTTAAATGAATGCTCTGCTTAATTTTAGACAAGATGCTGAGAAGTAGTAACACCTAATGCACAAAACAGAAATAAAATCACAAGATAAATGTATTTTTGCCATTTAGGAAAAGAATGAGTAATGCAAATGGAATATTTAAAGAAATCTAGTATCACTTATGCATCTCTATTAAACTATAGATGCCCAATAGAGGCAGAGTTACTGTGATGTATCTTGACTTGGTCAGAGTTCCCTGGAATTGCCAGCAGTACCAAGATGCTCCAAAGGTAAGTGTTTCACATCATGCAGTCCAATTGCTTCTAAATTGTGCTCATGAATCACTTGTGAGCAGCCTGGCTTTCAAGGCAGAGTCATCTATCTGCTAATGTGAGCTTCTGGATGTGTAACTGGCCCTAGTTGCCATAGGAATGATACCTGACTGCCAAAGGGAAGGGAATGCTCTCCTGAGCCACTGAGCTGCTGCTGGGAAAACAGGAATCCTTCATCAGTGTATTCTCTACATTAACAGTGAGAGTTGTTGTGTATGAAAGAACTGATGTAGTTCAAGAGGGGTTTGGAAACCTGCTCCTCAGCTTGACATGGCTTGAAGTGGAACACAGAAGCTAAGGCAAGGGAGCCAGAAATGGGAAAGTGCTCATGTTTCAGGATTCAATCCTTTAGGAGTATGAAACTCACATTTGTCTTTATTTCCAGTGCAAGTGCTTTTGCAGTAAGAAAGTTGAGGTCCCATCAACTGTGTGTAAACTGGGCTTAAGTTGGGATTCTGACCTTCGGTGAAGCAAAATGAGCAATATTCTATACCAAAAATAAACTGTGCTCTCAGAGTAGCTCTCTTAGTGGAGCACTAAATATTTCTCATACTAATCCCCCTCCAGACACACACTGAAATAGAAAGGGTAAAATTCTGCAGGGATGTTCCTTTCCCTTGGATTTGTATGATCTGGCCTTCAATAAGAGTCGCCTCCAAAAAAATATTTTGTGAATTCCAGCCCAACTTTGTTCCTAGCAAGTGGAAAGCTCAGAAAAGTTCCAGACAAAGAGAGACTGGGAGAGTGTAAAGCTGAGGATACAAAAATGGGATTAGGACTTTGAAAAGAAGCAGGAGGAAGAAGAGCAGCAAAAGAAAAGAAGCAAAAAGGGAGAAACCTAAGCCACTTTCTCCCAGAGAGACAGGGGAGCTTAAAAAATTCTAATTAATTAGTGAAAACTAATTAAATAACAAGTGAGGGATCATTCTTGGGATAAAAGGTTAATCTTTTCTTTATTGCATGCAATATAATAAAATGGCAAAGCTTTTTGTACGCTTGGAGTTGGATTTTCTTGCAGTGTTCAAAGAGAAGATATACTCTGGATTTTCTTTTCAGCTCACTGAAATGGGGGAAGTTAAAGGCTGTGCCTAGAGGCCCTTGGCTCTGGGCAGCTGGTTTGTTAGAGAGCTTCTCTGGGACTGGCTGCAAAAACAGTGCCAGGTCTGGAGCTGCCAGGCTCAGGTGGGTCTGGCTTCACCACTGGAGGGCAATACAGGAGGTGTTTTCAGAGCTGCTTGCTTCCCCTCTTTGTATGTATGTATGGCTAGGCTTGGCGNACCAGGGGCCACAGGAGACCACAAGGCATTTTCAGACTGTGCCTGTTCCCCTGTTTAAACCATCAAGAAATCCTGCTAAATCCAGAGGCTGAAGTGAGCAGCAGAGCTTGGCTTCTAGGACTTCATTTCCCAACCAGAGTTATGAATAAAAAATTACAGAAGGCTTTCCAGAAGTAGGCAGCTCAGGGAGAGCCCAGAGAAGGATGTGCAGCAAGGGGAGTTTGGCACCTGCAGAAGTACTAGTGAAAGTCATCTTGGCTGCTAGCTGACTCTGGGAGTGACCTGCTGCAAGTCAATGGGGTGAGGAAACAAAAGCAAAAGTGAGGAGACATGCTTTTAATTGTTAAAATTTAGAACGTCTAACTTAACTTCTAACTTTAGAAGTTACTGGTGACACATGGATCTTGGATTTGTGCTGGGGGAGGAAGGGAGGAGGAGAGATGCTGATTGTTCTCTGAACACTTGATGGGAGCAGAGGAGAGGGGAGAACTGGCACTAGGACTTTCTTAACCTGGGGACTTCCAAGTCCTCTGTCACCCCAAGGGCCAGATCAGGCTGCTAATATCCCTTTGGGTAGTTTTAGTCATATCTTTATTTGTCAAGCACGGTGACTGTGCCAAAACCACACCACCCCCCCCCCAAAACTATGGTGCTTACCCAATTGATCAGGAATTCAGAGGGAGACATGGATATACTTGAAATTGTAGGGGAGATGTGTATTCCAGTTTCTTGGGTTGCCCATGCCTCCCCAAGCAGATATGGCACAGCCAAACCAAATCCAATTGACTGACCCAAGTCATGGCTTGGACAAGGTTCTTTTAGGAGATGGTGATTACAGGATATACAGCT
The DNA here is from genome assembly GCA_013396975.1 of Bucco capensis. Lineage (NCBI taxonomy): Eukaryota > Metazoa > Chordata > Aves > Piciformes > Bucconidae > Bucco > Bucco capensis. The sequence goes on from VWZO01017543.1 coordinate 95,224, forward strand.
TTTGTGCATTAATAAATATGCAGAGAACACTCAACCATTTTATGTCCTTGAGATTTAACTGAATCAGTGCAAAATCACCATCACAGAAATGATGTGACCTATGATTTTAACCACAGTTTTGAAAGAAAAGACCTTTACTCCTTTGACTAGGGCATTAACATCCTTCCTTAAACATATTATTAGCATTAATTATCTTGCAAGTTGTACTTTGGAACAAGAATAAACTTTCAGTTGCTTTTAGGCTAATCCATAATAGGAAATTCAATTATAATTTGGGTATATTTAAACATTCTCAAATTTAATAGGCTTCTTCAAAAGTCATGCGTGTGATATTCCATCACCAAGAAAAGAAAATACATCTTTTATTTTATCTCCATGTTATTTCTGATATTCTGTTGTTTCATACAGAGGTGGCTTGGTGCCACTGTTTTTGTTAAGCTTCAAAATTTTTCTGATAAAACTTCCTCATTTTAGAGCTTTAAACCCCCCAAATGAGAATTTGTGTTCTTTTTTATTATTCAGCACTTAAGGGATGCAGTAACATTTTTATAGATTGATTACCTCTCAGATTGCAGTGCCAAACACAAGGTTTATTGTCAAATAAAGCATCATTTTGGTTTGCTGATTGCCTGCTTTAGGAGAGCATTGCTCCTGTTCTGTAATTGTCTGTACCAAATTGTTTAATTGCTTTTGTCAATATCTAATTCTGGAAAGTATCCCAACCAGAAAAAAACAGAGAGAGAGTCAACTAGTGCAGGCAGGCACCAAGAACTGGCAAAATCATTGTGGAAGTTGCTCACAGTGAAAACATATCCAAATAGAAATCCTCAGTCAATAAAATATCATTCACACCACCCCTCTGAGCTAAGCAACTATTGATCCAGTGTATAGCTGGGCAAAATACAGCCTTACAATAAGGTCAAGTGTTTCATCTGAGGCTCCTGCTGAATCACAGAATTATTAAGGTTGGAAGAGACCTCTAAGCTCTAACCATACCTAGCACTCCCATGCCACTAAAGCATGGCCCTAAGTACCACAGCTAAATGTTCCTCAACCCCTCCAGCACCTCCCTGGGCAGCCTGGGACAATGTCCAACAACTCTTTCAGTGAAAAAATTATTCCTAACCTGCCACCAACTGACTCAAGCAACTCCTTGCTTTCTGGCCCCACTTCACCCAAAGGCAGCCTCTCAGGTTCCATGATGCAGCATTTCCCTGTTCACCACCTCAAGCTGCCCAGGGTGTGAAGATCTGCCATGGCATCATTTTATTTCAAACACATTCTTCTGCCCCATGGTTCTATTCAAAGTACCTGCAGGAATCCAGCAGGACACTAAAGAGCTAATCAAAGCTGTTGCCTTCTTCCCCAGCCACCTGGCTATCAGGTCCTTGTGTTTCCCAGTGAGAGGCAATGGCTCTCAGCTTTCTCCACTCACTGGTGTCAGCAGGTGTGGGAAGGTGCTGTCTCATTCAGATTCATTCTCAACAGTTTCAAAATAGCTGTAAAAGGGAGGGTAAGTCCTGAACACTATTTTGTCCTCCTGACACATTGGTTCTGCTGAATAGTACTTGAAAAGTGTCTTATGTGTATCCTATGTCAGCCAAAGACACTGAAGGGGTCAAGCAAAAGACTGTCTTATAAGCAGAGTAAGCAAATCCTTTCCTCTCTTCACCACTTCTCCCTCTGGAAGAGCCTCTGGGGTCCTCACTATCTCCACTAGTCAGCTTTCAGAGTGGGGTAAGCACAAGCATCTCCATTCCAACTCCTCAGCTCCATCCTGGTCTGAGGCTGGGAACATCCATGTACCCTCAGTGTCACTCTGTGAGACTGCAGGCAAGGGGAGTCCTACACTGTCCCTCTAGTATCTGAACCCCCATCCTGAAAATCAAGCTAATTGGGATGAATTATGATGCAGGACTCATCCCTTTGGAATGAATTGCCAACATATTTATCCTTGCATCCATTTAGTCAGAGAAAGGCTGAAGGCTGCAACTGGCATGCAGGAGATAAAGTGTTGCCTGAGCCTGCTGCAGGCAGCCCCCAGCCACTGTCAGCCACATCACAAAGCCCCACCACTTACTGCTATTATAACTCTCACAGAAAAGTAATGGCTCTTTCTTGACTTACTTTCCCAATTCTGAGTCCTTCATCCCCAAACAAATACTGTGAAGAATTTGCCTTGCTGTGAGCCTCTGCCTCTCCCCTGCACAGCTGGAGTCACCTTCAGCTCCCAAAAGTGTTCTCCATTTTCTTTGCAGTCTACCAATTCCAGGTGATTGCAATGAACAAGAAAGCAATGCTGACACAAATGCAGGCACTGGAAAACTTTGCTAGTATGTCATATAAAATGCTGGTTTATACTTGTTTTGGTAATACAGTAGAAAATGTTGCAGTAACATTCCATGAAAACAATAAGTATTTTGCATTTACTCAGTGTCCAAGGCCATTTCCTCTTCAAATGGAAGCAGGAAACTTCAAAACTCTTCTAGGCAAAGCAATGAATTTCGGATTTATTCATCTCTCCTAAAGAGTAGGCAGAGGATGAGCTTCCTTCAGTGACTGAGATTTGCTGGAAACCAAATATCAAAGACTAAGGCAGATACACATTTCTTAAGCATCAGTGAAGCCCACAATATCAGTGAATTATTTGTTCTACAAGCACCACAGCATTCTTTTCTTTTTTTTTTTTTCACTTCAAATAAAACCAAAATCAAGATTTAGAGGCTGAAAGAAAATGTATCCATGGGACAAACTGACAAATATCTTAACATTCTGGCAATTGCTACTGCTTTTCTCCAAGTCTGATAAAAATCTCAGCAACCTGGACCTTCAAGTAAGTTTACAAACTGAAAACTAGCAGTAGAAGTAGTGCTGAAGGTTTCCCATGCTCACTCTCTTCTGTGTTGGGTTGTTCAGCTTATGAGAATAAAGCCTTGTTTAAAAATATCACTCTTTTTAACTACTATTTCTGCAAATTCACCAGGGTTCAGGCTGTGTTCTCCCTGGCTCACATCACAGCAGCAATAACACAGATTCTGCTCCTTCCTCACTGGTTCACATGAGGCTCCCTGAGGCAGAACCAAACCCAAGTCAGCTGCAGATGCTCCACTGGGAGTAAGGAGAAGGGAAGTCCTCAGGGAGAATCCTGATCAGAGTGCAGTCAGCACTTCAATGGACCCAAGATTTCATTTATGGCTTGTGTTCACCAAAAGAGCTGAGATTCCATTTCTGCAGGGTGAAGAGGACTATTTCTGGCTGTAACCATCCACTGATGTCAGCAAAGATTGCCAAGTTCCTCCCCACGAGGGTGGTGGAACACTGGCCCAGGTTGCCCAGGGAGGTGGTTGAGTTCCCATCCCTGGAGGCATTGCAGGTGAGGCTTGCCAGGGCTCTGGGCAAGCTGCTCTAGTTGGGGATGTCCCTGGCCACTGCAGGGGGGTTGGACTAGATGAGCTCCAGAGGTCCCTTCCAACCCAAACCATTCTAGGATTCTAGGATTCTAAGTCAGTAGCTATGAGTCAGGCAGGTTGACTACTCCTTGGCAACTCAGCCTGGCATAAAAAGGTCTTTTCCTTTACTGATACATAGAAATCTACAATGGAAATTTAAAGGAAGGATTAGACTTCACCAGGGTAGACTAGAATTTCTCTTCCTTGCCGTGACTGGCAAAACACTTCCACCACAACTCCAAGCTTTTCATGGAGAAGGGAACACAGCAATCTGAATTCATTTCTCCCTGCAATGTATTCTTTCAGGAGTGAAGCAGAGGTCTGGATACTGTGGTACCTGGCACCCATGGTACATTTCTCTGCCAGCTTGAGAGGACCATTTGTCCTTACAGGTTAGCTAAGCTAGTTAGCAGCCACCCTGTGCTCTCAGAATCTTCCAGCAGAGGTATAAGATGTTCCTGTCTGTTCTCCAGGGTGATAGTGATATCACAGCATTCCTAGCATCATGTGCCCTGTTGCCACTGACTCCTGCCAGCTGGCTGCTGCTCCCAGCCCCAGCAGTGACTGCATTTCAGCAGCATTTGTCTGTGTAAAGCACTTGAGGATCCCTTGGGAATAAGGAAGACAATGAATATTTTAAGTGCTATGCTTCAGCAGCACAAAGGATGTCCATTGAAAACACATCCTCTACTAGCATCACAACAGAAGGAGCTTCCAGCCACTCCCTTAAACAGACTGCGGCTTGCTTGGAGATGATTTCCTGTCACAAACCTCTGGAGATCATTTTTCTGCCCCCACAAACACTGTCAGTCACTGTCTATTAAGGCATTTTCCTCAGCATCTGTGTGTCCCATGGATCTGGGCTTGTCAGGTGCCACCTGCACTATGTCTTGCTTCCTTCTTCCAGCCTTTATGGAGCTTCCTTGGTGGCTCAGGCTATTTGGCAAGGGCGGGAAGTCCTCCACAGGGGAGGGAAGATTTCCAAAGGGGCTTTCTTGCCTTCCCATTACCCCAAACTCCTAAATTCTGCCTACACTACCATATACCTTTCTCTGTGATGCTGAAGGAGGCTGGAAGAGGTTTGAGGGAATCCCTGAGAACTACAGCTGGCAGCAGAAGTGTGCTCTGCAGAGAAGGCAGCTGGCTGCCTGGGGAGCCAAAGGTCTGCACAGAGCCACTAGTAGAGCTTGGGAAATGCATGGAGAGTCTCAGACAGACCCAGTGCTACTTCTGCACCAAACAAAAGCTTCTTGCCCTTGACTTGAGGGTCAGAAACAAAATCTGTGTTCAAACTTGTGGTTGCTGCCCCTCATTAGAGCTGTGCAGCCACCCTAATAAACAACATATGGGAAATCTGAGCTTGGGATCTGCCAAAAGTAAAGCAAAAATAGCAAAAAATTTTTATGGCAGCACTTAGAAACATGCTGCAAAGAGGAAGCTGGGGACAGAGAGTGGTAGAATATGCTGCCTTCTGCCATTTTTGCAGAATATGTGTCAAAATGCATAAATTAGTAAAGAAAAAGCCCAGCTCTAACACCTGGCACTCTCTCTGGCAGCAAGACCAGAGCTCAGATGTGCTTCCCAGGCAAACCCTGCAACAAAGGACAGCTCGGAAGCTTACTACCCTCCAAACCATCCCTGGAGGGACCCTGCATCAGATCCATGGTGTGCAGAACACCCTTCTGAGAAGTGGAGGCAAGCTGCCCAAGGCAAGAAAAGGAAGACCTTCAGTCAGTCATCCTTCTTCCAGCCTGTCTGAGGCCAGTCTGAGTGCAGCCCACAGCAATGTCTCTCTCTCCTTGCCCTCTTGCCTTTGGCCAGCACACCCAAGTAGAGATGCACTAAGATTCCCTGCCCTCCCTGGCACTCTGCTGTAACCAGCTCTGGGGAAGCTGTCACAGCTATGGTTATAGAGCTCATCACCAAAGGGAAGAGTTCAGTCTGCAAAGATCTATCCATCTAGCATATTCCATGCAGAGAGAGATGCTCATCAGATTTTGTTAAAAAAGGAAAGGGAATAAATGGCTGAAAAATATTCTTCTCTTGCTATAAACACATCAGTGCTCATTTTGCCTATATTCTACTTTGGGCTATTTTGTGTAAAAATCTTTAATTAAAGTTTTTTCTTTGAGATTGTCCTCATCAAACCAGAGGAAAGAAAGTAAAAAAAAAAAAGGACACAGCTGTGCCTCTATGAAGTGCTATTCAGCAGCAAATGAATTGGAACAAAATAAGGATGGTGACTGTTACGCTCCTAGTCTTGGCTCTGTATTCTCAGTAGCACAGTCTAACTTGTCACTTGATATTGATTCCATCTGTTTACACTCTGCAGAGTATTGGCTTCCTACAGTGAACATTTCCTATTTACCAGCTGCTAGAGATAGGCCCAAACCAGATAGAAAAGAATTAGACTGTTTTCAGAGCCTCATAAGCATACAAGCAAAAATGAATGGGGGAGGTAAGAGCACGGGGGAGAGATGAGGCTGTTACCTGCAGGGGCTCACTCACTTCAGGAGGCTCCTTTTGCTCTCATTAACACACAAGTGTTTCAGGTGGCAAGCTCTTCGGGAGCAATGTGTTTATTGTTTAACACTGTGAATGAAGCTGGAGTTCCTTTCTCTGGTGCCACGTCCTTCTGCAAGTGGGCTCCAGCCANATATGGCTTCCCCTCCAGTCAGAGTTGTCCTTCTCCTAGGATGACTGCCAGAAGGCTAATGAGCTCATCCTACCCATCCAAGGATTCTAGGAACATGGGTATCACTCCCCACACTTTCCTGTGGGCAGTGAGTTTAATGCTCCCTCTGCTGTGGGCACAGTTATGGCACCAGGGGCCACAGGAGACCACAAGGCATTTTCAGACTGTGCCTAGTGTGTCCTATACATTTTGGCCTTTTCTCTGCAATTTGCTGTTTCTTTTCTTTCTTGATGAGTTGTTGAGTTTGGTTTTTTCCCCCCTTTTCATTAAACCTCCTTTTCCCATCACAGTGACCTTCAGAATACTGTTCTGTATTTTACTGAGGCCATTAGGACATTATTTTGTGTTTATTTTTGGTTGGTTTTGTTTTTAAGATGCACATACAAATTCCAAACCCAATCAGAGCTGCAAATATGGAAGTATCCTTGACTGATGATGTGCACCCAAAGCGAAGCAGAACAAGGTTTGAATTGGGAATAAAAACAGATAGATTTATTACAGATAAATATTTAAAAGAGGGCATGAACTCTGAGATGCATCTGAATAATTATCTGTGCACATCATGCATTTAGTTACCTTGCAGTACTTTTTCACTGCATTGTTCCTGGGATACACAGATAGCAGTAACCTTGCCTGGAGTAAATGATATTTTCTGTACATACAACAGCTCTGTTTCATAATGCTGTTAAATAAAACACAGAACCTTGCAAATCAAATCTATCTCCAGTTAGGACTTTGGAGGCTATTCTCAATTCATAATTACTACAAGAAGAAGAAATTCCAGCAGTTTCTTTTGTGATAGGAAATGTTTAACATGAGAATGTAAACATTCCTCTTCCTTTAGCTGCATCTAACCAAAAGAATAAAAGCCATGGCATTAACACCAACTCCAGCAAGTTATGATTGATAGGCTTCTCCACATCCAGAAGAGATTGTCTGGGACACAATCTGTCCTAGCAGCCTTATATGTTAATATTTAATTCAGACCACAGTGAGGATATATTCACATATCCTACTCGGTGGAAGGGAAGCAAACAGCTTGCAAACACTGCTGCAGCCCTGAGGTGCAATAACAGCTGTGAAATCAGAAAGATTTTATTTCCCCCCTCCCAAATTGCAGGCCAAGCCCATGCCAAGCACAGCAGGAGGCTGGGTTTTCCTTGGAAGTTGCATCAGGTTATGTTTAATGTATTTCTTCCTCTATTAACAGTCTCAGGGTAGATCCAACAGACTGTCACACAGTGCTCTAGCAGGGGTGCAATATTCTCCTGTGCCCTTGTAAATAATAGCTGTTATTAGGCATGTTATGTGGCATTAGGTTAACTTGCAAATGCCCAAATAGAACAAAATAGCATGATGTTGAGTAACAGATTTTCACAGTTCAGTTTGGGCAAAAATAAAGCAATGACAACCTAGCTTTCCCACAGACACATCACCACCTCCCCTTGGCTTAAAGAAAGTGAGCTTGTGCTGCTGAGGTTTAAGCAGAGTGAGCTTTCAGGTGGGGGAATACTTCTAAATAAAAATAGCACAAAAAATAGCACAAAAAGAATGTCACACACCAGCCTAGCAAAGGGCTAAACAATAGCAGAAATCACACAGCCATGGAGAAGAATCCAGTTCCATCAATAAGTCAAGTGTAGGTCCTCAATGCACAAGCATCTAGGAGCTCAGAAATGAAACCCCAGTGGGACTATTGCCGGTCCTACACCAGAGACTTGGGGCAAGATTGTCTGAAGAGAAGAGTGCTTAGGTTTTTGATGCTAAAAAGGGATTCAGTCAGGCTTTTCAAACACTGCTTAGTACTTCAGCATAATAAATCACAACACCAAAGCATAAACAAACAAAAAGGAACAATCAAAACCTCTAAACATACAAGTATGAGCAGATCTTCATGCCACAAGGACACGGCAACATCCTTTTAAAGCTGTCTCTAAATTGCTATCAGTACCTCAAGAGGAACATCCACTTATCTGCAATGAGTTACCACCCCAGCAGGTAGTTCCTGGCACAACCCTAGCCAACATCTTCTCTCCTTGAGCAGAGATTCCAGCTGACTCTGTGTCATTGTTTGGTAACTGTGGCTGTTCAACCTAAAATAAAAACAACAAAAAAGATTAGATCATAGAATCCTAGACTGGTTTGGGTTGGAAGGGACCTCTGGAGCTCAGCTAGTCCAACCCCCCTGCAGTGGGCAGGGACATCCCCAACTAGAGCAGCTTGCCCAGAGCCCTGGCAAGCCTCACCTGGAATTCCTCCAGGGATGGGAACTCAACCACCTCCCTGGGCAAGCAGGGATGAACCACATGAACATGAACATGAACATGAACCACAAGTGCCTCCATGAGCACAAACCCCAAGAGCATCACACCACCACTGTAGGGACATCAGTGCAGGAGTTTGGCTTCTTCATGTCAACAGCTACAAATGCAAGGAGATGGCTTCATCCTGCCTTTACTGGGAATGTTCTTCACAGCTCTGCACTGCTCTGGGAGGAAATCCCCACAGATCTGGATCCCTGAGCAGAGCAGAGAGCTTGCAGCTGCATCTCAACCACAAGCATATTATTGAGTCACTTGACCTCTCCAAAAATCTGTGCTGTGGACAGATAATGGCTGAGAATCTGCAACAATATGAAGCAAATGGTAAGATTTTTAACCAAAATAGTTCTCTAAATCATCATCTATTAAATTGCTTGACAAAAATAAGTAATGCCTGGGCTACTTAGGTGTTTTTTTTTTAGCATGTGGAAGGTAGATAAGCAGGCAGGTGAGGTAAATGCTAACAAGCTTTTTAGGTTGTTTAGATTTATCTATCCCCATTTCATCCTACTCAGCTCCTCTCCTTGGGCAGAAGACTGGAGTGCTATATTCCAAACCCAGCAGCCTAAAATGTTGATTTCATCTTCTGTTTGTGAGGTTTCTCTGTACCTAAGGAGCCTCAGCTTCAAAGCTGTGAGTCCAGGGATGTTCCAGGGCATTGGATGCTCAGCTAGCTGCTAGGACATCTTTCTTTGAGATGGTTGTCTATCCCATGCCTCTGGACATTGTATCTTCCATAGGATGGACCTGTGGCTGTGACTTTTAGAGCAAATGCCTCTTATTTGATAGGGTCTGGGCTCCTGCTGCTCCTTAGGCTGCTAGTTTTTAATTATAGTATGGTATAATCCACTTTGAATGCTTCTTTCTGCATTGATCTAGAACAAAAACAGAAGCAAAGCAATATTGTTCTTTGGACCAAGTCCTGCCAGCACTTTCCTTCCTTGCTGTCACTTCTCTGTGTGGTCTTCTGTCCTGTTTTCCTCTGCTGGGTTCTGCAGCTGTTTCTGATCCAAGCCAGAGCTTGCTGAATATTTGTCTTGGGTTGATGAACAAATATTTGTTCCCCTAATCCTGTTATGGTTGCTCTGGGACATGGTACTGAGTCTCTCAATTAACTTCAATGGACTTTGGACCAACCATTGTAGTTATTCAGAGGGCTTCTTCTGTCAGGATAGACATAAGGCACCAGCCATACATACCTTTGGGGCTAGGGACACTCACTATCGAATCAAGTACTGTTCAATATATTCATCAATGATCTGGATGAAGGGGTAGAGTGTTCCCTCAGCAAGTTTGCAGATGATCCCAAGCTTAGAGGAGTGGCTGGCACACCAGGAGCTGTGCTGCCATCCAGAGTGACCTGGACAGGCTAGAGACATGGGCAGGGAGAGACTTAANGTCTAGGTGCTCCTGCTCTGGCAGGGGGGTTGCACTAGATGATCTTTCTAGGGCCCTTCCAACCCCTGACATACTGGGATCCTGTGATCCTGTGAAGGGAAAACAGTCATTTTCAGGGATGTAGTTTGGAGCCACAGGCTCTGCTAGAGAGCCCTGTGTGCATTCATGGCATTTATTTCAGATAGTCCAGCCCAGCTCCAGGGACACAGAGCGATTCCACTACCTCACCAAAAGGATATTAACA
>VWZO01017545.1:7482-19150 GCA_013396975.1 Bucco capensis
TCTGCTGGCCACACTCCTCTTAATGCATCCTAGGATGCCATTGGCCCTCTTGGCCACAAGGGCACATTGCTGACTCATGGTCATCCTCCTATCCACCAGGACTCCTAGATCTTTTTCCCCAACAAATCAGTTCCCAGTCTGTACTGATACACGGGGTTGTTCCTTCCCAGATGTAGTACTTTACATTTACCCTTGTTAAATTTCATCAAGTTTCTCCCTGCCCATTTCTCTAGCCTGTCCAGGTAACGCTGGATGGCAGCACAGCCTTCTGGGGTGCCAGCCATTCCTCCAAGCTTAGTATCATCTGCAAACTTGCTGAGGGAACACTCTACCCCTTCATCCAAATCATTAATGAATATATTGAACAGTACTGGACCCAGCACTGACCCCTGGGGCACACCACTAGTCACAGGCCTCCAGTTAGATTCTGCTAACAGCTTAACACCAGAAATTGAACAACATTAGACCTTTTTCCCTTTCATATCATCAATAATGTAGACCACTGTTGTCTCTCACCCAGACACTCGTCCAATGCCTGTGATAACGCCTCCTGCTGGTACCTCTTCATTACCATACAACTGGTAACCCGCAAACTGGGAGAACTCCAAGAACGGAGACCTGAATAATGACAAATATAACACAATTTTAGAAAAGGAACAGAAAACATATTTTTCACTGAATCTTACTTAAAAGGTTACATTTTTAAAAATGAGAAAAGTACTTCAAATAACACTTCTGTCAAATTTCAGCTGTGTTATTTGCTAGTGTTTATGGAAAACAAACAAGCCTGTAGCAGTAGTTACCTGAAAAAGAGAACCTGAAGTGCTTTTCAAAAAGAAAAGTACCTACCCAGGATCAATAAGCCTGTCAATTCTCTCTCTGGGTAACAGCTTTCCTCTTGATATGTGAAGCTTACGAGCTTTTTCTCCACCTCCTGTGACACAGAAGCAAATTGTTAGATTTACTAGGGACAAAGACAGATAAATCACCACTTATATTAAAACTCAGAACAGTACCACTGATGACTTCCCAGTTTTTGAAGTATGTGCCTTAATAATGAATTTAATAAATAAGGGTTTACACTTCAAACAGATTTAAGGTGTTGATAGATTTGCTTCCTCTTCAGAATCTATTCCATTTCCCACCTCATTTTTTATAGTTAGTCTTGAGGTAAAGATTTTAATGAGCACAGTTGTCTGAAACTTTCCCCCACTGCTTGGCAATGAAGAGAGGGTCTGAAAACACAAGCTCACAGACAAAAGCACAGCAGTAAGAACTAAAAGAAATACTATTCCCCAAAACTGGTTCAAAAGAACCTACGCTTAACCCAGTCCTGAAGGGCTCAAAACAATCTGGATTCATTCCCTTAGATCACTCCAAAACTGTAAGCCGAGTTCAAACACAGCATTTAATACAAGTTTACCTTTGCATCATTCCAACTCTTTACTCCAGGTCATCCTAAATCATATATTGTGCTCTCTAGAGCTTTCTGTCATTCAATACTTAAGATTTGTTGACACACCTCAGGCCTCTTTGTAACAGCTTATACAAACACCATCTCTCTGTGTAGACAGATCACTGATCCACCTCATCACTCTAAAATTGTCTCCCCTGTCCAAAGCAAAGAAGGTGCTATTTTGCTAACATTTCTCCTGAGACTTCAAGATTTGTCAGCTAAGCATCACTGAAACAGAGCTTTTAAGCTTACTTGTCAAGCCCTATCTCTCACCTCTTTACTTCATCACTAGGCACATCATTTCCTACTTCTTAGGCATGCCAGAGAGCCCACAACTGATTTCTGATTCAGCCTGTTCATTAGTTCTGGATACCTACCCTAAGTTTAAATCCTACAAATTCTTTCTGTTCCAGTTTCTTAAGATATAACCCCTCATTTCCACCCACAGAGCCAGAGCCAATACTCTCATGCAAGCTCTGCACATCCCACTTCAGGAAAAATTTCTTCACTGAAAGGGTTGTTAAGCATTGGCCCAGGCTGCCCAGGGAGGTGGTGGAGTCACCATCCCTGGAGGTGTTGAAGAAATGTATAGATGTGGTACTTCAGGACATGGTTTAGTGATAGGTATGGTTGGACTCGATCTTAGAGGTACCTCTTCCAACCTCAACGATTCTGTGATTCTGTCTGTGATTCTGTGATTGTGATCCCACATCCAGGAAATTACAGGCCTTCAGTCCCTGGGACAGTTACGGAGTGAATCCTCCTGGGGGCTATCACAAATCAAACAAAACTCATCACTAGGAACAGCCAGCATGGATCCACCAAGGGCAAATAATGCTTGACAAACCTGATCGCCTTCTTTGATTAAGTAACGTGCTTGGTTGATGTGGGGCGAGCTGCGGACATTATCTACCTGGATTTCTCCAAGGCTTTCAGTGTGGTTCCCCACAGCCTCCTCTTAGAGAAACTGATGTGTTATGCTCTGAACAAGTGGTCTGTGTGGTGGGTTGGGACTGGTTGACAGGCTGCAAACAGAGATTGATGGTAAACAGCTACTTTTCAAACTGGCAACCTGTCACAGGTGAGGTCCCTCAGGGATCGATATTAGGCCCAATGTTGGATGATGGGATCAAGTGTACCCTGATGATGTACACTAGAAAAAACACTGAACACAAAATCTTCATTGTGTTCCATTTCAAAGCTGTGAAAGAAATTGCACTGTACAAGAAACAGTGTACGAAGAGACAAACAGCATCATGATGGACACAAGGGAAGATATAAAGCTGCATGCTCCACTGCTGGCTTCAGTGTTAGACATTTATAAACCATTTTCATTTTATTGTCCCCATTAATTATAGTCAACTGTAATTAATTCAGGTAGTCTTGCAAATCAAGATGATGAAACACAGATTGAAATCTTTTAAACTATTACAGACTTGCTTTTGTTTGCCAGCATAGCTACAGCAAGGGTCTTTAAAAACCCTCTGTGCACATGAAGAAGCTGACATGCCACCTGAGGAGAAGCACATTTGCTAGAACAATTTGTTGTAAAAGGCAAGGGATTACGTGAAGTGGAAAGTGTCTCACTAAAAGCCTTTTATTAGTAATCCTATCCATGTTAAAAAATGCTGCCATTAGAAACACACACTCCATCGATTACCAAGATCTTAACTGATTAAAAATTAACTGACTAAATACCCAGTTTTCACTAAGAACATGCTTACTTTTTGCCTCTCTGGCAATGAAATTATTCTTCTCTTTGACTAAATCAGCCTTGCTTTAATTTATGTCTCCTTCCAGTAATTTACGGTTTTGCTTTCATTAGGATACCCAACTGGGACACACAAAGAAACGTTAACACACTGGATACTGTGATAAACAAAGAAGTTCTAATTGTGTGGGCATTTTTCTTAGTTAGCCTGAGTGACTTAAAAAAAAACCAACCAACTAAATTTTGAACCAGGTTAGCTTGGATCTAAAACTTTTAATACTTGCAACTGACAGAAGATGGACAATCTAGATTTAAGCAGATGAGCTAACATTTCTGTATGATTACTATAATCCAGCAAATATATCATGTCTGAATGAACTCATTAATGAATATATACAGGAGAAGAAAAAGTCCAAAGAATAAAATTGGGTTTTGGACCAAATTAAACAAGTATACTAAAATCTAGACTGTCATACTTACCTAATGTGATTTTTTCTGCTTGCTTTTGGAGTTCAGTCACCAGTGCTTTCATTCGTTCATAGTTTTCCTGTGTGGGGGAATAAAACAGCTTAGTTTAACCAACAGTGAGAGTATTCTTTTTTAATAAACAAACACAGAAAGTACAGGATTTATTTCTCTTCCAAATATCATTTTACCTTACTAAATACTGGCTCTGTACTGTCTTTTAAATAATAACATTTCTATCTATGTACTGGCTTTCCTAAATCATTTAACAGACATGCCTCAGAGAAACTCTTGAGTGCATTAGGACTGCAAAAGACTAGTTCCAAATATAATAAACAAAAACCAGAATTAGTCATTACAGAGCTGAACTGCTATTTTCAGGTTTTATTTTTTTTTGTTATAGGGTTCGTTTCCTCTTTTAGTCTAATTTTGTAACAAAACAAACAAAAAAAAATTCACACAGATTCAAATTCCATTACATTCAAATTCCCCATTACAAGAGGGATACAGATGTGCGGGGATGAGTCCACAGAAGGGCCATGAGGATGATCAGTGGGCTAGAGCACCTCTCCTATGAAGAAGGCAAGCTGAGAGAGCTGGGGTTATTCAGTCTGGAGAAGAAAAGTCTTTGAGGAGACCTTATTGTGGCCTTCCAGTATCTGAAGGAGGCCTACAAGAGGGCTGCGGAAGGAAATTTTTAGGATGTCACGCCTAGGACAGGTGATATCACATGTGTGGTATCACTAGGACATAGTGATAGGACTAGGGGGAATGGATATAAATAGGGGAGAGTAGACTTAGATTAGACCTTAGGAAGAAGTTCTTCACCATGAGGGTGGTGAAACACTGGAACAAGTTGCCCAGAGAGGTGGTGGAAGCCCTATTCCTGGAAGTTTTGAAGGCCAGACTGGCTGGGGCTCTGAGCAACCTGATCTAGTGGGAGGTGTCCCTGCCCCATACACAGAGTCTGGCCCCATACGCAGACACAAAGAGCTGAGGTCCCTGATATGAGACACTTAAACATCTAATATAAAAGTAACATTGGGAATAACAGTGCAAGCAAGCGCACTAAGGCAGAATAATACATGATAAGAGTCTTGACTTTCTTAGCTAATGTTCATTTCACTTTGAGTTGCTTAAATTCATTTAATTTCTATCCTTTTCTTTCAGACCTTTCACCAGAACACAACTTTACAAAGGAAAAGATGCCCTGAAATCTTATACACACAGAAAATGCTCCTATAAGAACAAAATGTTACTAGTTCTACCACATCTGTGGGCTCATCAACTAATGACAAAAAGGCCAGTGAAGTAATCCAAGAAGTTCTGCTGTAAATATGAGGGCTTCTACAAACTTGAAAGTAAAATCAAGCGGTAAAACCCCACAGACTAACCCTACAGTTAATGTACAAGCTAACTCAATTACTGCTATACAACCAGAGCAGCTGTAAGAGCTAATCCTTGGAACCTTTACACAGATTTTCCTTTGTTTTCCAGAATTTAGATCCACTCATTTTTAAATTACATCTTTACCTGTCTGGTTTTAAAGAGAGTTTACATAATGAAGGCCAGCCTGTCTAGCTGAATCCACAGCCAGAAAGGCAAACAAATATTAGCTGAGGAAGGCAAGACCCTCATCATGTATTGTTCTGCTTTCTTGTGTTTGCACTGTTATTCCCTGTAATACTTTTATTTTAGATGTTTAAGTGTCTCACATCTGGGACCTCAGCTCTTTCTTTGTGTATGGGGCCAGACCCTTTTGAGTGGGCGATGGGCACAAACTGGAACCCAGGAGGTTTCATTTGAACAGGAGAAGAAACTTCTTTCCTGTGATGGTGCCAGAGCCCTGGCCCAGGCTGCCCAGAGAGGTTCTGAAGTCTCCTTCTCTGGAGAGATTCCAACCCCAGCTGGAGGTGATCCTGGGCAGCCTGCTGTGGGTGACACTGCTTTAGCACGGGGATTGGACTAGCTGATTTCCAGAGGTCCCTTCCAACTCCTACCATGCTGGGATTCTGTAAAATACTGCATGCATTTACAGTTTACCAAGTCTTGGTTTTGAGACTGAAAGGTACAAACACAAATCCAGTGACAGCTAAGCTGAGCAAACACATTTATTAAAATATTATTCTTTGGTGGTTTTGGTACACAAAATAGGAATATATACACTTAAGCTTGGTATACACAGAATGCAGTTTCACAGAAGTTTCAGTCACCTAACTTCTGTTCCAAGATATTAGTTTCTGCAAAACCCAACTATGTTAGGACAATGTCTTCCCAGAAACAATTGTCAAGGCCTGGCTGGCCCAGTCTGCCCAGGGCAGTGGTGGAGTCACTATCCCCGGAAGGACTGAAAAGACCATGGCACTTAGTGACACCGTTTAGTGGTGGAATTTGCAGAGTTAGGTTTGCAGTTGGACTCAATGAACTTAAGGGTCTTTTCCAACCTAAATAATTCTGTGTTTCTATTTCTTGTTGCTTCACTTGCTGTTTGCTACTTTACCTGGAAAAAATCAGAAAACAAATGCATGCCCTCCTACCAGTTTTGACTCACACCCGAAACTATATTTTTCTCAGTCTAATTGTACACACATTTTTTATCTTGAATATGATGTTAATAACATCCCATTTAACATAAAACAAATTCACACCAGATGCAACTACATTTTGTAAAGACAACTGGGATTCCACCTATTCCTCCTCCTCCTCAAAAGGTTGGTATGCTATTTTCTGGAGCAAACCATAAAACTGTTCCACCTTTCTTCAACTCAGGAACAAATTTGCAAACCCAAGATTTCTAACTTTGAAACCATCAGACACCATCTTCAAACCACCTACAAACTGCCTGTCTCAACTTCATTAAGATGGTATTGATCAGCTCTTCATCACCGGAAATGCAGTAAGAGCATGGCATTCTGATTAAAAAAAACCCAGAAGGGTAAAAAAAGCCATTCTGAGACAGATGATTGTACAAATCCATGTGATTTTTATATGGTATCTCTAGACTCGGACTGAATTAAATAAACAGGACTTGGTATTTAAGGAGGATGAAAGGGGGAGCAGCACCATGAGACTCGGCTCATTTGTGGGGTGACCTCAGGCTAATTCACTGAAGAGCATGTTCCTCATCTACCAGTGTTCTGAACAGCCACTCCAACACCTGCTATTTAAATCACTTCCAATGTACTTCCACTCAAGCCCACATTCCCCTGTTGTTATAGAACCACAGAATCGTTTTGAACGGAAAAGCTCTTTAGGATTATCAACTCCAACTGTTAACCCAGTGCTGTCAATCCATCACTAAACCACGTCCCTCAGCACCACATCTCCACATCTCTTCAATCCCTCCAGGGATGATGACTCCACCACTGCCCTGGGCAGCCTAGTCCAAAAAGGTTTGACAAGCCTTCTGGGGAATGATGTTTTCCTAATATCCAACCTAAACCTTTCCTGACACAACTTGAGGCTGTTTCCTCTTGTCCGATTGCTTGTTCCCTGGGAGAGGAGACCAACACCCACCTTATTACTACCTCCTTTCAGGGAGCCAGAGAAAGTCTCCCCACAGCCTCCTCTTCTACAGGCTAACCACCCTCTGCTGCTTCTCACAACACTTGTACTCTAGACCCCTCCAGGGCTGGAGATCTCTGTGTTGCTGTTCTCCCGCGGACGGTGGTAGGCATAGCAGCCCACCCACGGGCCTAACGCTCCCTCAGCCACCAGCAGCAATGTCACAACGAAGGCGTGGAAGCTGGGACGGGCTAGGACAGCCGGCGGAGAGGCCCAGCACTGCCCGCACCCCGCACCGGCCTGTGGCAGGGGGAGGTCGGCAAGGACCCGCCGCGGCCTGGCTGCGGGACTGCCAACCCCCGACTCCCCCCGCTCCCCACCGCCCGCCGGAGCCTCCATTCCGCGGCCTGCGTGCCCATCGGGGTGGAGAGCAGGGCCCGGCCCGGCCTACCTGATAGAGCGGGGAGCCCGCGTCGGGTGGCGAGCCCACGGCCGCCACCGCCTCTCCGCGGTAGGCGCGGGCAGGCGGAGCAGAGGCCCCGCAGCGCAGTAGCATCCGCCATGGGCCCAGGAGCCGCCGCGGGCCCAGCAACATGGCAGCAGAACCGAACCCAGCCGACAGTCGTCGGGCAGCAGCAGCCGCCGCACCCCCTGCCGCCACTCCCTTCGCCGCAGCCAATGGGCAGAGCAAGGCCTCGGCTGGTGGGGCCGGGCCGGGCCCAGAGGTGCCTTGTTAGGCGTAGGCGAGGCAGTTGTGATCCTCCAGCCCCACAGCCTGGCCCCGGCCTGGTTTTGTCCTGCCAGCCCTGGTGTTAGTTGTTAATGTGAGACTAACTCTCCCTGTACAGACTTGGGTCAATGCAGCAATGCATGACGGCACTGTCCCGTCCCCGTGGCCTCTGCTGCAGAGAGATAGAATCACTGAATCGTTTAGATAGGGAGAAAAAAAAACTTTTAAAGATCATCAAGTCCAACCACAAAGCTAACACTGCCAAGTCACCACTGAACCATATCCCAAAGCACCACATCTACATTTAGGAGTCTTCTAAATTCCTCCAGGGATGGTGACTCCACCACATTTCTGGGCAGTGTGTACCAATGCTTAACCACTCTTACTGTAAATATATAATACAAATTATTCCTAATCCAACTTCAGCCTTCACTGGGACAACTTGAGGCTATTTCCTCTTTTCCTGTAGCTTGTTACATGGGGGAAGAGAGTAGCCCCCATCTCACTCCCTCCTCCTTTCAGGGAGGTGTAGAGAGTGAGAAGGTCTCCCCTCACCTGTCCTTCTCCTGAAAGGCTAACTCTTAAATAACTCTTGTTATTTTGAAGGTCAACTGAGAAACTTAGCTGCTATTATATTAGGTCAAGATTTTTTCTTTATACACGACATGCTAACAGGGAAAGGGCAGAGGAACATTCAGTATCCTTCACTCAAGGACAGCTGGAACAAAAATGCCTTGAGGAGGCAACCCATTGCCAATCTCACAGAAAAATAAGTCTTTGTGTCCTTTAGTGTTAGCTCATTATAATCTCATAACAGTGCTAAAAAAGTCACACCCACAGGTCCAAAAGACCCTTGCCTTGGTCTGAGACTCTTCTCTAGGCTAAACAACTCAAGTTCCCTGAGCTGCTCCTCAAAACACTTATGCTCCAGAACCCTTCACTAGCTCTGTTGATGTTCTTTGGACATACTCCAGCACCTCAAATGTCCTTCTTGGAGTGAGTGAGAGGCCCAAAACTGAACCCAAGATCAGAACTGTGGCCTCACTAGCGCTGAGTACAGAGATTATCATTGCCTTATTCATGCTGGCCATACTAGTGCTGATCCAAGGAACAAGCTCTGAAAGAATTTTGCTCATACAATTCACCTCTCAGAGAGGATTTGTACCTCTGCAGCCCAGACCAGTCCCTGCCCTTCTTACAAAGGTGGGGGTTTGCCACTACTTTCATTCACTTAATATACCTCTTGAGCATTTAATCAATGGAAACATAGGTAATATAAAATAATTTATTAACATAATTTACATACAGAATATAACTAGTTTCTCTGAAATATACAGCTTGTGTGAAGGTACAAGGTAACAGACAATAAGCAAAGCAGTGTGATGTAGAAATGCTAAACTAGCAGGCACTGAGATTTCACCAACCTTTTCTTGCATCCTTCACCATTATAAAACTTTCATAACAACATAACACAAAGTTGTCTTATCTCTGTGCAAATTAAACTTGTATTTAAAACAAACAAAGTAGCTAACTAACTAACAAAGTGCATGTGATTTACTGTAGGGAAAAAGAAGCATAGCCCCAATTAGTAGGTTAGATAAGGCACCTCAAATCTCAGTAATGAAACAGTTGTTTCTTTTTTCCCCCCTTTGTAAGACAAATGGAAGGGAAAATGTATGCAACTAGATGTAGAATGGTTATCATCTCAGGGTATCGAGAGCAAGTCCATTTTTAGGCTCTATCAGTGCAAGTGATTTTAAACATGCCACATGTATCTGGAACTGAACACCTGCACACATAAAACAGTATCTACAAGAAATACAATACATGGAGCTTTATGTATAGATTCATCTATTTCACAATCTTTACAGTAAGACAGTATTTAGACAAACACTTCAAGCTATATGGATCAGGCAAAGCACAAGGTGCTGTCTGAACAGAAACTGTTGTTGGGTTTTGGGGGCTTGGGGTGGAGCAAAGCAAGGGCTCAAGGTATGTTTTCAGATAAGTTACTTCACACTGGGACTGTTAGTCCCTTATCCATCACCTCAAGAAGATCTTGTTGCTAGCCACATCTGACTGACAGAGGCCTGCTAACCCAGCAGTTTGCAGTGGCAGTAGCTTTTCTGTACATTTTCCTAATACTGACAAAAATTTAAAGCCTCCTTCAGAAACCTTGCCAATAACTTCTGAAAAAGCAAACAGATTTCATCAGTTATTTCAAAATTAACTAGATTCTTATATGAAAATATTTGCCCGTAAATGATTATCCAAGCCTGGAGAGCTTAACACCACCATTTAAACATCAGTTTCACTGTCATAATAAATCATTTGTTTGGCAAAAGTACCTGCTGGTATCATCAGGAGAAAAATTTAGACTAAATTTAAACACTCATTTTTGTGTAAGAAGGAGTTTAAGTATTGAACTGTTCACTGACCACTTAACTTCAAGACTGCATGAACCTTCTTAAAATTTCAAGACCATATTCTTGATGAGGCAAGTAAAAAATTAGACTATAATCTAATGCTACACCAGCATTGTACTGCAGACATGCAAGACGAGGAAAAACATTCAAACTCATCTGCTTCAAAGTTACAAATCCTCAAACCAACCACATCATACAGTCATAGTTTAAATTCAATCTTGTCTCAGCTACTTTGCAACAAGGGAACCCAAACACAAAACTAAGGAAAAGTTTTCCAATTTTGCCCTTGTTTTCCAATTTAGAAGGAGAAGAGTATTTATACAAGGAAACATTAACATCTTCCTCCCACTCCAACAGGACAGTTGTAAAAATGAACACTGTGTATGATCTAATAAATGGTGTTTTTCCAGTTGTTCTCAATACATTTTTAAAGAACTAAATCAGTTTGGCTTTTCAGGTTAGGATCTTCTAATTAATGTAATGAAAAACTCTCACAAAAATACGCAGTTTGGAGATGCTAATAAAAATAGCTGCAGTGCTGAACATATCTATGTATTTACTAAATTATTTCATTTTACACTATACATAAAGGTTCATTCCTCCTCCTCCGAACATACTAACAGAACATACTTCACAAAAAGAAGTAAAGAACTTGTATGGTCAATACCAAAAGCTTTAGGATAAAAATTCAAAGGGGACATTGTCACAAGATTAAGCATTTTTTTTTTCCATTGCACTCTGCTGGAAGAGTCATGCAGCCCATTATCAGCTTCTAGACAAGTGAAATGAGAAGACAGCAGCTGCTGGTCCGGTTCAGTGACATCAGTGTAGTGGTGTAAGTTATGGCAGCATTGTGAAAGTATCCAGGTTGCTTCAGAAGGAATCTATTTCCTAAGTCTTGACAGCTCAGAGAATATTCCTCTGTTGTGGTTTAGACCCTGCCAGAGATCATGGAATTTATTGACAACACAGCTTGGCTGAGAGGAAGTGTGGCATAAAGGACATCAAAAGTCTTAAAAAATACTCTTTTCTCATTGCATTATACTATCAGATCCTAGGTTTTTAAAACACAAATTTGCTATTTTTGAACAACCTGATCTAGTGGGAAGTGTCCCTACCCANCAGAAATGCAAGAGCATTCAAAAGCAAATACATACCAACACTGCAGCATCAGCAGCTCCATCCTCACGCTCTACAGAGTATGACGTACTTGTGGAGGGAAGGGAACAAGACTCCCCGTCATCCTTAGTGGATGGAGTGGGCTTTCTTAGGCTTCGCTTTGAAGTCACAATCCGAGGTTTTTGGATCTTCCTTCTGCTCCATTTGGTATCTTCTGAGGATTCAGAACTGCTTTTTTTGCAGATTAAAGATAAAAA
>VWZO01017545.1:19301-35154 GCA_013396975.1 Bucco capensis
CTAGTGGGAAGTGTCCCTACCCATAGCAGGAGGGATGGAACCAGATAGTCTTTAAAGTTCCTTCCAACCCTGACAAATCTATTCTGAATCATCCACTTCCATGAATATGTCACTGAAAAAATATTCTGAGATTCTGGTTGGCTCTTCTTNGCTTCGCTTTGAAGTCACAATCCGAGGTTTTTGGATCTTCCTTCTGCTCCATTTGGTATCTTCTGAGGATTCAGAACTGCTTTTTTTGCAGATTAAAGATAAAAATCCCAATGGTTTTCTTCCACTCCTGTTCAAAACAAATGCAGTCAATATGTCACAGGATTGCTCCATGAAACAAAGATGTAAATACTGTTAGAGGAGTCCAATTCATTACACAGGAAACAAGCACACACCTGAAAGATCTATGGAAATTCCAAGGAGAAAACAAACAAACAAACAAAAAAAACCCCAAAACAAAACCAAAAGTCATTCTGAGAAAGGCTTTTGCATTACTGACTGCTCTGGCACAAAGTTTTTTCGAAGAGTTACCAATTGTCTTGACAATCTTCAACTCTGAAAACATGCACCTACTATTTGCTACTAAACCAGAGCCTGTAACAAGCTACCAGATCTTCAGAAAGATTCCAATAGGAATGGAGACATACTCCTAAAAAACAAACTAAATAGAGCATCCTTCATGTAATCAATGGAAANAATATTCTGAGATTCTGGTTGGCTCTTCTTCCTTCTCTTGATCTTTAGCACAAGGAGGCTTCTCAGAGGGCTTGTCACTTGAAACCTAAAAGAAAAATTAAAGGCTGCTCTTAACAGTCTTAATCTGTGTGTATGTGTACATATGCACTAGAGCTTC
Source organism: Bucco capensis (assembly GCA_013396975.1). Taxonomy (NCBI): domain Eukaryota; kingdom Metazoa; phylum Chordata; class Aves; order Piciformes; family Bucconidae; genus Bucco; species Bucco capensis. The sequence continues at coordinate 20,143 of VWZO01017545.1, forward strand.
CAATTTAGATAGGAAATTTAGACAAAAAATTAAAAAAAACAAACAAACAGCTTGGTTCCTTATNAACCAAAAGTCATTCTGAGAAAGGCTTTTGCATTACTGACTGCTCTGGCACAAAGTTTTTTCGAAGAGTTACCAATTGTCTTGACAATCTTCAACTCTGAAAACATGCACCTACTATTTGCTACTAAACCAGAGCCTGTAACAAGCTACCAGATCTTCAGAAAGATTCCAATAGGAATGGAGACATACTCCTAAAAAACAAACTAAATAGAGCATCCTTCATGTAATCAATGGAAAAAAAAAAAAACAAACACCAAATTGATTCCCTAGGATAGGGTCACAGCTAACTGTCTTAAACACCAGAAAGACGACTATCTGCTGAGGGGTTCCAGCCTATTAACAGCATCACACCAAGTACCAGTGAACTTACAGAAGTCACAGTGATGAGGAAGGTAGATAAGAGTATCAACCTCTCACATTATTAAGAGTTTACAACTTAAAAACTCAAATTTAATGCAAGGATTCTGATCTTAATGCAGCACTACCCAATTGCTGTGGATGCCCCAGGGACAAATAACCAGTTCTGCCACTCACACAAGTATAAGGAAAGAGTAAACAATAGGATCAGAAGACACTACTGGAGCACCAGAATTGAAATCAGTGAGTGCAAGAGCTATAGAGAACAGGAACTCAGACACTTGAAAGCTATATTGAAAAAAATCCAATCAGGTGGATAGCAAGAGGCTATCCTGGGTTTGCCTAGGACCAGCCAATGCGATACTGAATCACGGGATCATTAAGGTTGGAAGAGACCTCCAAGATCATCAAGTTCAACCATACCTATCACTAAACCACATCCTGAACTACCACATCTATACATCTCTTAAACACCTCCAAGGATGGTGACTCCACCACCTCCCTGGGCAGCCTGGGCCAAGACTTAACAACCCTTACAGTAAAGAAATTCCTCCTTTTATCTAATCTAAACCTCCTTAGTTTAGATACCTTCATTGGATACCATACCCATTATAAAGGGGAAGGGTGGTCGAAGACAGCTCACGGGTTTCGTGCTAGGGAGGAACAAAGCAGCCAGTTTGTGAGCCTGTAATATCACTCACTTTATGTGTTTCTGTTATTCCTGTTGCTTCCTCTCTCTTTGTGTTGTTCTACTAAACTCTCCTTATCTCAACCCATGGGATTCTTTCCTTTTTCTCCTCATTCCCCTCCCCATCCCACTGAGGGTGTGTGGGGGCAGTGAGTGAGAAGCTACCTGGGTCTCAGCTGCTAGCTGGATCTAAACCATGACAGAAGAATATCCTCTGAGCTATCAAGACCAAAACTCCTTTGGGGAAATGACACATCTTAAGTTAGTCCTAAAAGTCCAGTATGCTGAGTACTACACCAGTAGCAAATCTTATTGACAGGACAAAAACCAAAACAAGTGGATGGGTCTATATATCACAAGAGTAGACTGAGCTAAGGAAAATAACAATTATCCTAAAGCTGTATCATAGCCAATCAATGTCTGTCTAAAGAAGCACCTGTCAGTGTCTAAAAAGACATATGTCAGTGGCATCCCTTGGTCAATCTGCTCATATAATGAATAAAATAATTCAAATTTCAAAAGCAGACAGTTTGATCCTTTCTAACTCGTTGAAGAGGACAGACCTGTAACTCTTAGCCATGCAGCTCACAAACAGTGGTATGGCTCTTCTTGTAATACTGAGTGGAAAAAAGGATATAAAAACCTTTACATGGAAACAAGGCTGTTTTTACAGAAAAGGCTTACAAAATGTTACATAAATACCTCAGTAATGGAGGTTTTGAAGATGATGCTAGGCTTCCAGTCTGTTCCAACTGTCCAGATTCATGCATGTCCTCCTGCTTTCCCTGTTCACTTATTTTTGCTTTTCTGCCAGAGGCTAATCTAGACACCACCTCCTTTTCCTGTCTGGATGCTGAGTTCTCAAGTGATGCTATCCGCAAGTCCTCCAAAGTCTCAGGCCGGCTTCTCTCAGTCAGTGGTAGCACAGACTCAGACACCAACACAGAGGAAAGTACTTTTTCCTCTGCTGAACTCTCTGTTTTTAGAGAAGGATTTTCTGTTAAAAAGTTGAGAGTCAGTTCTTCAGTTCAATGATAGCACAACATCCCAAAAGATGCATGTGATGTTACGACAGCTTGCACTATTACCAGAGCAGAGTTGAATTTTTGTTCATTTTTTTGGTAATTCTAAGTTTTGAAGTCACTAGTAAGGACAAAAAGCTCCTGGTTTAATTTTGAAGTCTGTAATATCTTACGAGATGTTATGGGGAAAAGCTGGAAAATTGGTTAAGTGTGGTTTTATAGAATATGCCCCCTGCCTTATCCTTTACAGCACATCACAGAATTTACTCAAGTCATCCAGCTGTTTAAGATTCTACAATTCCCCTTTAAAGACTTTTTCAGGTCTAAAAAGTAGCTCTCCAAAAGATTTACAGGCTCAGATCACTGAAGATTACACGGTCAGCAATTCTGCTTTCCCTCCGATTCTCGGCCAGGACTATTCAGCACAACAGCCAGTATCAAACTGTGATATTTTAAGTATTTACATTCATTATACTTTGTTTTACAAGTTTAAGTTTACTTACCAGAAGCTATCATTGGAACATCTGTAAGTTTACATGAAAAATCCTGCATTTAAAGAAAAAGTTATTTCTCTCAATAGAAGAAATATGAAAGTTGATAAAATCATAACACTTTTACAGTTCTAAGAACAGGAGTGATACAGAAGACTACATCCTCAGCACAGCATCATTCATCACTTAACTCATTTCCTGAGCAGGCTTTTTAAGGTCTTCTTATGACAAATGACTCAAGACAAAAGATGTCAAGATGAGAGGTCAAATAACTAAGAAGACTGTTATCCAGTCGTTCCCAAGAAGTCTCTCTGAATCGTGTGGGCTATTGTCACCCATTCCCTCTCCCAGATACACTAGGCAGTCTTAGCCTACTCACAAAAATCAGTGGTTGTCACTGATCATAGCCCAAAAGCACAGAAGGAAGCTGGTCAGTTTTCATTTAAACTAATATCCGCTATGCTAAACAATGGTAGGAACTTATCTAAGAATTTCTTTGTGTAACAGACACCATGAGGAATCACAACATTGTAGAGTTTAAAATAAACTGTTGTAGAGTTTAAAATAAAAAGCAGCCTATGGATGTTGTTTTTCCTTTTAGTTGTACAGGCAGTACCTTTTCAAGCAATAAACCAAAATGCTCTGTTACATTCTGTGCACCTACACTACACAGAGAGACTCACCCAATTACAATCTCACCTTGTAAGTGGTTTCCAACTTATCTTCCACCACAACAGCAGGTAGAGTTTTCTTGGCAGGAGGAGGATCATTCTCTTCAAGCTCAGCTGCTGACCTTTTTTGTGCTGTCTGTAAAGTTGGAATGGGCTCTAGTGATGCGCTCTCTAATTGTTCCGTTTCCATATTGCTGTTTGAAGGTGCAGCAAACTCACCAGTTGCAGTTGTCAAGGATCCAAAGCTGTTTCATATATAAAGTCATTACTGTGACTGTACACAAAGCCGAAAGTTACTTTATATAATATTTCTGAATGGATCTATGATGATACTCTTTCTTGCTTAATGTCAGTATTAACTTCAAATGGACTGTTTTTACTGAGAAACATTTGGCTGTGCTATCTTGAGTTAGGGAATTGAGTTTTTCTAGTCATAATTGAACCTAGTTACTTTAGAAGGTGTTCTGCTTGAGCTCCACTTGTTATTTTCATATAAAGTAAAAATATGACAGCTGATTAACAGCTCTAGAAAAACCTAAAACACAGTATTACTTATATGCATAGTTGAATCTTTATCCTCACACCTTTCCACCCCCCTTCTCCCCACAGCATGATCTCAAAAGACATCAAGACATCTAGGGAAGCAGTAGAGACTAGGGAAAGAGGGTAAAGCAGTAAGGCAGAAGATATGCTCCCACTTTGCCTGTTAGCAATCCTGTCTATCATTAGTAGCTCCACAGGCATTAGAATTCTTGAATAGTGTGGCCAAAATTCACTCAAAGATCTATCCTTTTAATAACTAAGACATGATATTAACATCTTATGTCACAGGGCAAGGTCCTCCACAATGATGTGCAATTGCATCACACCTCTAGTTATGATCTGAGGACTTAAATTAATATAGTAATAGGTTTATTTACAATTTTGAAACACTTCCTGTTCTTCTGAATGTCTTTTTCCTCTGATGTTGGGGCTTTTTCCTCCCAAACTAACCAGGAGATTTAGTTCAAATGTAATGTTGAAATAACAATTTTGTGACATTGCATTGAAGAAAACTTCTAAAAGCAACTCAAGCCCTATGTATAGCAGTACTGCACAACAGCTATTTCTCTGATAAGTAATTAGTTTGCTTTTTCAGATGTTCTGTTCTGCCTTTTGAACATGGCACAAACCCAAGAAAATGAATTTATGTTCACTGTTTATCACGTTCTCCAGAAGACCATCTACACAAAAAATGTGGAAGAGCAATTAATAAACAAATACTTTATAAACTGTTAAAGTACTGTGCGAATTCAAGCATGTTTAGATTTTTCATTTCAATTACTTTTCATTCTAAATATCCAGGGTAGAACAGACTCAGGCTGGACAAATGACTTCTACTAAAACGGAAGACTTTTTCTAAAGGATAAATCAGAATTAAGGTTGGCATCAAAATCGCAGCTACCTAAAACACTAACTTCAAACCACTGATGAGATCTTTCTCCAATCTGATTAAAGCCCTTTTCACTTAATTCTCTGACCAGTCTGCCAAAATTATTTCCTCTTGCATTTCTTTTTTTGAGAAGGTCTAATAATCTTTTATACACATGCAGGGAACAAGTAAAGCTCACAAAAAGTGTTTAATTTTGCTCAAAACTAAAGCATTTACCTCTCCACTTCAGTCATACTTGCTTCACTTGTGTTTATTGGGCTGATCAGTATTGGGGCTGGTAGTAAAGGTTCTGAAGTTTGCTCCAGCAAGGCAGATGTATCAAATTCATTGGAGTCTGCTGGGATTTCCACCAGTGTTAAAATGAATGTCTGTTCTTCCTCTGGACATCTATGATCATTGCTCACTATTACAATTTTTTTCAAGAAAACAAAGAAATAACAAAAAACTTGTTACTCAGGTTTGCAATTACCTTTTTCTCTCCATGCCCTCCCTCCATTGAGTAATTAAATTTTAGGCAGTCATTTTTCCATGGAAAAAAGGCACTAGGGATACTCTTGAGACAATATTTTTTCTTAGTCAAGGCACGCAGCGTCAGCCCCTGGAGGTTATTCATTGCAGTGGAGTCCCGATTACCATTCAGAATGAGAAATATTAAAAATGCCTAGTTGAGATGGAGCTTTTTAAATGGGTGTTTTAGCTTTCAAGAACAATTTGCAGTTTAATTAAACTTGTGTAATGCTGGTCAATTGGTCCTCTGTCTTTAATTGCTACTCTCTCAGGTATTATGAGTTACTTCTTTAATTGGCAGGAGTCTGCTGTTTTGACAGTAAACACAAAGTTCTCTCACTGCAGACTTGCATCTGAGCAGTAAAGTCTTGAATTAATAAATAGAAAATATAAATAACAGTCAGACGGACATTAAGAGATCACTGCCAACTGCCATCCATTAATATTAACTGAGGGAGAGAACATTTGTAAAGTTTTCAGAAAGATGGAAAACTGTAGTGCTCCATTTCTTAAAACAGCTCTCATTCTTGATGATGTAATGCTGCTGTTACTCCAACCTCAGTTCACTTTGCTTCTTTAATTAGATAATTTAAGATCCTCTATCACAAGATCTTTGCAATAACAGAGCATAACAAGAGAAGACTAAGAAGTATTAGCCTTATCTTTTACACATGCTTAGGAGTTACAAGTTCAGACCGCACTTTCCATGTAAAGTAAGTATTCCGGGCTTCTTTCCCAGTGACCTTCCCAAACCGTAGACAAGTATTAGCCCTAAATCAGCTCCATTTTAATTTGTTTTAGGGAAAAGCAGCCATCACATTCATATCTTTCATCACATTTAATCAGTTAGGGGTTAATCTGCTGACCCACCACAGCTAAGGAGGGAAGTGTGGTTGTCCTCTTCCTTTTGTCTTTCTCTTTTCTTTCTTCCCTGCTCCACACTTGCATGGTCCGGCCCTCCCACCCACAAAGCTCTGACACTGGCATTTACTCAGCAACTTTGACTAGAGCTTGCTAAGCCAGTGAAAAACTACCCAGGTTCTCTCCCCCTGTCATGTTCAACTTTTGACAGGTAAGTTGAGTTAGAGCACCTCATAAAGGGCTCTAACAACTGCTAAACCTAGCTTGAGGTAAGCAGCAGGAGCTCACAGCAGGGAGGAGAGAGTTTCCTTTCCACTGGTATTTAAACTTAATGAAGTGCCATTCAAGAAGTTGCCTGGTCTAGTCTGTGTTAACTACATGTAATAAGAGAACGGGGAAGGCAACGACACTGTACTGTGGGTCATTATTATTGTTAATGAACAAATTATTGTTAATGAAATAGATTCATTAATCATGTCAATGAAAACATGTTCAATTTTTTAAAGCTTATCTTTTAGTAACTGCAAGATACACAAGAGTGGGCTTTTGCTGACTTGGAACATGAGCGCATTGTACCTGAAATCTCTTCTGTGCTGCTTAGGCATTGTCGCTGAGCATCCTGAGCACCAGCTTCACTCTAGAGGTAACATTTGAAATTAAACAATTTAATAACCCTAAGAGACAACTCTAGAAAACAGGACAGAAACAAAGCATGTCAAATCCTCAAGAGCCAGGAAATCTAATGAAATCATCATAATTGCATGTCAGCTTGTACTTCTAGCTATCTGAGGGTGACAGATATTAGTTTGACAAGGACAAGAAATGTTTGGGCAATATAAAATTGATATGCAGCTCATTCTCTGTATTGATGGTTTGTCAAAATAGATTTATACTTCCTACTGCACAACTCTGAAAGAGATGACTCACACTATAAATTGCTCAGTAGCACTAAGACCACAAATACCCCATAACCATTACAAAAATACCAAATGCCAAAGGAAAACACCAAAGTTCTGCAACTCATCTATGACTTCCCTTTTATGGAAGGTACCTGTGCCAAAAAACAGAAGTACTCTGATCTAAGTTGCCTCTTCTCACACTCTGCCAGTTCTCTAAGAGCCAAATCAATCTTGTGTCTTGCTTTAAAATGAGATCAGCCATGACACATCAACAGGTTGCACTAGGGAAACAAGCTACCACTCATCAGATGTTCCACCATAACTGCACATACATTGATCTGAAGCAATACTAGAGAACCTGAGGGGACTGAGAATGAACCTTTGTTTCATGAAGAGACAAAATACTACTTATTTATACTAGAGCAGGGATACACAAACCACTTCATAGAAATGGATCTGAAAGACATACTTTTGATCCATCGTAACAGACACATGAAAACTTGTAATCAGGTTTTGAATACATGAGTCCTAGGTAACTCTTTCCACCAAAACTCTTTAAAATAGTGCCAAAATTTTTCCTTACATCTGTATCTATCTCATTTGCTGCTCAAGTGCTATAAAACGAGACTTGTAAAGATTAGAGTTTGTCTGAAATAAGGTTTGGTTACGCCTTTGCAAAAAAGAAAGCTTCATTGAGCATCTGAAGTACCAGGTCTTTAAAAGGAGTGAGTACATTTGCACTGAAAAATCTTTCTTTACAAACGTTCAGAAACTGGACACTTCTAGTCTGTAACTAAATTAAGTTCTTTACCTGAGTAAAGTTGATTGTATATACGTTATGCTCAGGAGGACAAGGATTTTGCTGAGGAATTCCACCCACCGAACTTTCATTTGGACAGTCCTCTAGTCCAAGGTGAGATTTTTCAGGGTTTAGTAATGCAGTTACAGCTCTTAAGTCTCCTGAATTTCCAGAAGCACCTCTCATCTCTTCTTCTGTTCTGTAAGGTACGTATCTTGTTAATTTGGAACCAAGTGAAGATATCCTGCCCCTGAGCTAAATCCTGTATAATGATTTATTCAATATGAAGCTTATGTAATTACAGAGAAACATGGCACTTGTTTGAAAACTACATCATTCTACTAAACAGAATACATCATCTTTCAGTAAGTCTACATAAAGTATCTCAGGAAAAAGCCTCCCTAAGAACACTAATTGAGGCTTTACTACTAAAAGCATGACCAAGCAGAAAGCCTTACAAACTCATTAACATTTCCAAACTGATCAACTACTTAACACTTCCTTTCAGATGCAGTTTCATGGGAGACAATTAAGCAGCAAGGTGATTACTAAGTTCTGCCAAACACAAGTTAATGTTTTATCTCCAAAAGCTGTAGGACAACATGCAAGAAGGAAAAAACTGAAAAAGACTAAACTGCACATTTATGTGAATAAATACACAATATCTGTAAGCACAGTGTCTCCATCACAAAATCACAGAATGTTAGGGGTTGGAAGGTTCTTCTGGAGCTCATCTAGTCCAAACACCCTGCAAGAGCAGGAGAACCTAGAGCAGGTTGCACAGGATAATGTCCAGTTGGTTTTGAGTATCTCCAGAGATGGAGACTCCACCACTTCCTTGGGCAGCCTGGGCCAGTGCTCCACTACCCTCAAAGGGAAGAAGTTCCTCCTCATGTTAAGATATACATGCTCTTCAGCTGCGTATTTTAAAAGACTTCACGAATAAAGTCAGTTATTAACTAATGATTCCTCTTACCTCTCAGTTTTGTCTGCTTGCTTCCTAACTTCCATACTTCTAGTTGCAAACTCACGAAAAGCTGAAGAATCACCTGCAAATGGTCTGATCTGGTCTGGTACCATCTTCTGCACTTCTGCACTACCTCTCAGGGTTGCAGACTCTAAGATATGCAAGAATAAAAAATAATATTCTCTGTGTGCATGTGTGTACATATAAATATACATGATTATTATTTTAATGTATAAGCTTTTGTATATTAAGGTATATATATGTTGATGTAGTGCATTTACATACATGTATGTATATTTATGTCTAATATAAATAAGAAATATAAATGTATCTTATCTTGGTTTTGCTGTGCCTTTTGCCACTGATAGAAAGATAAGTAAGTGTTTGAAGACCACCTTTTTTTTTTGGTAACTGCTTTAAGAATACCAAAGCAATTCTCTGTCTCCCTGCTTCTGGTTTTAATAGAAGGGAAAGACCACAACAATAGAAACAATTACACTGTACTGTATTTGTGTAATCAGCAATCAAGTAATTTAAGGGCTTTCCAGGTAATTTAAGATCTGTGCAGAAAAACTGCTATTCAATTTTTTTTTTTTTTTATTTTATGCTCAAAAGTATAGTTATGTATAAAACTAAACCACAAATGCCCTAAATTAGTGGTTATGCATCAGTTGTGAACTTGAACAGGAAGTGAAGATCATTAGCTTAGTATCATAAATAGCTGTGAATCCATCAGAAGAAAGCATTTTCAGAACCCTAGAACACAAAACAGGCTTACCACTTTGACCTTGCTCTAGTTGTTCCACAAGTGCACTTGTGTTAAGTGGATCCTGAATTATGTTTTCATTGGACCTCGGCACTCCAAATGCTGGCTCAGGCTTTGGGAGAATGTCTCCTGTTGGTCTCATACTATTCAATGTAGGCAAAGAGCAATCACTGCAAGTAAAGGGAAAAACATTCAACACTCACAAATGCTTGAATAAAATTTAAACATGATAGAACATCAACCAGTTCCTTGACATTCCTTTGCTCTAAATCTTTCATCTTCATTTCACAGCAGCAGTGAAACTTTGAGCAATTTGCCTTTGCCTGATTAGCTGTAAAGTACTTTGGAAAAATGACCTTGGTAATTAACAGTGATCCATTACGAACTAAGTTCAAATACTCTTTTCTCCCCTAGCAGGGTAACCTTAACTTAAGGAGTGAAGAAGTTGTTCTACCTCCCCAACATTATATACCAACATCTCACAAAAGCCATAACAAAAAAAAAAAAAAAAAAAAAAAAACAAAACACACAACACAAGAGGGGTTTTCCAGATTACATACCAAAATACATCAACTGAGACACCTTTGCTAAGTAAGACTCCTTGCAACTCAATAAAAAAGCTAGAAAGAATCTAGCAAAATTAAGCAATGTCAGAGGATGTCTCTCCCTAAAGAAAATGAAGTAGTAATTTAACCTGGTATCTGTAGCATTCTTCTCAACACATTCTTCAACACCTGTTCTTGTGCCAGTGCCTTGACCCTCTACAATAATGTTGCTTCCATCTTCAGAAAGGACCAGTTCCATTGTACAAGTGTCTGAAAAAAATCAAATACTGACTAGAAGTTGTATTTTGTTTTGAGTACGCATAGATTACAAGGCTATCAGCCATCTCTGACTCATCTTGAGCAGGTAATATGTGCATCCATTCCAGCGAGAACAATAAACAAAACAGAAAAGGGCAATTCAAGACTCAGGTTTGGCATCTGCAGAAAGCTCTCTTACACATGTTCAGCTTCAAACTTCATTTAACAAAGTCTGCATTCTCCAAAGATGCAAATTCAAGTCCAGATAAATGCAGTCCTAAGATCATGTTTTTGATAGTAAGGATGCAGAAACTAACACTTAACCAATGAAAGCAGGTAACAAATTCTATTTAGAAGTCTATAAAAAACAAGGTAATTTCAGGTTGTAGCTAGCAGGTGGAAAAAGCTATGCTTCACATTAAAGGCCTGAGAAGACCACTGATGGTCATTTAAGCCTCATTCCTTCATTTTGCCCAATTTATGTGACTAAATTAATTCAAAACACATCCTCCCTAATACAGGTCTCAAAAACATCCTTCTAGAGCAGCGGTGCGCTTGGCAGTATCCAGTAAGGTGCCTTATTTTTCCAGCCAACCTGCCTAAATCAGCATTATAATTTAGCAGGGCTAAAAGCACAAAGGAGTCTTTGACCTCCTGCTATGCAGCAGCATGTGGAAGAGATTTGCAGCCACTGCTCTCTCTCTCCTTAGATGGGCCCAGAAAATAAGCAACACTTGGTCCCATAAATCAGATCATACCTTCAGTGCTTGTTTTTAACTGGAAGGTTGGATCACCCATTGCAAGTAAAGTCATGGCAGCTTCAGTGCTTCCATCATTGACTCCTGCAAAGGTGGTTAAAAGTCACAAGCACATTAACCAGAAATCCACTTATCCATGTTCAAAAAAGCATTTGACACTACCAACAATACAGTAAATTGTTGCCATTCACAGATCAAGATGCTAGTAGACAGATAGCAATTCTCAACCACTAAATTCACGCTATTGTAAAAACACTAAGTAGCAACATTACCCCTTTAATGGTGTACTGGCTACAGGTAGCAAGGTGCTGGCAGTAGGTGATCTGCCCTGGACACGCCTGGTTCCCACTGACCCACCAGTTGACAGGCGTGTCATGCCAAGATGGCAGCACCTTTGGGAAACATTTAAGCAAGGTGCAAATGTTGCACAGCAGTGAAAGGTGAGGGGAAAACCTACCAGAAACAACCCTATAAAGACAAAGGTTGGTAAGGAAGGAGTCATAAAATCACAGAATGTCCCAGGTTGGAGAGGACCTTAAAGATCATCGAATTCCAACACCCCCCCCCCCGCTATGGGCAGGGATGCCACACACTAGACCAGGTTGCCCAGGGCCACATCCAGCCTGGCCTTGAACACTGCCAGGGATGGGGCATCCACANCTCTGGATGCCATCCCGCCTTTCTGGCACATCAACCACACCACTCAGCTTTGTGTCGTCTGCAAACTTGTGAGGGTGCACTCGATACCCACTGTCTATGTCCGGTCCCAAGACAGAGCCCTGAGGGACACCACTCATCACTGCTCTCCACCTAGACAAAGAGCCATTGACCACAACTCTCGTGTTACATCCCTCCAGCCAATTTCTTATCCACCGAACAGTCCACCCATCAAATCCATATCTCTCCAATTTTGAGATCAGGATGTCATGAGGAACTGTATTGAAGGCCTTACAAAAGTCCAGGTAGATGACAGCAGCTCATCAACTGTTGCAGTCACTCCATCATAGAAGGTCACCAGATTGGTCCGGCACAATTTGCCCTTAGTGAATCCATGTTGACTACTTAATAGTCACCTCATTATCTTGCTTGTGCCTTAATATCACTTCCATGACAATCCACTCCATGATCTCCCCAAGCACAGAGAATGAGGCTCACTGGCCTATAGTTCCCTGGTTCTTCCTTTCTACACTTTTTAAAAATCGGGGTGATGTTACCCTTCCTCCAGTCACCCAGGACTTCACCTGACCTCCACAACTTGCCAAATATGTTGGAGAGTGGTCCTTCAACTATATCAGCCAATTCCCTCAGGACCCCAGGATGTATGTTATCAGGGCCCATAGACTTATTCTTATCAAGTTTCATTAGGTGATCATGAACCTGTTCTTCACTTACAGTGGGAGGCCCTTCACTCCCCCAGCACTCACCTAGGGCTACTAAATCTTGGTTGGTGAGGGAAGCTTGACTGCCAGTAGAGACTGTAACAAAGAACTCTGAGTAGCTCTGCCTTGGCCTTCCTGATCCCATTCCTACACTTCCTAGCCATTTCCCTGTACTCTCCCCAGGCCACTTGTCCCTGCTTCCACTGCCTATGGATTTCCTTCTTATGCCACAGCTTGAGAAGCAGGTCCTTGTTCAGCCATACTGGTCTGCTTCCTTGCCCTGCTTGATTTCTTGCACAGAGGAATGGAGAGCTCTTGCACTCTAAGAACAGTACTCTTAAAGAACTGCTAGCTCTGATGGGTTCATTTGTCCCTAAGGACAGTTTCCCAGGGGACCTCATCCAACAAGTCTCTCAGAAGCTGGAAATCTGCGTTCTTCAAGTTCAAAGTCCTTATTTTGCTCTGTGCCATGCCTACTCTTCAAGTAACTATGAACTTGACTAGGGTATGGTCACTGCAGCCTAGACTTCCTCCAATCTTCACCTCTTTAATGAGATCTTCTGCATTAGTTAGCACCAGGTCTAGCAGTGCTTTATCTCTGGTTACTTTATCTAGAACCTGTGCCAGGAAGTTATTGTCTATAAACTCCAGGAGTCTCCTGGACTGTCTACATCTTGCTGTGTTGTTCTTCCAGCAGATGTCTGGGTAGTTAAAATCCCCCACCAGGATGAGGGCCGGTGAGCTCAAAGCTTCAGTTTCCTGCAGCTGAAGCAAGAAGGCCTCATCAACAGGCTCCAATTGGTCGGGTGGCCTATAGTAGACCCCAATCACAAGCTGGCCTTTGTTATTCTGATCGTAAGTTTGACCCATAAACTCTCAACTCGTTCATGCTTGTTACTGAGAACCAGTTCCTCACAGTCTATCCATTTCCTAACATAGAGGGCAACACCCCTCAGTCAGGGAGGTGGTCCACCCATGGGAGCAGAGATTCCTCTGCAACGTGTGGAGGAGACCTTGGTAGAGCAGGCAGATACTCCCTGAAGCAACTGCACCTTATAGAGGATCCATAGTAGAGCACTTATCCTGAAGGACTATATCCAATAGGAAGGACCCCACATCAGAGCAAAAGAAGAGTGTGAGGAGGAAGCAGCAGCAGAGATGAACTGTTAGGAACTAACTGCAACCCCCAACTCCCCACCCCCTGTGCATCTTGCTGGGAGGCTGCACAGGAGTGGGAAATGAAGGTGTGAGGTTGAACATAAGAAGGCAAGAAGGGGAAGGTGTTTTTTTGTCTTTGTTTCTCATCATGTAATTCTATTTTGCTTGGCAATAGATTAGTTTTCCCCAAGTTGAGTCTGTATCTCAACCCAGGAGTTTTTCCATTTCATTTCTCCCCTCAACTTGAAGAGGAGGAGGGGTGGGAGAGAAGTTAGGTGGCCATCCCACAGCCAGCCAAGGTCAGCCCATGACCTTGAAAGAAAGACATAACAGTTTAATCACAAAAATCCATAACCTAATAGTAATGACCATATCCCAGTTTAGACTCCCAGTTCAGACTCACAGTTCTTAATCTCTACCCAGAACACATCCCTTTGCCTACCACTAACACATCACCCTCCAACAAAACATTTCCATTCTCCAAAGCTACTATACTCAAATAAAAGGAAAGAAGCAAGGAGGCTTCCCATCCTTCAACTAAGACAGCAGCCCACTCAATTTCCAGTGCTTCCACAAAAGAGGTACTGAAAATATATAAGTGAAAGCTATTCTAAAAATAAATAGATCCATAAGAGTTTGTAACACATTTCACATGGAAAGGGTATTTGCTTCTGGCACACTGTGCTCACAGTTGGTCACACATGCTATTTTACCAGTTTAGGATATTAGAGAGACCACAGAGATAACAAAGCCATGAATCTGACCCCTCTGTGTATCATGCAGTCAAAGAGAAAACGAGCTGCAAGTAAGCATCTGCAAAGCTTCCTCCTTTTCCAGCAACAAAACCACAGCATGGTAAATTGGGATAACACAGGAGACACATTTTGTTCCTGGGAAACCGAACCTTAAAGCGCTTGGTCCCCTATGTGAGAACATTTAAGAAAGACAATGGTATATATTTCCTCTAAAACATAAAAGCATCTTGAACAGGGTTTTTCTTATAAGATATACAAGCCTCCAAACTTCCAGCAAAAAAACCTACATATTGGCAGCAAGTTAATAGGAAAGACAGCAACAAGATTGTTCTGTATCTACCTTTGTCCACCTCTGGATTTTCAGTTATGGTTGTTTCCTTAAATAGAAAGAAAAACAGTATCAAAGTTCAATATAAAATGAGTCCACAATTTTAATTTAATGCTTACAGGTATAATTCTTTGCCCAAAGGTTACCCTGGCTTTGAAAGGGTATTTTAAAAGCTATATTATAGTGACAGTTTCCCACAGCTGTAATGCTCATGTCTGTGTGGGACAGGTACAGTCTATATTAAGCTTTACTGTTACAAGCAGATTTGACAACCAGATACTGTTCACAACTTTGTATGTGCTAAGAAG
>VWZO01017545.1:35515-45790 GCA_013396975.1 Bucco capensis
AAAAAAAAAAAAAAATCACACCTTCTGATTTAAGAATGCAAAAGTTGTGTGAACTGGAATTAGAACTGGTAGTGCTGCTTGTAACTATCCCTGAGTGGATTGTGTTAGTTCTCACACTTCGCTTTTTAAGGGTTCAGGTAGGAAAAATAGTTCAGGCTTTTTCCAAAGTAAGGCTAAGGAATACAAACATCCACACACAGACAAAAGCACCCCCACCATTTTGCCTGTCATTCTTTTTTCTTTTTCTACCATTGTCTTTTCACTGAGACTTCAGACTTTTGACATTTTCAGAAACAAGGATTTGAAATTCGGCAGGATGTTATAATATTTCCAATGAGGTTCTTACAAAAACACTGCTCAATTCAGGTAGCTTTCAAAGGCATGCACTTTTGACAGTGAGACACTTTCCACTGATCTATTTAAACCTGACAGCAGCTGTGTCCTCAGTTATCTAACCACATCCCCTACTAGTATCATAGAATCATTAAGCTTTGAAGAGACCTCTAAGATCATCAAGTCCAACCATACCTATCACTACCATGCCACTAAACCATGTCCCAAAGTAGAGCATCAATATGTACCTTAAGTACCTCCAAGAAGGGTGACTTCACCACCTCTCTGGGCAGCCTGGGCCAAAACTTAACAGGCATTAAGTGATGGAGTCACCATTCCTGGAGGTGTTTAAGAAACACTTAGATGAGCTACATGATTTAGTGGCATGGTAGTGATAGATATGGTCGGACTTGATGATCTTAAGAGGTCTCTCCCAACCTTTGCGATTCTGTGAAAGGAAATCGGTTCAAGTTGTGCCAGGGCAGGTTTAGATTAGATATTTGGAAAAATTTCTTCACTGAAAGAGTGGTGCGGAATTGGAACAGGCTGCCCAGGGAGGGGGGGAGTCACCATCCCTGGAGGTTTTTAAAAAGCAGGTTGATGTGGCATTTCAAGGGATGGTTTAGGGATAGCAGTAGTGTGGGGCTATCGGTTGGATTTGATCTTGAAGGTCCTTTCCAACCATGATAATTCTATGCGTCTATGATTCTATGAAAAGTACATATGCAGAACCAAGCTCCATGATACCTCCTCCGTGATTTCCTCTATCTGAACTGGAATAGGTTTTGGAGACCGAAGACCTATAGGAACAAATGCTGGAGCTTTGTTTACTTCCTCTGGTGCAAAGAATACATCTTCATCATCAGGTTCAAAGTCATCTGTCTCCTCCTCCTCTTCCTCCTCTTCTTGAGAAGCCCGGAGGGTCACCAAGGTTGTCTTTGAACTTCTGTGCTCCTTCTGTGATCTCTTTCTACAGTTAGTTTTCAAACTTGTGCCCCTGCTAACACGAGGTTTAACTTCTTGCCTTTTAGTCCCCTTCTCATTGCAATCAGTCTTACACTCAGAGGCAGAAGCAGCAACTGTTCTTAGCACTGAGACACGTTTTGGCAGCACTGTCTGTTTCGGTGGTCTTCTGGACTGCCTCCTAAAAAAAAAAAAAACACATTTAAAACGAACAAGGAAGTTCAAGACATAAAAAAAAAAGGGCGTGCCACAAATTAAAACAAATTCAGTGAATAAAAATCGATCACTGCAACCAACAATACAATCTATTTACCTCCTAACATACAGTGACATAAATGCCTCCACATGCCATTTAACCAGAAATCCTGATTTCTTTATGTACACACAAAATTCTGATTTTAGATGGGCATTAAGCAGTTTCAGAGTGGTAGAAAGCTGCAGAATTAAATTTACAAGATACAGAACCCTTTGACTAGAAGATGTGGAAGTCACATGCTCTAGGAACTCCCCTGTCCACCTCAATCTACCACTCAGCCACAGAACTTACCATTGCCTCCTCTGAGTTCCTCTCTGACACGGGTCGTCTTCCTGCTCTGTTTGACTCTTGCTCTCTGATGATCTCTCTGGAGAGTGGAGTCTGCTAGCCTGCCTGATGCTTTTACAAGATGTTTCTTCAGAGTCTGCAATATTGTGTTTTCTTCTAGCCCCTGAGAAGGAGGCAGCTTCCACTCTGTTACTAGAGTTCTGCTGAATAAAGGAGACAATTATGACTGTATTAAGTGCCTAACATTTTTAACTGGTTTAGGTGACAGGAGATTCAAAGAACTAAAGTTTGAGAACTCCTGACAACATGCCCAGATGTCATCTCTGGTAGATTAGGACATTTTTCCCCCATTCTCTTTAATTTTGGGCTCCATAGGACAAGTGTCATTACATGGTATTGTCTATGATGAGTTCCCAGTGCTGCTGCTAGTTAATAGACCAAGGCCATGCTCAACCTATCAAGTGCAACAACTGTTCAGAAGAGGAATCATTTTCTAAAACTATATTAATTTAAAGAGCAATGAGAGAAAGAAAAAATATTTTTTTTCTACTCTGGGAACAAACTAGGAAGAAAATTCTACTGCAGTTTACAGAACAGTGCTTAAATATTCAAAACACACGCACAGAAACATCTCAGACCATAAAAATCCAAAAACAAAAACAAACAACAACAAAACAACCCACCCAAACAATCAGCAACATAGTTCTGTCAACTACACATATTTGGCTAAAATATATTATTAAATGAAAAATTTTAGTGAACCATCCAGAAAATAAGGAACACCAGATACACTTGATTCAGGTATTGTAACTTCAGACAGAGAAAGAACTAGTCTTAGGTAGGTAAGGCCTGTTGAGTAAATTTAAGCATAAAGAGGTCTGAACTTTGTTCACATACATTTCAACTTGTAAGTATACTTACAGATAGTATCTGAAATTAGACAGCTGCCTTAATTTCCATCGTTCAATGAACACCAAGACATTAAATTGCTAAGTTCTAGCATGTGTTTATAACACAGACTTCCAACCATATAAACTGTAAAACTTAAAGATAACAGTGTACATTAAATATCTCCACATTTTTTAGATTTTTTTTAGATTCTAAGTCCATTTACTCAGCATCATTTCCAATAGTGAATTTAAAAACACAAAACTGAAAGCATCACATTAACCTTTCCAAGACATACATTGAATTTCTATGCCATCTATGGTCCTCAGTACTTAAACACAACAATTGAGACGTAAATTAGCTAAAACCACATGATCGGCACTTACCACCAACACATTTGTTTTTTCTAACATCAAACACTCTTCTGTGTTTCTGTTGTCATTGCCCTCTTCTCTGTTTTCACCTTCTTCAGGATAATCTCTTTTTCTAGTAGCTCTCATTAGGTTTGGCCTTGGGTTCCACTGGGGTTCCCTCACTTGATGCAAAGATTTTGTATCACTCTCTTTACTTTCTCCTCCAGAACTTAATTTATCATTGGACCTACAAAAATAATTTTCAAATTTTACCTCTTAGAAACCACAAAACACACTGCACAAGTTTGGTATGCTATCAAATACTCTGTGCTTTCATCTAAAAATGAACTTAAGTGTTCTGTATTTTTGTTTACTTGTCACCATGGCTAGGCTTCGCGAACGAAGATCCTGGGAGGGCTCTACCCAGGTTTTTTTACAAGCTCGCTGATGGCTGAAAAGGCCAATACAAGATAGTCAAGAGCGGTTGCAAAAGGCACAGCAGAAGGACTTCCCAGGAGGTATAACCTGCAAGACACGATTCTTTCTACGCTGTCTTTTCTCCTCAAGAGTCATCCTGCATGCTGTCTCAAAAACATCAGCAGCATTAAAAATAGCACATCTCCAGACCTCCCGATTGGAGGCCAGAGTAGACCAGTTAAGGTGATCAATATGGCCAAGACTGAGTTTACTTGGTGAATTTAAAGAAAAAGACACAATAGAAGAAAAAAAAAAAACAACAACAACAAAAAAAAGAGACAAGAGGATAATTTGCTATACTGCAGTGATAGCCTTTTCTGTTGCTTTTGGAACAAAACCAGCATCAAGTCAGGTCAAGCATAAAGTTTCAGCTATACCACCAGAGCTCCCACAAAATTAAGGAATGACAGCAACATCATATTCATTAATTCCAGCACTGAAGGTACTACTGCTTTTAAGGACATTCAGATCACCAAGACAGAAATCTTGAGCTTTTCATTGTCTCAGGAAAGGGCAAGAAGGAGGACCCAGGGAACTATAGGCCAGTCAGCCTCAACTCAATCTGTGAATGAGCAGACAAGGGCACTAAAAACTCAATGAGTGGCCAGGCTCAGAGGTTGGTGATCAGTATGGGACAAAGTCTATGTGAAGGCTAGTAACTAGGAGTATACATGTAGGAATTCCAGAGACGGCATGGAATCACAGAGACGAGCCAGTGTGGGTTAGCAAGGTGATTCGGTTTATTACAAAAGAGCTGTAGCTTTTATATCTTTTTACAAGTAGCACGCGCCTTAGCAAGCTCTGTACTGGTAAAAAGCACCTGTCCACACACCTAACTGTAACTTTTAATTGGTAAAAGGACATTGTCCACACGTCTGACCTTTAAGCTGATAGGTTAAATAAGCCTCGCTCTTTTAGCAATTACATGATACTATTATTTGCTGAGAAAGTATTTCTTATATCTGACCTAGTTCTCCGTATCTATTCTCAAGGCTAACTTCTGAGTTTGCTGCAGCTCCTACATCGGCCTATGTGCCTGTGGCCCCGAAGCTTGGCCCAAAGCCTGGATTGCTCACATTGAGTATACCATGTCCCTGCTCAGTGAGCCATGCACCAACAAATACATACTATACCTCCAAGAAAAATGTAGGGAACAAAGCAAAGGTCTCTATGTAACCTTTGTTGATCTCACCACAGCTTTTAATACTGTGACCAGAAACGGCCTATGGCAGATTTTGGAACGTTTAGGTTGTCCCCCCAAGTTTCTTAAAATGATTATCCTATTACATGAGAATCAGCATGGCCAAGTCAGATACGGCGATGCACTTTCTGAGCCCTTTCTAATAACTAAAGGCGTGAAACAAGGCTGCATTCTTGCACCAACTCTATTCACACTGTTTTTCAGCATGATGCTCCAAAGAGCCGTGACAGAATTCGATGACCAGGATGGTATCTACGTTAGATATCGTACTGATGGAAGCCTATTTAACCTAAGGNGTCTCCAGGATGAAGAACTACTGCCTTCCTAAGATTAAGCTTTATGGTGAACTTGCCAATGGCTGTCGCAAGAGAGGAGCCCCAAAGAGGAGATACAAGGACTCCCTGAAACAACATCTCAGCCTTGGCCATATTGATCACCTTAACTGGTCTACTCTAGCCTCCAGTCGTGAGATCTGGAGACACACTATTTTTAATGCTACAGATGTTTTTGAGAAGGCACGCAGGATCATTCTTGAGGAGAAAAGACAGCGTAGAAAGAATCGTGTCTTGCAGGTTATACCTGCTAAGGAGTCCTTCTGCTGTGCCTTTTGCAACCACTCTTGTCTGTCCCACATTGGCCTTTTCAGCCATCAGCACGCCTGTAAAAAGCGCTTGTAAAGAGCTTGGATGGAACTCTCCCAGGATCTTCATTCGCGAAGCCTAGCCATGCCATACTATACCTGTACTATAAAACCTAGTATAGGCTAATACTGTGTCCAGTCCTACTCAACATCATCTTTGATGATCTGGAGCATAGGGCAGAGTGTACCCTCAGCAAGTTCATAGATGACTCAGAGCTAGGGGGAGTGGCTGTCACAGAGGATCATGCTACGAACTAGAGGGACCTCAACAGGCTGAAGAAATGGGTTGACCTGAATAACCTCAAGAATGGAAACCTCAACAAGTTCAGTAAAGGGAAGTGCGAAGTGCTGCAGCTGGGGAGGAACAACCCCAGCCACTGGGACATGCTGGGGCTACTCAGAAGGAAAGTAGTTTTGCAGAAAAGGATCTAGGTATCTTGGTGGACACCAAGTTGAACATGAGCCAGCAATGTGCTCTGGCTGCAAAGAAGGGCAATGGTACCCCTGGGCTACACTGGGAGCAGGGAGGTGATGCCCACTATTCAGTGCTAGTGAGGACACATCTCAAGTACTGTACTGGAGTGCCCAGAACTGGTCAAAAGACAGATATGAACATACTGGAAAAACTGAAGAGATTGAGAATCTCTTTGACAGCAAGCTCGTTTTATGTAACACTATCTATTACTTCTCAGTTTTGAATGAGTGCAGATGGCACTGCTCAGTCTTCCTTCTACAGTCCATATTCGTAGTGCACTGTAACCTAAGAATGTACTACTGAGAAATTCAGACAGCTAAGCTCTCATTACTTGCTTCAATTCTTACCTACAAAATAATGTCTAACAAGAAAAACAGAAAAAAGTCTGTTAAAACCTCTTCTGTTATCGAAGGATGCCACCTAGTGACTTCCCCAGCTTGTACAATAGAACAACTCTTATAGCTCAGAGCCTGCACTTAAAAAAGCAAGTGTTGTATGAAGACAACTGGACAAACACACAAAGTTTTGAAAGGGTTTTTTCACTTTGCCAGGGAAGAGCTTTACCTTTCCATGGTATCCTGAATGCTTCCTACAGCATCTGTAGATAGGCACTTGTCTTGTTCTCCCTTGCTGTGGCAGTCAGGTGATTTTTCAGAGGAACAGAGTGCTTCCGACTTCATACTTTTTGGATTTGTGTCTAGATTGTCATTCTTGGCCAAAACTTCCATGTCATCCTTAGATTTGAGGGAAAAAAAGCCAAACCAATAATATTAGCACACAACATATCACCTGAAAAATAAGGCACTGTAAGTTATGATCAGGCTATTAACCTAAGACAAAACTTCACTTAAACTTTCAAGTAGTATATGCCACCCATCACTGTTCCTTGTTCTTTTAGAGAAGGTATTTATCCAATAAAACCAGATACTATAACCAGTACAGTCTTTCATAAGCAACCACCAAAGAGTTCAGAAGAAACCCAGCAACAAAAATATGGCATGCAGGTAACTATTCCTGTTATCATAAGCTTTGCTATTTCAGTCATGTTCAAAAGTGAAGTCTTTAGATCTGTTAACAGAAGTCTACACAAACATCAGTGTGTCATTCAGAAAGTGACATCATATTAGGGTGCAAACATTAAACAAGAATGTAATTCTTACTAGTCCAAAAATAAGTCATTTAAAACAGCTTGTTTGGATGTCTTAACATTCGGTGCAGAACCAAGCATGTCAAAGTATAGTTGCAAATATCTGAAGAGAATTCTCACTTTTGAGGAAGGTTCCTCACTTTCTTCTGCCACAGGTTGATTGTCTCCTTTATTTGCATCTTCCTCAGTTGGCGCAGCAAGTTTTTCTGACACTGGAGATTCTTTCTTGCTGTATGTTCTTTCTAGGTTTGATCTACTTCTTGGAGACCCATTCCTTATGAATTGTCCTGGTTCCAGAGCACCAAGCTTGTCTTCTTGGGTAGTGGATTGTTCAGCACTAGTAAATTTAAAGCAAACAAAACAAAGCAAACCACCCAAATTATGTCACTTGATTTTGGCTGGGAGAAAATAACCAATTATGCATTCATTAAGTTTTGAATCAATGCTTATACAAGAGGATTAGAGGCTGATAAAATGTTTTGTTTAAAAATGAGAGAATTATCTTTTTAAATATTTATGTCTCATTTGGGGCATTTATGGTTAACATGTGAGAAGGAAAAACAAGATGTCTTTGTCAAGGTATTTTTAACATCAAGAAAAAAGCTGTGTTGCCACTCATGCCAATAAAGTATTTGCAGTCTAACACATGCTTAAGATCTTTTAGGAAGACCAGCAATTAAGCAGAAGAGCACACTGGGATCAGTGAAATACAGATCACTGACATCTTCCAAAATTGATATCCATTACATGTATGAGTTCTGTATATGTAAATACAAACCAAATAAAAAAAAAAGCTTTGTCAAAAACAGCTATGAGCTCACACAGATTATGTACAAGATAAACCATGACAAGTACTTCACCTCAACTCAAAATGTGCTCTGAAAACGTAAGAAGCAGCTTCCTGTAGGCACTAAACATTGGGGAAATACAGGAAACAAGGAACAAAAGAACTGACATTTGCAAAGGTGTCTCATCATGAACCAGAATGAAGCTTTTCAAACACAATGTTGTTAAACTCTAATCTCACCTGCTTTGTTCACACAGTATATTTTCAGAAATACAGGGAGCCTGAGGTCTCTCTTGTTCCTGTTCATCTTTGCTCAGTACCTCTGCTTGGCACAATGCAGCTTCACTTGCACCCTTTAATTTGCAATTAAAAAAACCATGAAGAAAAGGAGAATCAAGCAAGTCTTTAAAATAGACATGCATTTTATATATATAAAAAATGAACAGATCTCTGTGTTATTTCCCAATCTGGATCAAGAAAAGAATCATGTCATATTTATTGAGAGCAATCTGCCTGAGCATGTAATTCAATTTATAGGCAAGTAGCAAGGGAAGTCTGCTAAGACCTGGGCTACATAGGCTCTTAAACACCTAAGCATTAATTGGTAACACTTCCCTATTTAGCATTCAATCAACTCACTATTACATGGAGCACTATGGAAAAAACACTTTGGCAAATGGAAAAACCATTGAGAATTGATCACTGCAGAACACAGCACTGAGACATGGTTTAGTGGTATGGTTAGTAACAGGTATGGTTGGACTTGATGATCTTAGCGGTCTCTTCCAATGTTCATGATTCCGTGATTCTGTGAGACACCCAAGCTGCTATAAGACACCCCTCAAATTCAGAAGGGCTTATTAGTTTTACTTCTGTATTTGCCATACTGGTTCCACAAAAAAGCCACCCAAACAACACCCCTCAATACTTCAGGTCTGTGACAGCTTTATTAGTATTACTGAAACGCTGCTGTGGTTCTACAGACCTGCACACCATAGAGCAGATGTCCACAGGTCACAGGTGGACAACAGCCAAAGCTGAACCACAAGCAACTATCTCATCTAGGGGTGAGCTGACACTGTGACTACAGATGTAGAGTACTTGTGTTCATCTCTGGGAGCACAACACACAAGCCTAGCTCTACAGATTCAAAACCAAAACTATCTAGAAACACTCCAAAGAAATGAGTCACTCTAACAAAGCTTAGCTATGTTTAGGATTGTTGGCAATAGCATGCAGACATGCCTACATCCATGACATGACCCATGAGCAACCAACAGAATAGTCACAGAGAGTTCATCATATTCTAATGGCTTTGGAAGGTTTAAATACCTTTTACAGTGCGTAGTAAAGGGGAATGACTCAGTTTACCTGTGTAAAGTAAAGGAGTGTCAGGCAATGTAGTGGTGAAGTCAAAGCTCACCAAATGAATAAGACTTTTCTTTCTTTTCTTTTTCTTTTTAAATAGAAAAATAGCTATCATCTGCCTTCTCTTGATACTCTACACTAGATTCCTCAACACAGACTTGATTCATGTGCACAATCCACTACTCTATCAGCAATCCAATCAAAATCAGATCCTCATTTTCCAGAAGGAATTAATACTACAAGTTGTAGACTTCACTGATTTCATACCTGTAATACCTCAACATACCAGTGTTTGTTGGTTTGGGGTTTTTTTCCCCCCCATCTGTAGTATGGTGTCTCAGCTTCAGGGAATGCAATCTAAATGTTCTAATTTAGCTCCATAAAATGGAACATGCAAATTGGAATCATAGTTTTGAAGGCAAAGTGCTTATGCTTATTAAGACTTACAGTGACAGTATAGGCAGACTCATCTTTTCGCAACAACAACTGCTCTGCTTCAGGCTTTTTCTCCCTCTCACTTTCTGGTGTTTGTAATTCCTTCCTTTCAGCAGCTCTAACCAAGTTGGGCTTGTACCTCTGGAATCTGCTTCGTACTAGCTGGACAGGTTGAAGACGTGTTTCTTTCCTTTCTTCATCAGTGGTATTTTTGCTATCAATGCAAAGTCAGACAGAAAAAAAGTAAATCTGGAAGTTAATACAAAATCATGTCATTAACAAACAGGTTCATTATATTTACAGATAAATAACAACTCAGTTTTTAAAGGAAACCCTGTAAAGTTCTCCTAATTTAAGTTACAAACATAATTTTGTTTCAGCAAAAATTCCAAAGCACTGGTCTCCTAACTCATCATCATCACATCAATCATGGCTAGGCTTCGCAAACGAAGATCAAGGGAAGGGCTCCATCTATGCTTTCTACAAGCACACTGATGACTGAAAAGGCCAATGCGGGACAGACAAGAGTGGTTGCAAAAGGCACAGCAGAAGGACTCCTTAGCAGGTATAACCTGCAAGACACGATTCTTTCTACGCTGTCTTTTCTCCTCAAGAATGATCCTGCGTGCCCTCTCAAAAAAATCCGCGGCATTAAAAATAGTGT